>CM040918.1:33937553-34537553 GCA_023029165.1 Gobiocypris rarus | reverse complement strand
GCTCAATTGGCCTGCCAACTCTCTTGACCTGAACCCCATAGAGAATCTGTGGGATATTGTGAAGAGAAAGTTGAGAGACGCAAGACCCAACACTCTGGATGAGCTTAAGGCCGCTATCAAAGCATCCTGGGCCTCCATAACACCTCAGCAGTGCCACAGGCTGATTGCCTCCATGCCACGCCGCATTGAAGCAGTCATTTCTGCAAAAGGATTCCCGACCAAGTATTGAGTGCATAATAGAACATAATTATTTGAAGGTTGACTTTTTTTTGTTTTAAAAACACTTTTCTTTTATTGGTCGGATGAAATATGCACATTTTTTGAGATAGGATTTTTGGGTTTTCATGAGCTGTATGCCAAAATCATCAGTATTAAAACAATAAAAGACCTGAAATATTTCAGTTGGTGTGCAATGAATCTAAAATATATGAAAGTTTAATTTTTATCATTACATTATGGAAAATAATGAACTTGTATCACAATATGCTAATTTTTTTAGAAGGACCTGTATATATATATATATATATATATATATATATATATATATATATATATATATATATATATATATATATATAATGAGCATAGTATTTTTGCAATGTTGAATATATTATGTATTATTATTTTTGACTTTGCTTGTGCAATCGTGTATTCTACATTATAGACATACATGTTAGAATGATATCTAATAAGCTATGATTTTATGAATAATATTTAGTATATTATTTTAGTATTCTTATTGGAGGTTGTGCATTATTATTATCGAATATAAAAGGAGCTCATTGAAACAGTTCTGGGTGAGTGAGCGAGCGAGAGAGAGAGAGAGTGAGTGAGTGTGTCACTCATATGTGTGTACAGTGAGTTGAGTAATGAGCGCGAGAGCGACTGTCTGTCTGAGCGCCTTCTGCTACCTCTACACTACTAGCTGGAATATGCAGACAGCGTCTCCAACAGCGGAGTCATGATCTGCCGTCTTCCCCAGGACTCGTCTTCCGCTCGGAGCCGAACCGAAACAACATTTTGAAGCATCAGATATTTAACCAGCGGCTTTACTTCGGGGCATCGCATTGGTCGCTTAACACAGCCGGGGAGGATCTTGCGCAGTGGCGGCGGACACTTCGGGTGATGTCGGCTGGCCGTCACTCTTGACATCGGCCTCCGCTCGCAGACACACAGCGGAATGGGGTAGGAAAGCTCCGCGCGCACGCACCCACACAAGCTCGGCGTTAAATGCCGTGACAGCGCGGCGCGTACTAAACGCCAAAGTATCAAACTGTCAGTCGGCTACATGTATCACGGCGCGTCTGTAGTGTAGCGCTCCGGTGTGCTGAACTCGTAGTCACAGCAGCAGCTGTAGGGGATCCTGGAGTTAGCCTCGCCTGCTAACTGCCTCTCTTCAATGCAATGGATGCTAATGAGCTGACGATAGGCTCTGTGTAACGTTGGGCCCGTCTCCATGTGACCGTAAAAAGACACGAAAAGCCAGGAAGGACTTGTAGCTGCTGTTTAAGAGTGAGTTAGGGCTTTTTGACTGTCGTTTGAAGGACTGGGTTGAGGAAAACGAGCTAGGCAGTTACAATGTCGCGACTGATTGGCAGAAAGAGGCAGGCACTTGAAGAATGTGACGGTGAATGTGGCCGCTGCTCACCATCACGTTCATTAAGTCAATGGAAAAGCGGTTGTCTGTATTAAGAGCCGTCAGCATCAGACATGAGATTGTTTTTTTGTTGTTGACCAAAGTGTGCTGCAAACTGTCAGGGCATGCATGCAGAACATTAGTTTCTCTTTGAATTTTGAATATTGTGCAAATGAGTGTTGTGCACACATACAGTGGCCCCACTTAAGCCACACTTAAATGTCTGAATGTCCTTGAGGGGCATAACAAAAATCAAAATATCAAACCAAGAGGCATTTACTCTAAACAAAGATAGCACAAGCACAGTTTGTAAGGAAAACATTACACAAAATATGTCTGGCATGTTTTAAATGATAAAATACACTGCTTGGGATGAAGACAAATTCTTTTGGACATGTCCGATCATTAGTGGAGACCAAACCTCATCGCCCCGGCGGTTTCACAGACAAGGCTTAAGCCTAGTCCCAGACTAAATTGCATATTTGAGCTGTTTTAACTGAAAGCAACTTGCACTGACACATCTTTAAACATGTCAGTGCCATTGTTTTGTCCCAAGATGCACACCAGATGAACTAAGGCCTAATCCTGTCTTAATCTAAACCCTGTCTGTGAAACCAGGCCATGTTGTTTTAAACCACTATGACTTTCTCTTTTCTGTGAAACACAAAAGGGGCATATTTGAGGAATGTACTGGTCACTTCTTTCCATTCGCTCACAATGAATGGGGATTGAAGCTTTCAAGCTTCAAAAAGGAGGCAAAAGTATCATAAAAGTGATCCGTATGACTTGATATTTTCGAAGCAATACAACAGCTTTGTGTGAGGAACTGACTGAAATTTGACTCCAACGAGCTGTTAACCGCTGCGACTGGATCATTGAGTCATTGAGCTGAAAGCAAGAACCACATTAGTGAGATTCTTGAACAAATCGTTCAAACTGGTTTGGTGAACTGGATCAGTAGAGTCAATGAAAGGAATAATTCATTCATGAACTTTTGCGAATGTGCCAAATGCCAAAGAAAGCTGGGGCAGATGTCAAGATTTTCAGTCAAATTAATAATGACTTAAATTATAATTAACCTGTCATATGGTTTCAGAAGTCATATAATAATCGACCACTTTTATTGTACTTCTGTACTGCTTTTTTTGTCATGTTGGCTCTTGACAGGCCCAGTTTTAAATCATGTTCATTATATTGAAATGAGGGATCAGGATGTTTAATGGAAGAAAAAAAATCATACAGGTTTGTAAGCAATGTCCGCATTTAATATCCTTTCACTGTGATGAACTACACCTGTGGTTACTCTGCTTGGACACCTGTCTGAACTTAAGAGGAACTTAATTTATACATTCAGTATGGGTGTGAATCATCACTAGTCTTACTATCCAATTCGATTACGATTATCATGTCAACGATTCGATATCTCGATGCATTACATCCTCAGTTTTCAATATTACAGCACATGGCTACATTTTTGTCAATGAATACAAGCAGTCAGATATATGAACTCCTTTTTATTTGACCTGCTCCAAGAAAGTACTGACTTCCTGAATTTAGCAAACATCAAACACAACTGAAGTCTGAACAAGTAGACGACAGGTGCATTTAGAGCTAACAAAGTCCAGGCCTGGTCCTCTCTCGTCCTTCACTGTCGTGAGAAACTCGAGACTGGTGTGGCACGTAGGTGGCGTGATTGATATTGAGTGCCTCCTGTGCGCCACACCAGTCTCGCCCCGTTCTCATGGCTCTCGGCCTGCTAATAAAAAAAAATTGTATCACTCACTTTTGTGCTTCACCTCCCCTTGCGCTTCATACGTCCTACATCATACGTCAGGTCAGAGGTCACCCTTCTGCCAGAACTCAAATCTCTTGTGAACACATGTACGGCCGTTGCCGGAAGCCAGAGATTATAGTTTATAGTATGGATATTTTTCTTACAAAAACCATCGCTTCACTTCAGGAAGCATTTATTAACCCACTGGATCACTTTTATGATTGATATATGCACTTTTTGGAGCTTCAAAAACTGTTCACACTTTTCAATGCCATTACAAAGCTTGGAAGATTCAGAATATTATTTGATATAACTCTGATTGTGTTCGTCTGAAGGAAGAAAGTCATATACACCTAGGACGGCTTGAGGGTGATTCAATTATGGGATAATTTTAGGGTGAACTATTCCTTTTAATTTTATATTTTTTGTAATAGAGTGAAATTTTTTTTCAAAATGCTTTTTGGGGTCACTGTACATAGATCACCTCAGTATATTATCATATATTCCTGTAGGAAATAGGAATAATTTGTTTCGGTGATCCTACAGCAGACTGATGTACCTTCAGAGATGAGGTCATATTCGTTCTGACCAAAAGACAAGCTTTTTTGGCTGTGGCATGACACTATCGTTCTTAAAGGAATAATTCTACCAAAAATGGTCAACGTTTGGAACACAGTTATTTTTCTGAAAATAGATAGGGTCAGTTAAGCTCCAAACATGACACCTTAAATGTAGTCTATATGAACTGTCCGCTATTTTCCAACTCTTGGGAAGCTGACAAGGGTGTCCAATCCTGCTCCTGGAGGGCCAATGTCCTGCAGAGTTCAGCTCTAACCCTATTAAAACACACCTGAACTAGCCAATCAAAGTCTTATGACTGGGACATATTGTATGATTTTGGGCTGTCCCAGGTGAAAGATGACCAATCGTGGATATTTCTGAGGTCATGGCTCCTAAACAGTACAGTGAGAGAGGCTCAAACAAGGCTGTTGTCACGGTCTTACGATCAAAGATAGCCTGCGATAATGTCCCGACAGTGTCAGAAATTTAGCATGATCATCTCACAGTGTGTTTGCTGCTATGAACCTTCATCTACTTACTAGCCAATAAAAATGCAACATGAAATGGTGTATTGATCAAAGCAACATGGCGCCAAAACTTACCTACTTACCTTAAGCTCCATTTTCAAAATTGTCATGCCAAGTTTGCCCCTTTTCCCAAGTCATAACCGAGTCCATTTTCTCCTCTTCCGCTTCCTCCTCTTTTTTCAGCGCACATTAAAAACCGTAATTGTCAAATGTGTATTCATCTTGTGTACCCCTAGTGCATGCTGATTACGTTTTATTCTACTATACTAACTTGCATCTTAAGACTCTGATTCAATAAGTGTGTGTCATCATCTTACAGTCTACATACATGTCATACCCAAGTTTAATAGATCCATGTCATACAGTATTTGCGCTTTTCCATTACCAGTACCAACTCAACTCGACTCGGCTTGGCTCGCTTTTTGCTCCGTTTTCCATTACAGATAGTACCTCCACAATAGTACCTGGTCGTCATAGCGACGCCGCAGGAAACTGCCATGACGTAATCTTCTACGCGACAAACACCCGCTACCCACACACACAGGACAATGGAGGATATCGAGTGTTTATTCTCGTTGCCCCATCAAGCTTTCGCTGGATCCTCTCTTCGGCAACCAAACAAAGGAAAGTCTGCACCTCCTCGTTTGACCATGGTGTATTCTTCCGAGTTGCAATAATAGTAAATAGCACGCAATCTCTGGACAAACTATTTAAAAAAGGCGCGGTAATTCAGGATACTCCGTCTGGTGCATGCAATGATGACGCAATGAACAGTGACGACCAATCAGCAGTCTGAGGTGTTTTCAACTCACATTTTAGAATCGCCTCAGCTTGCTCAGAACCTCGCCGGAGGTGGTACGAAAAAAAGTACCTAAAGCAGGTACAGGTACAACTTTTAGACGGCGGAAAACCAAACAAAGGCAAGTCGAGTCGAGCGAGCCGAGCCGAGCTGGTACTGTGTAGTGGAAAAGCGCCATATGATTTGTAATGATCTTATAGGATTGCTGAAATCGCACAGTCTGTAGTAGGCATTTACTTGGCATACTAGAAACTTCCAGCCAGGTGTGTTGAGGCAAGTTGGAGTTAAACTCTCAAGGACCAAGTCTGGACACCCCTGCTATATGTGATAGCGTTGTGTCTGAATCTTGCATACATTAATAAGGTACATCAAGACCACATCAAGATTTACTTTTGTTGTATGGAAAAGAGTGGTTGGGATTTTCTGCAAAATATCTTCTTCTGTGTTCCACGGAAGAAATACAGGATTGGAACAGCATGAGTTGATTTTTGGGTTGAAATATTCCTTTTAAAATCAACATTTCTTAGTGAACCGTGGGGCTTATTTTGATTACATCTATTGGGAATTGATTGGATTGTGAAAGTGGGGGCTTGATGACGTCACATGAAAAAAAAATATTTTTTTTATTTGAAATAATGTGCAGCAGTAATTTAGGAACAAAAATTACGATATCATATTCAATACTTCTCTTTCTTTATGTTTGAATACAAGTTTGCATCCCATTCAAAGCCTTCACATGCTCCCCTAATTCTCTTTTCCTGTCAGATCTCCAGGGCCTCGGTGACGCAAGCTGATTAAGTTAGTGCTGTGTGTGATAGAGGGAGAGATAGTGATACTATGAGCTGACCCCAGATCAGACAGAGCTGATAATGTTGCAATTTCTCCTGATAGTTTTGGCACAGCGGTCTGTTTAATGAAACACGTCTTTTCCCAAATTTTCCTCCATCATAAGAACCTGACACACCGTCAGTAGTAGTCAGCGGTGTGAGCAGAGAGAGAGAATGTGTGAAGTGTATTCTGGCAGTGTTTGGCTGCTCTTTAGCCCACTGGCCACACAGGCCATTAGCTAGTGCTGTGAGCGTGATATCCTACCACACTATTTTTAGAAGCTCACAGAGTTTGCAACTTGATCTGAATTGTCTTTGAGGCCCAAGGCTCACAGTGTGCTCTGTCCCACATTGGCTCGACACCTCGTAGGCATCAGCGAGGGTTTTAGAGAGAATCGCACAAGGGATCTGCCTTTAAAATGATCTAGATAATCTATAATGTGTTAAGGCTCCTGTTGTGACATCACAGAGATGAGGGAGATGTGGCGTCATTCTCAAATTGAGGTGACAGTGCTTCAGTTGTGAATGGTGAATGTAATGGTTTTGTGTTTGGAAAATTCGCCTACCCATGTCTGACTCTTTACCCTGTAGCCTTTGCATTATCATGCTGGAGGGACAGTACCGTAGAGGCATAATAGTGCATTATTAAGCAGGGCTCTAGACTCATTCTTCCCACTGGTCGCACTGGTTCAACTCATTGTCTCAGTTGCACCGACTTACAATTTGGTCGACTTACTTTTTTATATATTAATCGTAGATGTAAAAATTGACAGTGACTAAAAGTTTTATATTTGCAGAATATTTTAATCTGAACATTGTTTCCAACAAGCATAAACTTAAAAGAAAACATTACTAAAATATTGTCATGGTATAACAAAACTATGGGTGTTATTATTTTATTTAAGTATCATTTCCATGGCACTGCGTCACGCTTGTCTCGTGACACACCACAGTCACAAAAGCGCTGTATGGCAGATGTATAGCTTTTTAAATACGTTTTCCTTTTTATTCAAAATATTCACAAACTTGTTGGCTATGTCATCAACTTCCTGATATTCCGATTCTGAAATAATGTAAGTGAATGTGTTTTGTTGTTGAAAAAATGTATATAATGACCATGGTAGTTGATATATAATCCGTGATGGGATCTGTCAGATTTACTACACATCAATTTATCCGAAATACATGAAAGTAAGTGGCCGGTGACTTGGGAGAAGAATAGAGTCAACTTTATAGTTATTACACAATGTGTGTCTGATATGAATAAAACACCTCATCAATATTTGAATGGATTGTTATTGCCGCTTCCATAGAAATCAGTGTATTTTATAAATAAATTGTTTTGCTAGTACTTTTTATGTGTATTTAAATGCCTGAAACCTAAAATAAACCTTATGTGGTTGAAAACACTGAATAGTTGTGATATATTACAAGCACTGAGCACTTCCCTTTCTGGCTCAGCACATTTAAATTTAGCAGTTGATAATGTGATGCACTGAACACTCTAATCACACTAGTGTGATCATTCGTGTCAAAGTTACATGAGTACATGTGCCAGCCAGGTACCAAAACAATCAACATTATATGCACCAATGTGACCTCGTGAGATTTTAACTCACACATCATCAAAATATTTTTAGCATTTGCAACATTTTGGTTGCAGTCTAGAGCCTTGTTAAGCATTTACCCAAGTCAACTTTGCTTTGTGACAAGATATTGGGCCTCATTTACAAATAATTGTACACAAGTGAACTTCAAAACTTCAAGAAATAAACATATTTTTTTGCAATTATGACTTTTCTCGCATTTGCGTTTTTATATCTTGCAGTTCTGACTTTATAACTCCCAATTGCAAATTTTATATTACGCAATTCTGACTTTTAGCACGTAATTATAACTTTATTTGGTCACACTTTAGATTAGGATCCAATTTTCAATATTAACTACAACTTTTGCCTTTATAAACTCCTATTAACTGCTTATAAATAGTTAGTAAGGTAGTTGTTAAGTTTAGGTATTGGGTAGAATTAAGGGAAGTAAAATATGGTCATGCAGAATAAGGATTTAATATGTGCTTTTATAAGTACTAATAAACAGTCAATATCCTTGTAATATGCATGCTAGCTACTTAATAGTGAGAATTAGACACTAAACTAAAGTGTTACCACAAATTTTATGTCATGCAATTTTATAACATGCAATTGCAAATAATGACTTATTTAGTGATGGGCCAATTTCAAAACACTTTGAAGCGTTATGAATCTGTGTATCGAATCATGATTCGGATCGCATGTCAAACCGCCGAACTGCTGAAAGCACGTGACTTTGAACCGCTGACTCGATACACTGCTTCACACCGCACGTGCTAGCAGTGTTTTGGCAGGGCAGGAGCAGTGCGTATGGAGAGCGGGAGCCGAGTGCGTCCGTTGTGCTTTCACACTGGCAGCGTTTGTCTCGCCGTGTTTTGAAATTGGCCCATCACTAAATAAGTTGTTATTTATCAAAAATATCTTCATGTGTGTTCAGAAGATGAACAATGGTCTTACGAGTGTAGAACGACATGAGGCTAAGTAATTAATGACAGAATTTTCATTTTTGGGTGAACTAACCTTTTAAGTTTAGCTATTGTGTAGGATTAAGGGATTTAGAATATGGTCATGCAGAATAAGGCATTGATATGTGCTTTATTAGTCTTAAATGAACAGCCAATATCATTGTAATATGCATGCTAATAAGCAACTAGTTAATAGTGAGAACTGGATCCTAAAATAAAGTGTTACCGCAAATTTTATGTCATGTAATTGTGCAATTTTATTCAGTAGCGGAAACCAGCTTCCATATGTGAAATTAAATATGACATTTTTGTTTGTTATATTAATTGGTGGTTACATCACATTTATAGTATTATTAAATGTAAACTTTTGTTAAAAAGGTCGTACGTTTTTGAACTCAACATGAATACAAGAGTACTTGGCACATGTTTCGAACTAATAATTTTTTCTTTGTTGTGTATTGTCATTGACCTATATGTAAGCGTTTAAGGTTCTCCTGCAATATTTCATTCAAAAGTGTGAATGCAAACAAATTTGTTCTTACCATAAATTGTCAAATCTGGATTGTTTTATTGAGGGAGTTTGTGCCCACAGTTATTTAGCATAATACACACCCATACCATCTCCATATTAAGGTTTTCTCCTGTACAGCCATTCAACACTCTCTGCAAACAGGTTTCTTGAACACTCCCTTCATCTGTCATTGGTTGAACAAGCAGATAGTTCACCCAAACCCACAACGCTGCTGCAGTTAGTCAATGTTGCCGTGTCGGACTGGTTGGGATTCTTAAATAAACAGAGCAATGTTTTAATAGCGCCACAAAGTCACATTGTTTACACTTTTTCAGAGGAATTGACCTAGAAATACCACACTTATAGTTGTCTCTGCATATAAAACTGGATAGGATACATTATTTTAGCTAACAACAGTTAGTTCCCTAAAAACATGTTCTGATAAATCTAACTACTCTTATGTGTACATTTAGAAGTGTTTAAGCAGTGGTGCAGTGTGTGTTTATAAATCTTTCTTCCTGGACAATTGTGAGTTTACTGAGAAACTGAGTGTGGTTAGAGTGACCTGAGTTGACCTGAGTTCAAACCTACAATTCACTTCTCCTTCTGTGGAAACAGCAGAGGATAAACAACTGCTTTAAAGAACTAGACTAGACTTCATCGTGACGTTATATTTTAGCCAGGAGTAACATTTATCTGATAATGCTCTAGGATTCTTGAGATTCTTTTGGAAAAAATGTTTACAGAGTGAGTGAGAGATGAATGGGGATATGAAGGCAGGAAGTGAGATCAGTGAATGACATGAGCTGGATTCAAACTGAGCACAACATAATTCAACAGCTACACAGGGGCAAAGACACGGGAAACTGATTATGAATCTCACCAGCAATATGACATGGTTGTAAATGTCTGGTAGCCATGGATACACTAATATGAGATACCATTTCAGAAAGGTCAGTATTTTTGTACAACATTGAATAATTTAATTACAAAAGTTATGATTGGACCCTATCCAGTTGGATTCGGATCCCATGTCAAACCGCCAAACTGCTGAAATCACATGACTTTGGCAATCCAGTTGCATCCTATCCAGTAGGATTACAAAATGGATTACAATCAATCAGCTGTCAGCTGTTAAATTTAAGTACACAATTATAATTAGATCTGTGGTGTAAAAAGTCGCATTAGCAATAAAAAAGAAGGTCAGGTCAAAGTGCTGAATATTTTTGGTTCCAAATTTTTATAAATGTTACTGGTAGTCCACTGTATGAACATTTTTGGGTATAATATGTAACAGTTTGCTTTATTTTGCTATCCTCACTTACATAAATGAGGAGCTCTTTTCCAAAACGCTATAAATCCATTTTAATAGTTTTCATGAAAAGATCTTTTTTTACCTACACCCATACATTTTTTTAATATTCGATTTATCCTGTTAAAATGGTCTATTGGCTCAGTCTGAACATGTTAAACAATGATTGTTAAATGAAACAACAATATTGTTGATTATAAATTCAAAGTCATTATTTTTTTGTTTCAAAACGCTACAAATCCATCCTTTTTTTAATATGTAGTTGGTTTATGTCTGTAAAAGCAACAACAAAAAGAACAACGCAACTCATGTCACATTAAGCATATAACATCAGGGGTCAAAACGATTGTGATTAACCGTAATCGGGGGATTGGGTGTCATATATTGCCGGTAAGAATCGCGTTCCGGTGGGGAGGGGTGTCGTAGATTGCGAATCGTGGACAGGGGTGTCGTAGATTGCCGGTAAGAATTGCGTTCCAGACGGAATTTTGTTCCGGCCGGAACGCTTATGGAACACCGCAGCGCGATCGAAAAGGGCACTTTCACTTTCAAAGGGGCAGTGGATTGAGACGGGACGAGAGGATATATCGCGTTTAGGCTAAAAACAGGCTTGGCGCTTATAGCGGTTTGGAAAAAAGTACCTTGCAGTACATTTAAACAAGGAAATATAACGATTTGGCATTTAAGATTGATGGAGCAGAGAATAGGTTCAGTACACAGCTCGATGGCATGACAAACTCATTTTCTTTTAATTTGGCGTTTATCGCGTTTTGGAAAAGAGCTCTTCAAATGAACTATAGTGTCCTGCATCCACTAGTAAAAAATTGTATATGGTGTCTGAATAATTTTTGGTTTGACTGTATGTGTGTATAAATAACTATAACCTAAAGGATTATTAGGAACACCATATTAATACTGTGTTTGACCCCCTTTCGCCTTCAGAACTGCCTTAATTCTACGTGACATTGATTCAACAAGGTGCTGAAAGCATTCTTTAGAAATGTTGGCCCATATTGATAGGATAGCATCCTGCAGTTGATGGAGATTTGTGGGATGCACATCCAGGGCACGAAGCTCCCGTTCCACCACATCCCAAAGATGCTCTATTGGGTTGAGATCTGGTGACTTTTGGGGCCATTTAGTACAGTGAACTCATTGTCATGTTCAAGAAACCAATTTGAAATGATTGGAGCTTTGTGACATGGTGCATTATCCTGCTGGAAGTAGCCATCAGAGGATGGGTACATGGTGCTCATAAAGGGATGGACATGGTCAGAAACAATGCTCAGGTAGGCCGTGGCATTTAAACGATGCCCAATTGGCACTAAGGGGCCTAAAGTGTGCCAAGAAAACATCCCCCACACCATTACACCACCACCACCAGCCTGCACAGTGGTAACAAGGCATGATGGATCCATGTTCTCATTCTGTTTACGCCAAATTCTGACTCTACCATCTGAATGTCATAACAGAAATTGAGACTCATCAGACCAGGCAACATTTTTCCAGTCTTCAACTGTCCACTTTTGGTGAGCTTGTGCAATTTGTAGCCTCTTTTTCCTATTTGTAGTGGAGATGAGTGGTACCCGGTGGGGTCTTGTGCTGTTGTAGCCCATCCGCCTCAAGGTTGTGCGTGTTGTGGCTTCACAAATGCTTTGCTGCATACCTCTGTTATAACAAGTGGTTATTTCAGTCAAAGTTGCTCTTCTATCAGCTTGAATCAGTCGGCCCATTCTCCTCTGACCTCTAGTATCAACAAGGCATTTTCGCCCACAGGACTGCCGCATACTGGACGTTTTTGTTTTTGACCATTCTTTGTAAACCCTAGAAATGGTTGTGTGTGAAAATCCCAGTAACTGAGCAGATTGTGAAATACTCAGAGTGGCCCGTCTGGCACCAACAACCATGCCACGCTCAAAATTGCTTAAATCACCTTTCTTTCCCATTCTGACATTCAGTTTGGAGTTCAGGAGATTGTCTTGACCAGGACCACACGCCTAAATGCATTGAAGCAACTGCCATGTGATTGGTTGATTAGATAATTGCATTAATGAGAAATTGAACCGGTGTTCCTAATAATCCTTTAGGTGAGTGTATGTGTATATATATATATAATATATAATATATAATATATAATATATATATATATAATATATAATATATAATATATAATATATAATATATAATATATATATATATATATATATATAATATATATATATATATATATATATATATATACACACACACACATTTGAAATTGATGGAAAATATATATTTTTTTGCTGCCTTCTCTACTGCTCTTCAGGTCTTCACTCCTCAGGAAGATAACATGTCAGGTACTCAAGGCACAGCTTTGGTTGTAAATATTAATTTTGACAACTGATTTACTGAAAGGCAGGTTTTGATAGGTGAGTGTTAGTCATTTTCCGCTTGCACGTTCATTCAGCCCACAGCCAAACCAACCTGTTGGCAGTGGCTCCTGCTTGATATTAATGTGCACTTCAAGCATGCACGGTTGAGCTTCCATGTTTGCCATATTTGATGAGCTCTCTGTATGTGCAAATTTTGCTTGCATTTCAGTGAATGGACAGGTATCTATGGAAGTTTGTTTCCGTTTTTAAATTTAAATGATCATTTCTTTTTATCTCACAATTATGACTTTTTTCTTACAATTGCGAGCTTACATCTCGGAATTTGTCATTGTGATGTGTATGTGAAATGTTTAATATGACTTTTAAATATACTTGATGTCTTCGAAATACACCTTTAAAATGTTTTCAAAGCTAATTCACTTTATCTGAATTAAATACAAACACATCTCTCTCTTTTGCTCATGTTCCAACAATTATTCCTCCGTGTGCTGTAGTTTGTTGACCCTGGTTTAGATTATTTAAGAAATGTAATTTTGCCAAAGGAGATTTTTTTAAAGCAACCTACTTCATTGTTGATAATATGTACATTGAGAATTTGAATAATTTTAATGTGAAGATCGGTGCGGACATCTTAATCAGAGAACATCATGTGCTGGTGGATGGTTTGTTTTTAACAGCGGATTCGGTGACGTTAGAGCTGATCTTTGCATCTTTGGTTCTTGTTCCAAGTTATCTTCCTGTCCAATATTTTTTGTTTCTTACAACAGCCACAAAGCCTTCCAAGAAGACAGTAAAGGCTTAAGTCATGCCTGAGCTGAAGCTTGAAAGATAAGTTGCACAACATAAATGCAATGTTTAGGCATTATTGTTATTTATATTACTATTATTTTGTTACTATTAGGTTGTTGGTTAAGTTCTATGTTGTACAATGTTTACCTTTTTAAAGTAATTTGAAATTGCTTTTTATATTTTTATTTATTTTATTATTTATATATGTATTTGCATTTTTTAAATAATTTGGCAAGTCAGTACACTAAATTGGTTTAGTTTTCACAGATATTTATGTATGCAATTTCAGCAATAAAACAAATTAGTTGTTCATTTTAAAATACCCGTCTTATTTTCTTGTATATTTAGTATTGCTATAAAGAAAAGCACTTCTTATCAGATTTATCGATGGAATAAATGGTAGAATACTCGATTACTAAAATAATCGATAGCTGCAGCCCTAGTCTTTATATCACAGAATTCGTACTTTATAACATGAAGTTGCGAGTTTAGGCCTATATCATGCAATTGCGAGAAAAAGTCAGAATTGTGCGAGAAAATTTGCAATGATCTTTTTTATCTTTTTATTCTCTGGTGGAAACAAGCTTCCATAGGAATCTCTCAGGTCTAAAAACACCTTTATTTGTGTTTCGTAGATGAAAGTCGGCATGAAATGGAAGTTGTGATTGTCTTTTCTTCTGTATTGTGAGTTACGAGTAAAGCGGCTTCTCGAGCAAGAAAAAATGTAGGGCGGGACTTGATTTTGTCCATCGGGAATTGATTGGATCATTGGGCCGTTATAGTTGGCCATTACTTTGATTATGGTACTTTAGTTTTTTTTTAACAAATACTGAAATATAAAAATCAAGAATTGTCCATTTGGATTTCATGGTGACTTTAATTCGAATAGATTTGCAATGACATGAGGTTGCGAAACGATGACAGAATTTAAAATTTTTGGTGAACTGTTCATTTAGGCATGCATTCCTGACAAACCTTTATGACATGAAGTGGTATTTAGGTTTTTTAAAGTTACTCACAACACTGAATAGAGCTGTACGATTAATCGTTAAAAGAGAATGAGAAAGCAGTTATCATGTATAGGTATGAAACCGCTTTACAAACACAGTATCATTATTTTTGTGTTTCAAATATTCAAATTATCACAGAAGCACTGGGCACTTCATATAGCGATTGTGTCAATTACATCGTTACACCAGTAGATGGCGACAAGTGACTTAAGCATTTTCGTCATTGAATGCATTTATGAGTGAGTCATTGAATCATTCACTCAAAGTTAATTAAATATTTGAAACAGCCTGCAGCAATTAACATTTTGTCAGAATCTCTAGCGATCAAGTTTTGACGTTGCAATATCCGCACGCATCTGGTTTAGACGTGGTGTAAGGTTACTGACCCATGCCCTAATCTAATGCCACTTAATTTCCACTGCTGTATAGCTGAAATGGACCTCTTGAGGCTGGCCTGTACAAACTTTTTACTGCCTAACATATGGCCGCTCACCTGAGATCGTGTGATGCCACACTTCAGATCAGCTTTGCTAAGGGACAGCGTTCGTCCCTATGCTACCATCTGCTTTCATGTTGTTTGAAAAGTAGCGCATCCTCTCAGGCACAGAGACAGGTGTCCAGGGAATGCATATTCACAAAAGACTGTAGTGTGTGCGTGTGTGTGTGTGTGTGTGTGTGTGTGTGTGTGTGTGTGTATGGCTGTGTTTTTTTTTAGCACATCAACTGATCATTCCTATCACAGATCATTCCTGTGTGGTGCATGTGTGCCGTAACATGCAAGAACCACCACGGGTCTATGTTATGTCATATAATCCCTGAATGCACCACCAAAGAGTCGCAAAAACAACAAGAGTTTGGAGATGGTTTTGCGAGGAAATTACATCTTCCATCCATCTTATCACAAGCCAGGCAAGGCTACGTAGAGGAAGGTGAAATCTGTCATCAAGTGTAGATCTCTGTTTTGGGTCTATTAAAGACTGTTTGTAGTGCATTGGAAGGACAATAAGATCCAGCGTTTGGAACAAAGTGTTTCTTATCTGGTCAGGTGATCTGAGAGCTTCCAGATGAGTTACAAGTTGCGGTGCTAAGGCGAGCTATGAAAGAATAATGTGATATCGAGAAGCTTTCAGCGCACCGAAAACAACAGCAGCCAGCTGTGAGAGTCGGAACACTCCACGCTCAGCACAACAAGCCTATGTTTCTCTCAGTACAAACTGAATCAAGCTAGAACTTTGCCCTACATTTAAGGTGGAATGGAAATGATTCTGTGTTTGTGTGTGTGTACAAGACTCCTGTTGAGTTTGTTCCTCCAGCGCTGCAATTGGCTGTGTGTATACACTGGCAGTGTGTATACACTGGCTTAATTTAAAGGTAAAATATTTAGCTTTACTCGCCAATAATGAAGTGCAATTTCTCTCATAAGAGAAAATATACTGTATTCTTTCCTCTGTAATGATGATTGTATGTCGTTCGTTTAGATTTACAAAGACCTGGAAATGTGCAATGGTTAAAAGTCTTGGCGTGTACCATGCAAAAATGGAGTAATACTATAAAAAACATGGTAAAACAATAATCAGGCTTCAATTGATCAGTTATGGAATTATGTGAAAACAACTTACAATTCACAAAATAAAAAAATTATGGATTTGTGATGGATGACATTATGCTTTTTTTTTGTCAGGATCTATTAATTTATTTAAAAATTCATTAAAATTGTATATTGAATACATTTCTGTTATTCACATTTTTAATGGTTTGGCATAATATTATTGCTACTATTTCTTAAAACAGTGAAGCCGTTTTGTTCAAATATTATAAATATTATGTCTTTATGGACCTTGTTTTGTGCACTGGTGCAGTCATGTTGGAACAGGAAGGGGTCATTCCCGAAGCATGGGAGCATGAAATTGTCCAAAATGTCTTGGTATGCTGAAGTATTAAGAGTTCCTTTCACTGGAACTAAGGGGCAAAGCCCAACCCCTGAAAAACAACCCCACGCCATAATCCCCCCCTCCACCAAACATTACACTTGGCAGAATGCAGTCAGGCTAGTACCCTTCTCCTCTCAACCGCCAAATCCAGACTCATCCATCGGATTGCCAGACAGAGAAGTGTGATTGGTCACTGGATCCGACACTTTGCATTGCACTTGGTGATGTAAGGCTTGGATGCAGCTGCTCGGCCATGGAAACCCATTCCATGAAGTTCTCTACGCACTATTCTTCAGATAATCTGAAGGCCACACAAAGTTTGGATGTCTGTAACACACTGGTGACACACTGTGCGCCTCAGAATGCACTGACCCTGCTCTGTGATTTTTTTTTTTACATGGCCTACTACTTCGTGGCTGAGTTGCTGTTCGCAATAGCTCTCACTTTGTTATAATACCACTAGCAGTTGACCATGGAATATCCAAATGGACTTTCACGGTACCACACTTGAATTCACTGAGCTCCTGAGAGCAACCCATTCTTTCACAAATGTTTGTAGAAGCTTTGTAGATTTTATACACCTGTGGCCATGGAAGTGCAGAAGTGGACGTTGAACACCTGAATTCAATGATTTGGAAGGGTGTCCCAATACTTTTGCCAATATAGTGTGTCTGTGTTAGGGAAAAAGACACACACACACAATCACACGTTTGAGGTAATGGGTTTTTATACTGTACAAACCGTATCTTCTATCCCCTCACACTAATCCTACCCCTTAACCTACCCATCACACAAAACTCTATGAATTTTTACATTTTCAAAAGAACTCATTCTGTATAATTTATAATTTTACCCATGGGGATCTCAATTTATATCCCCACAGTGACACGAGTCCCCATGAGTCTGTGCATTCAGATTGAAGTCCCCACCACATATTTTATTTGGTTGTTACATCAAATTTTATTTATATATATATATATATATATATATATATATACACACATACATACATACATACATACATACATACATACATATATATATATACATATATATATATATATATATATATATATATATATATATATATATATATATATATATATATATATATATATATATATATATATATATATATATATATATATATATATATATATATATATAATATATATATATACACATACAGATACATATACATGACAGTCTGCAAATAGGGCTGGGTGAAAAAAATATCCTCAATAAATTTGCAACGCCAATGCTGATAATATAAAATAAAATTAAGGAACACTGTAAATATCATAATGACTTCAATGCCATTTATTTTTTTCCATTAAGATTCCTAAAGTTTATGTAATGCAAGATTTCAATAGAAGTGTTCGCAATCGGAAACTATTTGTTTGCCTTATCGTTAAAAAATTTTCACAGGAATGCGAGTGGCATTTTTCATATTTTCATAAAATATTAACATGTTTTAGTAAAAGAAAAAAAAATCCATAATAGATAACAATGTTGTTTTAGTACCTATAAATTAAAATTGTATATAATTAGTCCTGTGTTCCTTCAGTGAAAAACAAGAAAGCATTCCTTGATTATTTTTAAGTGTCTCATTCTTTTTCACTAATGCAACCAAATGGAATTGCAAAAAATGACTGTACAAAAAATGACTATACAATGTTTTTGGTGTACTGAACATTCCCCTTGTCTGCCATTGGACAGACAAACAGATCCTGCCCCAAACTCTCACCATTGGTTGAGCCAGTGTAGCTGTATCGGCCTGTTAAAGATTTTTTTCCTACTCAGATCTATCTGCAAAAATCTCTACAAAGGGTATGAGGTAAACATGCATTCATTTGGGTGTTTACAGAATGATCGCATCATGGAACAGAGTTTCTTAGAGCACATACCATGTGACCCTGATGAGAACAGAAAAACAGAGAGTGAGAGAGAGCGAGAGAGCGGGCAGCAGTACATACAGCATAAACAGATTGTCATGGCCACAGAACAGCAGTGTGTGTGTATGCGAGCGCAGTGACTGAGGCCGCAGTCCCTCGGTGAGCTCTGCAGTCTCTTTCTCTGTTTCATTCTCTCTCTGTAAAGACAGAGAAGAGCTCGGCTCACTTTGCATGGGGGGGTCAAGGGTTGTATCTTTTCCAACACACTCTGGGCCATCAGCCAAGTAGAGCAAGGAAAAAGAGCAAATTGCAGCCGCAGCACAAACAGACAGAAGATGGTGAGAGTGAGACGGCGAGAGAGACATGGAGATGTACATTCTCCATTCTGTAGATCTAGCGTTCCGCAGGAAAGTGAGACATGCAAGTGTAAACTAGATTTGTGTATTTTCTGAAGAAAATGTGTGTGGTGTTCGCCAGTGCTGAGGTTGCTGCCGCAATGCCATGATGCTCCAGGAGGTCAAAAGAACCCACCGCCTAGTTACTACGATATTCTGGTCTCTAGATATTCCTTAAGTTAACTTAAGTTTTTTTAAATCACTAAAAAAGGCAATGCTGCAACAGTAATCAGTCAATAACAAGTTCTTTTCAGAGCCTCACGATTTTAGATAAACTGAGAATCTCTAAACTAGAGATCACGATTCCCCCATGATTCTGAACAGACAATTAAACAAAATAACATGCAATTATATACTAGAGGTTCTGATCAAATGTTAATTGCTGCTATATTTAAAAATGTTTAATTCATTTTAAATGTATATATTTTTAAATCTGTTTCAGTAAATGATTCAATGACTCACCAATGTTATTGTTGGTTTCATATGGTTTTGAAAAACTTTTAAATAATTTCTAACAAAAGTTTAAACTTAATTTAAGGTCATGAAAAAGCCATGTGACTTTCTATTGATTATATATTTCTTATTGCTAAAATTTGCTTGCAGACTATAGGGATGTTGAATTTGTAAGCCAATTTATTCAGTTTTCAATGAAGTACTGTAGTCAAGCAAGTTTACAAATCACTGAATGATTTATCAGAAGAAAAAATCTTATATAATAATGACACATAAAAAAAAATGTCATTCAGCTCTTTATACGGAAACGATTCATTGTAACAACAACTGTATTTTAAAACTATACTGTATATTAAAACTGTACTGTACACTATAAAAGAGGTGCATGTGACTTGTGCACTATATCCCAAGTATCATATATAGTACTGTTAGATGTGTCGTGTCAGCTTGGAGATCAATGATGTCATGAGACGTGCAATAACCAATGATGACTTGTCATTATTGTTGAATCTTTATGAATAGCTGTTGGATGAAAAAGCGTTGCTTACCTAATGTAATTTTTTCAGCATTCTTTAGTTTGTAAAGTTGCTGTCCGATCATGAAAAAGTTCTCTAGAGTTATTCTCTATATCAGTGCGCACTGTTTCTGAACTCCCTGAAATGCCTGATTGTAGTTTTGAATTTCCTTCAGGAATGTACACGTTGCAATATTCCTCATTTGACATATGCAAAAAAAAAGGGGGGGAAGAGGGCTGGTTGAGTTGAATTAGTAGTGTGTTGAAACTCGGTTATGTGGTTATGGTAAGGAGTAGAGCTGCACGATTCTGAATAAATTGGGAATCACATATACAGATCACGATTCTTTTCATTATTTTCTTTTATTTAAAAATAACATGTAATTTACTAGAGATTCTGACAAGATGGTAATTGCTGCAGTCTATTTAAATTGTTTAATTAATTTGAATGAATTATTTAAATAAAATCAAATGAATTATTCAATGACTCTCAGCAGTCGCCACCTACTGGTGTGACGATGTTATTGATACAATTGTTATTTGAAACACCAAGTTACTTTCAAAAGTTGATTTGCGGTTCCGTAGACATCAGTATTTATATCTGAACTATAAACTTTTATCCCAGTACTTCTGTGATAATTGTAATATTTGTAACATGGAAATAATGATACTGTGTGGTTGAAAAGACTGTTTGTGAAGATGTTTAATACCTAGATAGCCTAACAGCTCTTACTGGGTCAGCGGCAGCACCAACACAGTTTTAAATGTTCCGCTGTGATTTTTGTCAAAGGTTTATTGGACCCACTTTATATTAGGTGTCCTTAACTACTATGTACTAACATTTTAATTAATAATTTGATACATTGCACTTATTGTGTACATACATATTTTTACATTGTACTTACATTTTAAAAAAATACCTGCATGTAATTACAGCTGTAATTAATTTCTGTAGTTACATTTGTAATTACAGTTGACACTTCCCTTACACCTAACCCTACCCTTAAACTTACCCACCCCTTACACACCTGTCCCTAACCCTACCCATATTCCACCTCAATATCAGCAAAGGTGTTTTGCAATACAATATGAACACAGTAAGTACATAGTAGTTAAGGCCACCTAATATAAAGTGGGTCCGGATTATTAGACAAATCGTTGTCATTTAGGAATGAGATCATGTGGGTGTTTGAATCAAGATTGTGATCTTTTTAGCTTTTACCTTTCCGCTTTAGCATGTGACATGTCCAAAACGCCCATCACAACACAGTGGTCCAGCCGACCAATCAGAGCAATTTCGGTTTTCGGAAATAGGTGCTTCTAAACAGTGTTACTAAGAGGCTTGAAAGGTAGGAGCTGCTAGACTGGGTAAACCCAGCCCGATCTGCCGGTGATTTGATTTCGCCCTGCAGCTCAGACTGGAAACCTGTACATATTTCTATCCTGCTTCTGTTACAATTTTGCGGGGACCAATCACAAACCAGCTTATCCACCTTGTGCGCTATTGGGGGGATTTAACACAATGACAGATAGAGAAGTGATGGATCGTTGGTCTGATTGGTTAAAGGACTATTCAACTGCGTACAGAGTCATTTGAACTATGCCCGTTGATCCTGCCTCTTGTGGTCTGATTGGTTAAAGGACTATCCAATTGCGTACAGAGTCATTTGAACTATGCCCGTTGATCCCGCCTCTTGTGGTCTGATTGGTTAAAGGACTATCCAATTGCGTACAGAGTCATTTGATTTATGCCCATTGATCCCGCCTCTTGTGGTCTGATTGGTTAAAGGACTATCCAATTGCGTACAGTCATTTGAACTATGCCCGTTGATCATGCCTCTTGTGGTCTGATTGGTTGAAGGACTATCCAATTGCGTACAGTCATTTGAATTATACCCGTTGATCATGCCTCTTGTGGTCTGATTGGTTGAAGGACTATCCAATTGCGTACAGTCATTTGCATTATACCCGTTGATCACGCCTCTTGTCCAGTAGAAAACACAATGCAGACTCCCCAGACCAATGTTCAGTCTTGAAAGATTGGGAGCTGCAACAATGTAAAATATGTTTCTTTTTTTTTTTACATTTATGCATGAATACTTATCCTAGTAGAGCCCAAAATTAAACCAAGACATTGCAATAACATGGTCTCTTTATCCTTTTGTGTTACATGAGAAAAATAACATCAAACAGGTTTAGGATGACATGTGGGTGGGTAAACAACGACAGAGTTTTTATTTTTGAGGAAACTTATTCCTTTAACAGTGTCTGAGGCTCCGTCTGTAGTGGGGGTGTTTATATTGGCTCCTTTGCCTTTGATTGCTCCACTCCTCCTTCCTTGTTTCCCTTCTTCAGAGCGCTGCAGTCTGTCCTCCCTTCCTCTTAAATAAACAGTATTCTTTCACTTTGTTGTGGCATTGTTTCTTGGCGCAGGGGCACGGGCAGTGTTTTCAAACAAGACCGGCTGCAAGATAATTTCCCCCTGACTGCGTCTATTCTCTTCGCTCTGTTTGTTGTTTTGTCATCATCCAGCCCGGTTTAGGCCTCGAGTTCTTCACTCTTCTCTCATGCTGCTTTCATTTGCTGAGACCCATGTCATCATGAGTAGTTGCCACAGCAACCCGCCTAAACCCCCGACAGGGTGAGTTTTTTGCCTTTCACCTGTGCAAGTCCCACAATGCATTGCACAAGTCACCTACAGTGCACCAAAGAGTGCACTTATTCTTGAAAGTTTTTTTTGTTTTGAAAATGCCAATCATGTTTATTACAACATGATTATGATTAGTTTGCATTTGCAAATATCCTGGCATGAGGTGTATGTATCCAGCTGATTCTGAGAAACTGGAAGAGAAGCTTTTGCTAATTAGAGATAATTACCAAATTGGATTTTGAGAAAAGTAATCACCTGACGTTGAAAAAGGAGTTTGCGAGTGATTATAATTCGTCCTGAGTTGTTGTTGATTATGTTATTTATCAAAGTTGTTCAGCGGGGTGTCTCGGATGCTCAGTACACACTTGGGAGATAATACTCCTCTAAGGGCCAGAAACATCCTCTACACAAGTACGTGAATGCTAATGTGACTGCTTGATCAATACATTGCAAGTATCGTTTTCTGGAGTGGTTTTCTTTCCTGTGTAGTATCTAGCTTACTTCCTGTTACTTTACTGTGGACCATGTAGCTGAAAAGTATTGATATTTCAATGCGGACGCCATGTTTGTTTATGGCTGTGATAAGTGATGCACCGATCATGATTTTTCACGGCCAATTCTAATTCTGAAATAAATCGGCTGATCCCGATACTGCTTGCCGATTTATTAATTTTTTTCTTGAAACACATTATTTTTGTTGTTCATTTGCTCTATAACAGGAAAACTGGCCTTAAACATCAAAACAAACACGATATACACGTAGCGGGAACAGTTGTTTTTGAGGATTTAAAGCAAAAACAGAATGATCTGTCTCAGAAGGTTCTAAAGACTACTAGAAGGTCTGACTGAATGGAAGTGCATATTCACTCTCTGACAGTAGGTGGCGCTTATGGATAACCGGTGTACAAAAAACAGTGCTTTTCTTATAAACAGGCATTATATGGAGGTAAGAGAAAAATAAAATGCTATTGAAAGTTTTCTTCATTAAGTTATACTAGCTAGTTTATTGCTGCATTATCAAATCCATTTAATATTGAACAGGCCAACAATTTTTTTAACATGTTTGATAAACATTAAAAAACAGACAGCAGCGCAGCAGGGATATTAGGGTTAAAGGGGTCATGAAATGGCTTTAAAAATGTATACTGTTGTCTGAGGTCAGCTTATGACGTTCGCATGTTTTTTACATTCAAAAACATCATAATGAATAAGTAATAGGCTATTTTCTACCCTGGTTTTGAGCCTAGCTCTTGAAACGCTTGGTTTTTATGGGTGTGCGGCATTTATGACTTGGAAGTAAACGCCCACTGCTATGATTGGATAACAGTTTTGCATATTATAATGAGCTTCAGCTTCCCAGTCATAATACGTGAGGAATTGTTTGGAAAACTTCCAATGTGGAGAAACGGCAACTGGAATGATACGCCCATAGGGCTCGCAAAATGTCTTTATCAAACAAACACAATGATTTATCACTCATCCACCCAAAATGAATTTGAGTGTTATTTTTTATTACTTGACTGCCCCCAATCGGTGGATATAAACTGCGAACCGTGCATACTACAAACGTGCACATGTGTATTTCACTATTTAAGATAGTGTGAGCCCTGGCCCATAGATGTTTGAGTCTGATCACGAA
The DNA here is from genome assembly GCA_023029165.1 of Gobiocypris rarus. Classification (NCBI taxonomy): domain Eukaryota; kingdom Metazoa; phylum Chordata; class Actinopteri; order Cypriniformes; family Gobionidae; genus Gobiocypris; species Gobiocypris rarus. Next base: position 34,513,401 of record CM040918.1, on the reverse strand, counting down.
TCGCAGGTCAATGAACCAACAACACCTCAAATACAAAGCCTGTGACAGCATGGAAGTTATGTTTAGTTAGACACTTACATAATTAGTAGATATCAAACGTAACAATGAAATGAAGCGAACACATGCAATTTCTTCCCCACGTGAGCTGGATCTTAATTAAAAATAAAGTTAACCCATGCATTTTGGAATCTGAAGGAAACTTATGTGAAGTTTGAAACATGCCATAAGCTCTAATGCTTGGAAGTTCGATCTGGTTTAGCTCCGTGATTGCTCATTTAGTGCGGTTCATTAAATAAGTGTGAACGCTTCCATCCATACCCTGGTGTGCACCAAACAACCATCCAAAAACAGGAAGATGAGACCCTAAAATGGACAGAATGCTCAAGCATGCCTGTTTTTTCTTGTAATAGTCGTGATGTTGCCCATCCCATCCCACAGGCATCAGAACCGCAGATCTTCCTTTGTGTGTGTGATGGAGGGATTCCTGCCACTGTTTGCTCTTCATGAGTTCTTAGCTGGTCAAAATACCATCATATGTAGGCTATGCACATACAACAAGCTCATTTAACCCAGAAACAGCATTGTTTTGGATGTTTGGTAAGTTCCGTCATAAGATATATACTGTACACCATAAAATCTGACCAATCAGGATGTGAACGTATCCCTATGTCTTTAGGTTAAAAAGTGTTAAAAATTGAACGCTAAGCGGACCAGGACTAAATGTTTTTAATGTCCGGACCAAACAAACTAAACAAACCGAACTAAGTGTGAACAATTAATATGCATCGTGTCAAATTCAGAAATGTGACTAAAGACTGTGGCTGTCTTTTCTTCCCAGGATGGCTCTAGATTAGAGCTATTCCCTTCTTCTAGTGTGCAATCAGGGACATCAGGTGGATAATTAATTAAGTAATTTTGAACAGGCAGAAACAAAGTGGCAGATGACGATTATATTACATAGTGACAGATTTATTAACTGATTGATTGATTCATTCATTTATTGATGTCAAATACATTAAATATGTTTAATGTAACAATTAAAATACCTTGTACCCAACAATGGCAATTTATTGTTTGGACAGATGCTTGATATCAAAATATTACAATGTTTATGACTAAATGGACCATTGTGAGTTTAAGAGTGACTCCCAAAAAGTCACTCACATATTTTGCATGACTGTGGTCTAATGACATAAAAATATACACTATATTGCCAAAAGTATTTGGAAATCATTGAATTCAGGTGTTCCAATTACTTCCATGGCCACAGGTGTATACAATCAAGCACCTAGGAAAGAATGGGTCGCTCTCAGGAGCTGAGTGAATTCAAGTGTGGGACTGTGATAGGTTGCCACTTGTGGAATAAATTCATTTGTGAAATTTCCTCACTACTAATTATTCCAGTGTCAACTGTTAGTGGTATTATAAAAAGTGGAAGCAAGTGGGAACAACAGCAACTCAGCCACGAAGTGGTAGGCCACGTAAAAAAAATCACAGAGAGGAGTCAGTGAATTGGTTTCTATGGCCGAGCAGCTGCATCCAAGTCTTACATCACCAAGTACAATGCAAAGCGTCGGATGCAGTGGTGTAAAGCACAACGCCACTGGACTCTAGAGCAGTGGAGACGTGTTCTCTGGAGTGACCAATCATGCTTCTCTGTCTGGCAACGAGTCTGGGTTTGACAGTTGCCAGGAGAATGGAAGCCTGACTGCATTGTGCCAAGTGTAATGTTTAGGGGATTATGGCGTGGGGTTGTTTTTCAGGGGTTGGGCTTGAGCCCTTAGTTCCAGTGAAAGGAACTCTTAATTCTTCAACATACCAATACACTTTGGACAATTTCATGCTCCCAACTTTGTGGGAACAGTTCGGGGATTACCTCTTCCTGTTTCAAGATGACTGCGTACCAGTGCACAAAGCAAGGTCCATAAAGACATGGATGAGCGAGTTCGGTGTGGAGGAACTTGACTGGCCTGCACAGAGTCATGAACTCAACCCGATAGAACACCTCTGGGATGAATTAGAGCGGAGACCGTGAGCCAAGCCTTCTCGTCCAACATCAGTGCCTGACCTCACAAATGCGCTTCGTGAAGAATGGTCAAAAATTCCCATAAATGCACTCCTTTACCTTGTGGAAAGCCTTCCCAGAAGAGCTGAAGCTGTTATTTCTGAAATGGGTGGGCCAACTCCATATTAAACAGTGTGGATTAAGAATGGGATGTCAAGATCATGTCATGTAAAGGCAGGCGTCAATATAATGTGTTTGTGTGTGTGTGTGTGTGTGTGTGTGTGTGTCTGTGTATGTATGTGTATATATATATATATATATTAGTAAACCAGTCATGCAACATTTTTGAGAGTGACTTTTTATATATATCATGACCACGGATGATTGGAAAAGTCATGGGAATTCATTGGTCAAAAACACATCTGTATAATCAAAGTCTCTTCGACAAAAATCATGCAGATTAGATTTTTCGGATGGCTTTCTGTGACGCATCAGTGAGGCTTCAGACAGTGAAATATTCAGAAGAAAATTAGATCAGTGTGAATGAGCAAGTTCTTGACGCATGCAGCCTGCAGTTGGCGTCCTAAAGTCTCTGTGCTCCCAAACTGCACTCAGCCTGTCCTGGAGGATGGGAGTAAAGGGTCCGGCCTGTTTCTGATAAAGTCCCACATGCTATCACCTTACACAGTCACCTGCAGCCTCGTCACAGTCCCTGTTGCTGCTGTCTTGCACAAATGAAGATTGCACTGTCGTAACCTTTTGTTCTACTAGAGACTGCACTGCACTCACTCCCACGACAACGGGCAACTGAAAAACAAACGGCCTGTTGCAGCGGAAGAACAATAGACTGAGTGAAGAGGGAAGACTCCCAGCTGGACAGAGAGAGACTGAGAGAAAATTACTAGATAGGCACTCTGACACTGACATGTAAACCCTCTTTTGTGATGAAAACAGGATTTAACAATCTAACTCATTTTTTATTTTACTAAAGGCAAGACTGGGAGTATTCAGCTCCATTTTTTTCCATATTTATTCATCTCCTAGTTACGCAACATTAATTTGAAAGCCTACGTGCACAAGATCAGTTTACTAGATCATTTACGTTCAAACCTGATTCAGCAGGAAAGAGATTTCTATGACCTACTGACCTCTTAATACCTCTTTACCTAAGCAGCCAGATTTCCCATCACCCATTGCAAAAGGTACTACACTTCTACAGGCAATACTTTCCACCTCAATGCTAGGGTGTTGTTATGTGGTTGTTATCTGTGGTTTGTAATGCGTTCTGATAGGTTGCTAGGTGGTTGCTTATACTAAAATGAAAACAGTTTGTTTAAAAACACTGCAAAGTGCAAAGTAAATACAAAAAAATAAAAAGTGTGGAACTGAAATAAATTATGCAACAACAATTTTTAATGTTGTAATTTTCACATCTGATCTGTGTCTTCATGGGATAACATGTACTACCTGCAGATGATGATGGCGTGTTAATCCAGTGATTCTGCTGAAAATGCGCTCAATCCAGTAAGCTGCCCGTTTTGTGCCTGACAGGCCAAGCAAGGCTTTGTCCCGCCTCCAATAACTCTGGAATGGATGAGTGGTGTCATACATAATCTGACCCCCCTTGTAAAATCACTGATATATGTCAACATTTGATCCCCATTGGAGCCTAAAGCATTACCAATGGCTGTTTTATTTGGGACTGGGATTTTACATGACAATGAATAGCACGGAGTTGATTTAAAGTTATTCTGGCATGTTTTGCCAATCCTATATGTAAATTAATTTCTTATTTAACAAAAATCAGGAAATGTTCTGTTTAATCCTCATCTCATTCCTTATCTAAAATTACGGAAAAATGAAACAATTATGGATTGTTCACAATGGTCAAATAGTCAATTGGTAAGATTGACTAGTGTATCCATATTTTTGCTTTTTTTTACTTTTTAATATTTAATATTTTATTATTTTTGCCTTTTTCTTAGAAGGGTTTGAGGGAAAACGTGAAAAAAAAGATTCCTAAAACTATCTAAAATAAGTATCTAAAACATTCCATTGTTGAATCATTTTCAATACATTGCCAGCATGTTTTATCACATTGCCAGTCTGTTCCTTGCAGTGTGCTAAAACATGTAATCATTACAGTAAATTTGCTATTAAAATAAAAACAATTTGAAAAAGCAAAACTAACCTTGTGCCCACCCTTAAGGGGATAGTTAATTCTGTCATCATTTACTCACCCTTAAGTTGTTCCAAACCTATATGAATTTATTTCTGCTGAACATAAAAGAATATATTTGGAAGGATATGGGTAACCAAACAGTTGATGACTTCAATAGTATGGAGAAAGAAAAAATACTATGGAAGTCAATGGGGTCCAACATTCTTCAATATCTTCATTTGTGTTTAGAAAAATAAAGACATTTTATACAGGTTTGGAACAACATTAGGGTGAGAAAATGATGACTGATAATTTGGTCCCTAGATATGCTACACCCATTTCTTAATCATTTTGTCATAAATTTAACATTACAATCACTTAGAAACGTAGCAAAATGTTGAAATATGTTACAATTTTCCACTCAGTTAAATGGCTTCAAAAATACCACAATACCACCGTAAACGTATCACGCATGTCTGTTTGTGCATTATATTTCAATTCTTCTGAAGTCGTAAGACTTTGTAAAAGAAACAAGCTAAATTTAGTTTGTTCGTTCCTTGCTGTTCCTGCCATGTTTATTAGATTAGTATCTATATCCTATATATACTTGAATGGATCATTCTTTGTGTAAAAAAAAACTGTCCAATCACTTCTTCTCAACAAGCGTACGATGTGAGGTGTAATTCATGTCTGTAGCACAAACGAGTCATGTGCTGAAGTTTATACTACTTAGAGTTCAAAATTTGAATGAACCTCAAACCTAAGTATGAGCAATTGTAATGCTTGCCTCAGCAAGCCCCACCAACAAGTCTTTTATCTATCATTTATAGAGCTGTCAAACATAATTGATGCTCAGTCAAATCTCAAATGCGATCCTACAGGCAGCATGAATAATGGGTTTGAACACGGTTTAAAACGTGTTTAATGGCTCCCTCTTCACACACTTCATTAGGGAATGAGCGGAACACATACCGAGACAGAAATAGAGAGCGATGGGGAGGGGGGAAGTGTTCAGACTGTGTGAAGTAGTCCCCGCTGCAGAGGAAGGGAAGAAATTAAGGAAAGTGAGAAAGTGTGTTAGTCACCGTTTGTGTGAGAGAGAGTGGCCGTATTAGTCAGACTCAGGATGAAAGCATGTTTGACTCGGGTGGTTTCAGCTGACGCGTGGGAAATTGGGTTTCGGCTCGGCAAGTTTCATGTTCAAACAAGACACGATCCCGTCTTCTAACAATTATGCCTCACTCATTCTGATGAGTAGCTATACTGTCGAACGCTGAGTCATCGATCGTAATTTGGGTGTGGGGCGATGTTTTCTATGGTAGTGCCATAAGCATGCTCAATTCTGAGAGATTCGTGGATGTTGATGGTGTTGTCTTTCAAGAAATCAAAGTGATAGTCGTCATTTGCCCTCCTCCTCAAGTATTTCTTTTAAATTTAAAGTTTCCAATAGAACACAAAAAGAGAACTTTTTTAAAAAAATGTTAGTCGCTGTTTTTCAATTACATTTTATTCAATTATGATTAAAGTCTTCAAAAGGACACAAAACCACCATAAAACTATCACAGAAGTGTATTTACGCATTGTATTTCAAGTCTTCTAAAGCTGGAAGATTGCTTAGTGAAAAAAAAACAGGCCAAAATTCATCAGCTGTGTTTGTCCCTTCCTTGTGCATATTTTTTAAATGATCTTTTGAGTCAAATCAATATGAAATGGTTCACCGGATACACACACACACACACACACACACACATGTTTGTTTTTGTGAAATGTGGGGACATTCCATAGGCGTAATGCATTTTATACCGTACAAACCGTATTTTCTATCCCCCTACACTGCCCCTGCCCCTAAACCTACCCATCACAGGAGATTGTGCAGTTTACTTTCTGTGAAAAAAACCTCATCCTGTGTGATTTATAAGCATTTTGAAAAGTGAGGACATGGGGAACGTCCTCATATTTCACCCTCTTTTTGTAATACCTATGTCATACCCATGTCATTATACACATTTGTGTCCTGATATTTCATGAAAACATGCCCACACACACACACACACAAACACACACACACACACACATGTTGGGTTTTCATGTTTTATGGGGACATTCCATAGGCGTAATGCATTTTATACTGTACAAACCGTATTTTCTATCCCCCTACACTGCCCCTGCCCCTAAACCTACCCATCACAGGAGACATGCTGCATTTTTACATTTTCAAAAAACATCACTTAGTGTGATTTATGACCTGTTTTCCTCATGGGGACCAAAAAATGTCCCCACAAGGACAAGGATTTCGGGTATTGCCAATATTTGTGGGGACATTTTGTCCCCATACCGTAGGGATTACCAGTCCACACACACACACACATATATATATATATTTATATATCCAATTTTATTTATTTTTTATTTCGCCTTTGCCTTAGTGGGATTATAAAGAAAATATGACAGGGAAAATGTTTTTACACATCTCTACCAAAAATTTCTAAAAAACAAAGTATCCGTGTTTCCATAAAATAAATACTAATCTAATCTCAAACTAATGTTCCATAATTGAAAGGTCAACTGGCTGACTCAGTGATCCAGTCACAGTGGTTAACAAGTTCTATCAGTAAATAACAGCAAATGTGTTCCATGGAAGAAGATAAATTATACAGATTAAGACGTCATGGTGAGAAAATGATCACAATCATTTTTGGATGAACTGTGCCTTTGTAAAGAAAGAATATAACGCTCACTTAAGTAAAGAAACAATATAACTGAACGCTCACTTAAGTATTTTTATTATTTCCAACGTTTCGGCAGACAAGCATCCTTTGTCTGCTTAAATGTTAGAAATAAAACAAAAAATTTAGTGAGTGTGCAGTTATATTGTTTCTTTACAAAGTTCTTCAAAGGGCATATTGCAGGTTAGAGACTCCAGTGAGTCAATGTATAGAAAAAAAATGTAGGCCCTAGATTTTCCTAGTATATTTCTAGAAAATATACTTATAAATACACTAATAAGGCTTTTTGAGTCGTTTTTGTGAGAACATTTTACTTCTGTATCTAAACATGCCAAAACCAGACGTGACATAACGGGAGGGACTGCTGTGAATTTCAACGATAGGAAAACAATGGATCGCAATGACAGTTCAGACGCTGAGGAATTATAAATGTTTATTAATACTCACATGGCAGACCACAGCCATACAATTATTACACACAATTAAGGACAAGCCAGGATTATACGGATCAACGATTAGAGGAGATATATTGAGTTGTTGTGTGAGGAGAAACGGTGGAAAACGGTAACGTTAGGTGAGAGACCAGTGTTAGCTAATATGCTAGCTAACGATATGAACACTGTGCTCCGATTACAATGCTGTACCGATTATTATAATGTATCAGGCACTTGCAAAACTGGTATTGGTCATCTAGGAGTATTGATGCTTACCAATAACAGAAACGAAGTTTTGACCATCAGGCGTATGTCACACTCGTTAATATCCGTCCGCATTAACCTGACGCGATGTTGAAAAAACAGCGTTTTTTACAAACAGCCAATGAAACTTTGTGCTCTTATGTCTTTTTAAAACATTTTAAATCCTTCATTACCTTTTCATATGGCATTTTCATACAAGGTATATATTCATTTTGAAAACATTGTAACCTGCATTATGCCCTTTAACTTGCACCCCGTGAAGGTGGGCGTTTGCTTCAGCTATTGCACTTTTTAATGAACTGTGCCTTTAACAATACATTTCCCCACCCAAATTCTTGCCTCAAAGTCATGGACTGAAATAATTTGATGCGACCTTTATGCACAATAGGTCAGAAATAAGAATCATCATATTTGTTGTAATTGAAGTTCAGATCGACGTTTCTGGGCTTGGCCGAGCGCACGGTAGCGGAAAGACCTGATTGGCGGCAGTGAATGCTCAGTTGTGACCTGGACGCGCTTATGGGCTTTTAAATGCCGGTAGCAGGTGAATGATTAGAGCTTTCAGCATGGCAGTCAGCTTGAGCATGTTTAACTTTCCTTTATAGTGCTCAGTGGCGTGAGCAAAGGTCTTGGCATCAGGTGATGAAGTGGGATTAAGTACAGTCAGTGCGGCTGACCCTTTGAACTCCATGCCAAATAGGAGCCAGTTGACAACGTATGTGTGTACATAAACTTTCGCCACAGTAACGAGCCTTTGTCTGTGATTTGCATTGATTATATGAAGTGTGTGAGTAACAGCCCAGGCAAAATCTGTTTATTTGCACAAAACATGCTGTTAATTTGTGGGAATCAAAACAGTTTGCTGAAAACAGTTGCCAGAAGTTTGTCACAGGGGTTTGCCGGGAAAAACAGCCCTGTTAATGCCTGTTTTTTGTTGGGGTTTTTTGCAGTGAATTTTTGTCGTGAATATTACATATTGCCTAAAAAAAGAAATACTTTCCAAATCTCATTTTCCATCATTAAAGTCGACATGAAATCAAATTTGATCATATGTACATAATACACGTGGCCGGTTGCATAAACTGCTTAGTTAGTTTTACAAGTTAAAAGTTAAAAGTTAGGTAGATTGGTCTAATTCAAATCCGAAAAGTAAGACTGAATACCTCTAATACCTGCTACAGACTTTGCGATTTTTGGCTGTCCTATAAGATCATTACAAATCACACTGTACAACATTGGATCTAAACTTGGGTATGACATGTATGTAGACTGTATGATGAGGACACACACTTATTGAATCATAGTCTACAATGCAAGTTAGTATAGAAGAATAAAACATCATCAGCATGTGTACACAAATAGAGCAAGATGAATCGCACTTTGGCAACTGCTGTGTTTATGTGCGCTAAAATAAAACAGGAGAAAGGGAAAAAGGGAGAATATTATGGACATGGTCATGACCTGGGAAAAGAGGCCAACTTGGCATGCCAATCTTGCAAATTAGATCTAAGTTTTAGAGACATGTTGCCTTGATTAATCCGTCATTTCATGTTGCATTTTTATTGGCTAGTCAGTAGACGAAGGTCGTAGCAGGAAACACACTGTGAGCTGATCATGCTAAATCATGCTAAAAAAAACTGCTTATGATGCATGTCATAAAATGACTGTTATTATGACCATTTACATTTGTCTTTTATGTTACATATAATAGTATATAACAAATCTGTATATTTTTGTTAAATAGTATCTACAGTCTGTTTTTATAAGAGTTGAGCATTGTAGCCAATCACAATCATATTTCTTGAGTGTGTGAACGCAATGGCCAATCAGAGGTGCTAGTCAGTAAGTTAGTCAGAATTCACTTAAAGGCTCAATATGTACGATTTTTTGAATAAAATATCCTAAACATATAAACATATAATGTTATATTTGACATGTGTACTTACATTATCCCAGATGTTTCCAAGAATGTTTAAATCCAGAGAAATAAGCAATTTTAACCAGGACACACACCGTGTCCGTGTGTTAATCAATGACATCATATCCGTGTTACCCTCAATTTTTATTTTGTAGAAACCATGGAAACACCAATGACACGCTAATATATCATGCATTTTATTAGACAGGTGAGCAACTGTTTGGAGACATTTATAGACAGAAAACGAATCATTGCTGAATAGCTCAACACAGTCTTATTGTTTAAATCTTGTTTTCTTGATTTACTGCGAGGACCATGTTTTACCGTGCCTAATATCGATCTAGCTTACTGCAATGTGCAACAAGTGTCTTATAGTAGCAGCTGCACGAACGCACAGAGTAACATTATAACGTAACTTTCAACACACTCAAATAATGTATCTAAAATGATAAACAGCGCTGCGTTGAGTGGAAGAAGCAGAAATCGCTCGTTGAATTTTCGCCAGAGTGTAAAAAGGAGGGCTCTTCTCTTGCTTTCTGTTTACTACCCATTCATAATCTAAATATAAGATTAGCTTTTACTGCATTGCAAAGTTTCTAGATTAACAGCCGTATGTAAATGTGCGATTTGATCGGAAACTGCTATGATTGACAGCTATAACCAATGGACGAGAAAATGGGACAATTTTACTGAGAACCGCAAAATGTTACTGGTCTTGTCAACTACTGAGATTTTGGTACTGTGACAATCCTAATAGCTATGTCATATTTTCTTGTTTTTCTTTTTGCAAGTTAACTGGTCAAGAAACTAGCTTAGCATACCGCTAGCGATTAGCCTGCCCTCTTAGCCGTCTATCCTAATCAAATGTTCAATTATGCATTCATTGCTATACATACTATATATATTTTTTAATGATCAGGAATTACAAACGCTGACACCATGTGACATGATTCATTGGACAGACTGTATTGTTTTTGAGCCCGGTTCTCCGCAAATGACTGCAAACTTTCCTGGGAAATTCCTGATGGTTAAAATCAATTCCCAGCCTACATTTTGTTGTTGTTGAACATACGTTTCATATCGTACTCCTGGAAATATGTCATATTGCTGAAGTACATTTTTAATACAATATTATTTCATGTGAAATTGTATTTTATTATCATTATTAAAATTCATAATATTGGATATGCTCTATAGATATTGGTATCGGCCTTTCAATAAACCCATGTCAGCTCACAACACACTGCTAATAGGACATCCCCGCATTAATGTAGGCCCCAGTCCTTATAGTTTTGTCATTCAACTGGAGAACAATTCTCATCTCGCACCATTTTCTCAATCAAATTAAATCAGGAAGCAACATTGACGAACTTAATTTGGAAAAGTCAAAGAGCTTGTTTTGGAAACAAACAATTTCGTCTGCCAGAGAGACTAAGCCTAAGTGGACAGGCTGGGACAGAGACGGCCATCAGACTCTTTCATTCTTCATCGCTCTCTCTCTTCTTTCTCCCTTTCCCGCATTTCCACTGGCGCCGTACTCAAATGTAGTTTGTTAAGCTACAGCCAATGTCATAAAGCCTTCCCTGTGTGTGCGTCTGTGTGTGTGTGTGTGTGTGTTATTAACGTTTAACTCTGTCACACACTTTGGTCACAGTATTGACCCTGTATTGCCTACAGTACGGCTCTGTGTGCATGTGTGTGAGAGATTTATGTGTTTACGCAAGTATAAGAGAGGGCAAGAGGTGTCTGTGTGTGTCTTAGAGAGGGCCTAGAACTTTCCTATTACTTTTCTCCTGCTCTCCTTTGGGCATTTGGAGCTATAAATATACCTCAGCATTCTAAAAATGTGCAACAGTGTAAGTTGTGTAAGTGTGTGTGTGTGTGTGTGTGTGTGTGTGTGTGTGTGTGTGTGTGTGTGTGTGTGTGTGTGTGTGTGTGTGTGTGTGGACTGGTAATCCCTACGGTATGGGGACAAAATGTCCCCACAAAGATGGCAATATCCAAATTTTTGTCCTTGTGGGGACATTTTTTGGTCCCCATGAGGAAAACATCTTATAAATCACACTAAGTGATGTTTTTTGAAAAGTAAAATGCAGCATGTCTCCTGTGATGGGTAGGTTTAGGGGCAGGGGCAGTGTAGGGGGATAGAAAATACGGTTTGTACAGTATAAAATGCATTACGCCTATGGAATGTCCCCATAAAACATGGAAACACAACATGTGTGTGTGTGTGTGTGTGTGTGTGTGTGTGTGTGTGTGTGTGTGTGTGTGTGTGTGTGTGTGTGTGTGTGTGCTTGTGTGCTTGTGTGCTTGTGTGTTGCAGACTTGCTCCTAGATTTCAATACTGTATGGATAATAGTGTTGGGGATAACATTTTTATTTGACGTATGCATTCTTTCGCTGATGTGAAGGGAAAAGTGACAAAACTATAAACTATAAAAAAAGGAAAAAAGAAACCTTTTTGTGAGAAACCTTTTTTCTTTTTTATTCTGTGGTGTAAACAAGCTTATTGCTACAGTGCAGCACACACACACACACACACACACACACACACACACACACACACACACACACACACACACACACACACACACACACACACAAAAAGTTGTTAATTAAATAGAAAACACATTTTTGTATTGCATTGTCTTCGCAGTGCAAAAAAAAGGTTAGCTTAAAGGTGCAGTAAGTGATTTTTCTGAGAACCTAAACAAACAAGCCCCTACCCAAAAGGATCACACCCCTAACTTGATAGCTCCGCCCCCAAATTCACAAACACGCTCTGCAACACAGGGACCTTCCCCCAAATGAGTTTTTACGCCCCTTACTGCTGATTGACTACAAGTGTGTTTTGGCACTCTGTCCTTTAAAGGCCCGATCACAACAAGAGCGATAACTATAATGATTATATTACCATCCACTCCAACAGATGATAATGTTCTATTTATTATAATATTCACACATACTCCAGTTATGTCTTTTGCTGCTTTAAATGCAAATGCTCTTTAAAGTCTATTGGGGTTCTGATTGGCTGTCAATGTTTTAATCATTCATTAAATGGGAAAAAAAAAGTATTCTGAAAATGATTCCAACAATATTGTTCCTCTGTGTTGTTATCGTTATAGCTGTGCTATGTTCTCTCAGCTCATCCTTGGTGTGAACGCCCCTTAACTGTAGTTTAACTACTTTAAATTATGAGTAGCTTGGCAAGCTACACTTTCAAAGTAACAAACTCTGGCCTTCATGGCCTTACATTTCCCTGCACTTTGTTTTTGCTGTTATTTGGCTGAATATTTACCCATTTGTTGAGCAGATGGGAAATTTTGTTGACAAACACAAATCTTCTGGCTTTTTTCAGTTATTTGTTTGGTGGTGATTGCTAGTTGTGTAATGTACTCATTTTTCTCAGTTCACACACGCACACACAAACACACTTGGGAATGTCCATTCTGAATCTGTCATGTGTGTCATCTGGGCTTTAAATGCTGGTGGTCCCCTGATGACATCACCCCCAGCCCCCCAAAATCATCTCAGATGTAAATTTTGTTTCTGTCAAACAAAAATTCTTTGGTTTCAAACTTTCTTTGGCTGACGTCAGTTTCATGTTCTCAGTGCATTTGCCATTTGCAAGAGACAAACTCATATTTCGAGCTCCTGTTTTCTCATATCAACCTCTTTCCGTTTTGTCCTGGACTGTGTAAATGGGATCAAAGTGGCAAGTGGTAATAGCTAAGTTTTGAGAAGAAACGTTTGAAAAAAAAATCACGCTTTGCACAGGGTTCTCTAGGACTAGGTCATTCTCTTAAGATGTTCTCAGTTTTTTTCTGTCTGTCTTCCTTCTGCTTTCTCCCACGTCTCACTCTCTCTCTCTCTCTCTCTCTCTCTCTCTAATCACTTTCTCTTTCACACAAACATTTCATTGGTATAACAGTTATTCAGACAGTTATTCAGACACACTGATGTAATTGCTGATTTAAAGTCTTAATAGTTTAACATACTCAAACTATGACAAATGCAACAAAACTTTCTAAACAGGAAGTTTAGACGGGACATATCAAAGGGCCCACTTTTTATTTTTAAATAGTTGCTGTCACAGGTGGTACCGAGAGAGGAGCATTCTTGTTTTAAGCCGCGTTTCCACCGTGGGAACTTTCCCCAGGAACTAGGGACTTTGGGATGGTACTCGGTGTGTTTCGACCACAGGAACCGGGGTTTAAATAAAGTTCCGGGTATGACGTAGGTGTAGCGTAAGCTTAGGTGAGAATTGACGAACGCAGAAGGGCAGAGGATAGAGCAAAACAAAACGCTGGCCATAAAATAGATGTCTAAAATGAGTAGTTTTGAAGAAAAATGTTGGCGGATTTCGATATACAGTAAGATAACAGGAGCTACGTCCTACATGATACGTCGGGTCAGAGTTCACCCTTCCGCCGGAACTCTCTCATGAATGTGGGAACTCAACTATTCAATGTCATTACAAAGCTGGGAAGAACCAGAATATCATCTAATACAGGGGTTTTCAAACTTTATGATGCCAAGGACCCCCAAATATGATGAACCTTTTATTAGGGACCCCCTTCCTGAAATCCATCTGTATGAAAAAAAAAACATTTAAACTGTTAGATAAATAGTAAGAGTCTCCAAACTTAAATTGGCTATAATTAATGTTGGATGTATAACCTTGAAGAAGAACATTTTCAATTAAAAATTATTTGTATAAGCAACTTTTACAATAAATGTTTGTAAGCAACTTAAGTACTGTGTTAAGAATACTGCCTTACAACCCCAGTGAGCAAGATCAAGGGACTATAGAAAAACTAATACCAAGCTAACATAAACAATTCTGGAAAGTATGCAAGGCAAGAAAAGAGAGTAAATTATGGGGTAATTTTCATTTTTGGGTAAACTATTCCTTTCTTTGTAATAATGTTGTCATATGACAAGATTTACTTTAAAGTACATTTTAAATAATGTTTTAATAATTTTGTTTTGCTGACTAACATACAAAAGCTAATTTAACTCTTTCCCCACCAGCTTAAAAAAAAAGTTGCCAGCCACTGCCAGCATTTTTGATCATTTTCATGGCCCCCAGAATATTTTGTGGTATGAATATCTGAACATGCAATATGTCAAAAGAAAGAACAGAGCATTTGCTTTTAAACAAACAAACAAAAAATCCATAATTTTTTTAATCAACACTTGAACAATTTGAGCAAAAGGCTGAGAAAAACGTGTTTTTGTAAAAGATTCAGAATGATGATCAAACACAGATGGAGTAGATCGAGTCCATCAACACCCCCAAAGCTTCACAGTCCTACAGCTCGCCCTGGGTCCACATTTCATTCAGTAACATTAGGCAGTTTTGATGTATATGATATCGTTTGTTTCTGCATTTTCTTCACACATGTTTTGATCTGGAGATTCGGTATTCTTTCAGATGATGTGTAATAGTGCCCCTACTGTATAACAGTGAAAACACAAAAAGCCGCAATTTCCGTCAATGAACGGTAACATGTTAAAATTCCTTGTTATGATTTTAGCTATAGTATTTTATTTAATATTATTTAACATTACATTTAAAGTTAATACGTTTTAAACCATCTACTTGCAGTAAGTAAAAAACAAGATCTCTAAAGTTCAGCTAATTGCATCTAATATAAATTTTAAATATAGTAATTTTTCATTTAATTGCAATTAAGTGTCTGAAAATGTTGCAGCTAAGTATATTATTTTAAAGTATAGGCTGTAAAAATAAAGTTCCACTAGAGAAGTTTCACTAGAGACTATTTAATCATCAGTCTGCCACCTTTCTCATCAGCCATTAAAAAAACATATCGGTCAATCACTAATGCTAATGATTCCGGTTAGTGCAGTCAACATGACCTGTCCACTCTAGAAGATGAGCACAAAGAGTGTTACGATACATTATCATGAGAGAATTTCCTCTAGGAGTTAATAAGTAATGAACACTTTGTGTGTTTTAGTTAATGACTAATTGGTGTCCAGCAAGTTGTGTGTGAGCTAACTCCTCTGAAACGACAATTTAATGGCAAAGTGTTGTTGTTGTTTTTTTTGGGGAATAATTATTACCTAGTTTTATGTGCAGCGATGACAATCAATAAGCCATTTTCATGTTAATTCTTCTGAGAAATATAAACACTGACTGTATTTGGGGTGGGATTATCTGTTTGTTTGATTAATTAAATTATTTGAAAAAAAAAAAAACTGACGCATAACTGCATGTACTACAAACATAGATACAGTAATATAAAACCGGCCAGAGCACCTTAGCAACACTCAGAGCAACTTAGCAACACCACAACTATTCATAAAAAAACATTTCAAACACCTTAGTAACCTCACAACAATGCGTAAAAACACTGCAATGGAACAATGCATAAAACATTCAGACCGCCCTAACAACCACACAGTGTAACAATCTCTGCAAAAGCATAAAAATGTGTAAAAAACACTCTAAAGCCCAAAGGCCATCAAAAAAGATATATAACGCCAACTACTGTATTACTATTACATTTTAATATTCATCCTAATTCTTTGAGGATAACAAAGTCTACACCACACCTTTAATGACACAGAGGTATTGAAATCACTTTCAGAATATTTTTTTCCAGCTGATGAATGATAAAAACATCGACAGCCAATCAGAATCCAGCTGACTTGAGGAGCTTTAGCATTTAAAGCGGCAGAAGTCATACAATGCACACTTAGAATAAACATTGTTATCGTCCCAGTTTTGCAGTGGCAAACCCCACTCACATCTTTTTCAGAAAATGTTGAAATCAAACTATTTTTGCATATCCATTTGGTGCCGCTGTGGCGCAGAAATAACACACCTCACCTTAAAGAGAAAGAGAAAGGGAAAAAGTGCATTACTTGAGACCGAGAGGAAGAAAGGGTGTAAATAACTCTCGATGGAGGAAGGAGAGGGTGTTTGTGAACAGCAGCAAGTGGAAAAAGAAAGTTTCCCGTTGAAGAGACGGAGAGTGTGATGGAGGCAGCGAGAGGGGCAGAGGTGTGCTAGTGAGGGGGTGTGAGAGGAACCAATAATGTGTCTTTTGTTTTTGAGGTCAATAGCTTAAATGCCTCTGGGATGGAAATTTGTGTGGGACCCCGTTAGCGTCACCGACACACTCTCCATCTGACTGGGAGTGTTTGTGTGCCTCTGTGTGTCATACATACTGCATATTTATGAGTAAATATTAGAATTTTGGTTTTATGTAAAATTTGAAATAATATAACGATATTGCTGTATATCTTTAAATCATGACAGCTGTGATTTGCTAAAGTAAATATATGCGCTCTGTGTTTCAGAATGAAGCGCAGCACTGTGTTCTTTTACACGTGAGCGGCTCATGATCTGTTGAATGCTGGTAAATGCTAGCCTGGATGCCAGCCGAACTTAGCCCCACTCACAAGATTTGAGGTCAGGAAGTTCGGTCTGGACTCTTTTGAGCAGAACTACTTCCTTCTGCCACGGATTCAAATCTCAAGTTGACAGTTTAACGGTTGTGACCAAGCCTCCGTTACTAGTTTTAAAACATCACTTTAGAACCAGTGACGAAGGAACACTGAGTGGTTTTACATGCACGTTCTTAACACAATTATTCTTAATAAGCCGACAATGCACGTGATCATGTAAACACGTTAACCTATTTCCTTTATCAGACTACGGTCATAAACGGCTTAATCATAAACTGACCGTCACAGCTAGATTTTTGCCCCTTACGCCAAATTCGCCAAGCATGTAAACGCATTAACATGCTTTCTGCTGGCTTATTGAAATGCACATTTGTCAAATGTGATGTACTGTGGATTTAAGCGCATCCAAACAAAGCGAGCGTTTTGCAGTAAGGGAGGAGGAAATATGTCGCAAACTCAGATTCTTTCTTGACACAATTTTTTTTAAAAGTGCCCTCATATCAGCACCAGAAGAAGTGATGCAGTCAAAATGCTGCATCTGTAACTGCATGAGAAGATAATGTATAAGCCGTAAGTTTCCCTCTGACATGTTGCAAAATTCTTTAATGCTTTATTTAACATCACAACCGACATTTCACTACATGACGTCACTACCGGGAAATAACCTGCTTTATTATAAAGTCTTGTAAACATGGTTTACCTGCTTTGTCGTGTTATTGGTTTGCATGTAAACCGGATAACAGGTTATTTCAATAAGCTGATTTTTGCGAGTTGTTAGCATACTGTTGTGCATGTAAATGTGCTCACTGAATCGCTTCATTGAAGCTTATTGTATTATGTTGAGCAGAGCAGGGGTTTTCAAACTGGGGTCCGGGGACTCCCAGGGGTCCTCCAGAAGGTTCAAAGGGGTCCCCAGAAAATTTCAGGGAATAAAAAGCAAAAATGGATAAAGTCTACTGAACATTCTAACGGTTTCATTTGTATATGTTTATCTCCTTTTTTGCCGAATACATACTTTCCAAAATTGTATATGTTTGCTTTGTATCTTTCTAGTGAGTTTTTTTCACTATAGTCCCCTTTATCTTGCTCACTGGAGTTGTAAGCTGCATACATTTATCGAATGTTATACATTCAATATTAAGTATAGCCACATTAAGTTTAGAAACAATATGTTGTAGGCTATTTATAATATCACACTTAGCCTACTATGTATCTAACAGTTTAAATGTTTTGTTATACATAAAAATATATAGATGGATTTTAGGAAGGGGTTCCCTCATAAAAGGTTTATTATATTTGGGGGTCCTTGCCATCATAAAGTTTAAAAAACCCTGGAGTAGATTATTATGCTATTATGAGAGAGAGAGATCGACTAAACGCGTGTATTACCTGCATCTGTTATAGCATTCAATCTTCAGGTAGATGTACATAATATTATATCCGTTATTAAAAAAAGCAGTTTGTATTTGTCCTTTTAAAACTTTTCGCAAGACAGCGCTAAAACAACTTAATTGTTTGCAACCAGTCACTCATAGTTATACAGTCTTTGCCACCATCTGTGGTGTAATAACGTACCTGTCACTGAAGTCAAAATCACAATCACTAACAGACCCTTTTTCAATACCAAATACAGCATAATATTTATTGAACAGTAATGTTTAAATGAACAAAAGCCATTATAACAACAACAACTTGGGACTATATTATGGGGAAGCACAGGCGAAGCACTGCTACTTGGGCGCAGATATGCAGGCCACAAGAAGTAATTAGGTGGGGTTTTTTTTTTTGAGCACTTTTACTCGGGACATGCTAGCTGGCAACATACGATTCCATTCATTATGCTAAGCTAAGCTAGCGGCAACCCTGCCAAACTAAAACTATGCATGCACTGAGAAAAAAATACATTTTCCCACATATCTAAATGTAGGAAAGATATTGAATAAGCCCTATTTCTAAAAACGGTGGAGTGTTCCTTTAACCGTCGATTTGCTCTGGAGCAAGTAATAGATTAATAAGACCAAAGATTGCCTGTTTGATATACCCCAAATTAATTATACCTGTTTCACCACTATCTACATAAGAGTCAGCAGAAAATTCCAAAAGGATTGTGCGAAATGAAGTTGTTCTCTGCGGGTATGTGTTCTGAACAGCTGCTGATGGCCTGGAGCTCACATTTCAGAATACGTCTTAAACATAAACAATGCCTATTTTACAATTTGTTCATGTATGTGTTACATATTTGAGGTCTAAATAACTAGATATTCACCCAAAATACTCTTAAAACTACATTGCACGACACAATAACAGTAGAATTTGTAAAAGAAATATGGTGGATTAGCTCAACCGCCATGACATACGCCGAAAGCGGAGTGAAACAAACGGTGAAACGGTTCCAGTGCTGATAGTTGGGGAAATCAGATTTGCGAACCAGAGAACTGTTGTATAATTATGTATAATCACAGACCTACTAACAAGAACAATGAACCTAGATTTTTTTGTTTCATCGCAATTAGATTTTTAGCCCCAAATCGTGCAGCCCTACTACCTTTCAGAGCCTGGAAAAGAAGGGAGATTTCTTTCGATCATTTGCATGAACGCTGGTGTTTTGTTCAATAGGTGTCAGGGCGTCCTGTTCAGACCTGTATGCATAACATGTACAGCATGCCTCTCCTTCATGTTCTACATGACAGACCTGCAGCGACTGCATGGGAACTCCCTCAACACACACACACACACACACACATGCAGGAGAGGTCTGCAGGTTATGGACACAGGCAGGTGGCTGCTGGGATTGTGTGCAGTTTCTAGTCATTCACATTAGAGAAACCCAATCCTTCACACATTTCAGCCCTGGCAGCTGTGTCGAGAGCCATGAGACACGTGTATGTGTTTTTTTGCGTGTATTTGTTCTGGGTCTACAGTAACTTTTGGAATGTGGTCAGTTTGTTTCACTCCCGTTTTCCTCTGATAAAACCTCAGTCTGTAAATATATCTTAAAGTCGACATGAAACGGAAGTTGCAATAGTCTTTCTTCCTCATTGTGACATATATTCGAGTGAAATCGCTTCTGGAATGAGAAAAAAATAGGGTGGGATTTGATTTCGTCCTCCTGGAATTGATTGGATTGTAGGAAGTTGGGCGTTGCTAACTAAATGGAGGAAGGTCTGAATGGCAGTTTGTGCCTGGATAAATCATTTATTATGCGCTGCAACATTCTGTAAAAAAAAAGAAAAGATTTTTCACTTTTGCTTTTCATGCCGACTTGAAAAGCCCATGAAATGGTTAGATGAATGCTATTTTTTTTTTCATGTCTTAATGCATTTTTTAAAAAGCCTTTTGCCTTTGGTGAATGTTTGCTTATGCTAGTCATTTTCTAGATTAGAGAGCATTTGATTAAACAAAAATGGACACGCCCCCAAGTGCAAGATGACTCATCAGTTTACATTTTAAAAGGGTATGTACCGTACTAAGAGTTGATATTAGTCACCTTTTCAGAGTAAACCAGCTTATAGATGAACTTTAGGATCTTTAGGATTTATGTAAATATTTAGGCTAAAGTAGATACGCATTTAATGCAAGATACAAATATCGCTCTATTTTAGTTGGTGCCTTATATTTTCTACATTTGCAAAGAAAGAAAAAAGTTTGTGGGAAATGAGAAAAAGAGTGAGGATAAGAATTGTTTGTTGAAAAATGAGACAATCTGGATATCATTATTGAAGGTGGGGAGTTTTTGTGGTTTCTGCTCACCGTAGGTGGAGCAAATTAAACAAGAAACTCACTTCTGGGCATCAGGGTGTCCAAACATCATTTACAGCCCCCTTCTTAGGGACAGTTACACCTCTCCAAAATGTTCTCATTTCTCTCCACGCAGTATGCTAAAATGTGTCATTATTTGCTTATGTTTCTGTGTGGTGATATATCATAATTGAATTAAATTCAAATGTAATTAAATCTCTCTTGTATGTGTGTTACAGATCAGTGTGCGTGCAGTGAGGTGACGTCGGAATGCACTTGATTGTTGGACCTTCATCTCAGTGAGGTGCGTATATCCAACCCACAGCATCCTCTGCAAACCTGCCATCAATGACCTGACATTGTGTCTGCACTTAACCTGAACAAAATTAGATCATTACATTTTCAAGTGACATGCATTCCCTTAAAGGGATAGTTCACCCAAAAATGAAAATTACATCCCATAATTTTCTCACCCTCAAGCCCATCCTAGGTGTATATGACATTCTTCTTTCAGACAAATACAGAGTTATATATATATAAAAATCCTGGCTCTTGCAAGAAAAATATCCATATCCGTGGTTTTTGTAAGAAAAATATTTAAATATTTAAAAAGTTAAATATCTAGCTTTTAGATATTTATTTAAATATAAGCTAGATATTTTACTTTATAACATGTTAAATATGGATATTTTTCTTACAAAAAAAACATAGATTCGCTTCAGAAGCCCTTTATTAACCTCCTGGAGCCGTGTGGAGCACTTTTATAATAGATAATATCACCGCCCTTATAAAACTTGGATTAGCCAGGACATTTTTTTTATATAACTCCGATTGTTTCCGTCTGAAAGAAGAATGCCATATACATCTTGGATGACTGGCGGGTGAGTAAATCATGGGCTAATTTTCATTTTTGGGTGAACAATCCCGTTAATATAATGTATTAATAATACATGCAATTTAATTACTATTTCTCTATTCTGTGAAATAAATATGCTTTATTTGTGTAACCAACATGGATTAGTTATGACCTTCATGAGTCATATTTTATGGCTGTAAAAATATAGTGAACAATCATATTGAGTTGTATCATCTCTCTTATGAGGTACATTGTGTTGCTGGCAATGACCTTTGAACCCTGTTGAAGCAGTGTTTTGGTACACGATGAAGGACAAATTAAGAAATGTCTGAAATGGATAGACCTGGAAAATGATTTATATTCAGAAGTTGATGAACATAAACAAAAATATTGGCGTCTTCACATTTTGTAACTCTTGAATTAAAAGCAAAATACTAATAAAAATAATATTATAAAATAAATACTTCAGACTCTGATCTCTGGTTATCGCTGTAATATGTCCATAGTAAAAATAACCTCTATATGCACAATATTGACTGCACATAAGTTTAATAACACTCTTTTAATGATATCTGTTAAACTACCATAAGATGAAGTGGGTGGAATGTACTGCATGTTATTACTGGATATGTACAAGACAAACTCTCACACTCTTTCATCTTTCTCTCTCTTTTCAGCTGTCTGTTTGCAGTCTCACTGACAGACAGACACGACATAGCGACCCAACCCCCTCAGTTTCCTCTCCATCACCAGCCAATCAAATGCACTCTGAAAATAAATTATCCAATCATGGCAAGCAAGTGACAAGTGGGGCCCAATCACAGCTCCCCAATGTAAACCAAGCGCAGCAGCAGCAAGGACCTGCTGGCAACCAAGGGTCAAAGGGCAGTGGGTCTGGGAGCCATGGAGTCAAATCCAACCAGATTTCTCCTAGCAACCCTGGACTGAAGAGCCTCAACCAATCAGGTGGTGGCATTGGTGGGATGATGAAGACCAAGGCAAAGAGGGAAAGGAGCGTCTCCATGGACACAGGAGACCAAAGAGAGTCGCTCACCCCTGTTTTGGAGCCAGATGCCAAAGGTAGGTGTAACGCCACTCTCATCCAGGGACTGAATATCCACGAGACTGTCACACAAGATGCACAAAATGGCATGAGGTGTTTGTATATATATATATTGTATATATATATATATATATATATATATATATATATATATATATATATATATATATATATATATATAATGTAGCTGTGTGTATACAGGTCCTTCTCAAAAAATTTGCATATTGTGATAAAAGTTCATTATTTTCCATAATGTAATGATAAAAATTAAACTTTCATATATTTTAGATTCATTGCACACCAACTGAAATATTTCAGGTCTTTTATTGTTTTTATACTGATGATTTTGGCATACAGCTCATGAAAACCCAAAATTCCTATCTAAAAAAAATGTGCATATTTCATCCGACCAATAAAAGAAAAGTGTTTTTAAAACAAAAAAAGTCAACCTTCAAATAATTATGTTCTATTATGCACTCAATACTTGGTGGGGAATCCTTTTGCAGAAATGACTGCTTCAATGCGGCGTGGCATGGAGGCAATCAGCCTGTGGCACTGCTGAGGTGTTATGGAGGCCCAGGATGCTTCGATAGCGGCCTTGAGCTCATCCAGAGTGTTGGGTCTTGCGTCTCTCAACTTTCTCTTCACAATATCCCACAGATTCTCTATGGGGTTCAGGTCAGGAGAGTTGGCAGGCCAATTGAGCACAGTAATACCATGGTCAGTAAACCATTTACCAGTGGTTTTGGCACTGTGAGCAGGTGCCAGGTCGTGCTGAAAAACGAAATCTTCATCTCCATAAAGCTTTTCAACAGATGGAAGCATGAAGTGCTCCAAAATCTCCTGATAGCTAGCTGCATTGACCCTGCCCTTGATAAAACACAGTAGACCAACACCAGCAGCTGACATGGCACCCCAGACCATCACTGACTGTGGGTACTTGACACTGGACTTCAGGCATTTTGGCATTTCCTTCTCCCCAGTCTTCCTCCAGACTCTGGCACCTTGATTTCCGAATGACATGCAAAATTTGAGCGACAGTCCAGTGCTGCTTCTCTGTAGCCCAGCTCAGGTTGCTTCTGCCGCTGTTTCTGTTTCAAAAGTGGCTTGACCTGGGGAATGCGGCACCTGTAGCCCATTTCCTGCACACGCCTGTGCACGGTGGCTCTGGATGTTTCTACTCCAGACTCAGTCCACTGCTTCCGCAGGTCCCCCAAGGTCTGGAATCGGTCCTTCTCCACAATCTTCCTCAGGGTCCGGTCACCTCTTCTCGTTGTGCAACGTTTTTTGCCACACTTTTTCCTTCCCACAGACTTCCCACTGAGGTGCCTTGATACAGCACTCTGGGAACAGCCAATTCGTTCAGAAATTTCTTTCTGTGTCTTACCCTCTCGCTTGAGGGTGTCAATGATGGCCTTCTGGACAGCAGTCAGGTCGGCAGTCTTACCCATGATTGCGGTTTTGAGTAATGAGCCAGGCTGGGAGTTTTTAAAAGCCTCAGGAATCTTTTGCAGGTGTTTAGAGTTAATAAGTTGATTCAGATGATTAGGTTAATAGCTCGTTTAGAGAACCTTTTCATGATATGCAATTTTTTTTTAGATTTTTTGGGTTTTCATGAGCTGTATGCCAAAATCATCAGTATTAAAACAATAAAAGACCTGAAATATTTCAGTTGGTGTGCAATGAATCTAAAATATATAAAAGTTAAATTTTTATCATTACATTATGGAAAATAATGAACTTTTATCACAATATGCTAATTTTTTTAGAAGCACCTGTTTATATATATATATATATATATATATATATATATATATATATATATATATATATATATATATATATATATATATATATATATATATATATATGTAGCCTGAAACACACACATATATTTTTGCACATATTTTCATTTTTTTATGACGTATATATGATAAAATTGTTTGTATTTCCACATTTTTCCACATTAATTCCAACCAAAATGTAATTAGTAAATATTGATGTCTCAAATATCTAATATTCAATACAAAAAAACCCAGATCAACCTGTTCCGAAGTAAATATTATTCAGATAACATAATATTTTAATGATTTTGTTTACAAAAGTAAAAATAAATTATTCAAATGTTTTATAATAATGATTTCTGTCTGTTTGCAGTCTCACTGACAGACAGACATGACATAGTGACCCAACTCCCTCAGTTTCCTCTCCATCACCAGCCAATCAAATGCACTCTGAATAGTAAAAAAAATACTATTTTTACAAATTGCCTGTCTTTTTCTGTCTTTAGTCGATTGTTCTGGGTTTAAATTGCCAGAATATGCTGTAAAGTGGACCAGACTAATGCTATGGGAGATTAGCAAAATACAAACACTCATTTGCACACATATGATACTCAATAAGTCATGCACAACTGAATTCAACACTACGCATATTCATTTTACTCACTTATATGTATCACTGTATCTCTCGATCAGCAACCTAAAAAAGGCCACACTTCTAGAATTCCCCTTTTAACTGGAAACACAGTAAAGATGAAACGGCCTGTTTTCACACTCTCAAAAATGTCCTGACCTTTCTGAGCACACCTTTCTGTGTGTGTGTGTATCATGTCAGATGTTATGCTCCTGAAACAGTGCGCAGTGTGTGTGCAGACGAGTGCTTGTGTTTTCCTGTTGGTCGTCCTGTTGTGTGTCACTCACTAATTAAGTGGGGGTAGAGAAAGTCACTGCGCAAGGACAGGAAGTAGAATAGAGCGGGGTGGAGAGACTGAGGGGGAGGGAGACTCTACACAAGTTCCTGAATGTCAACAGGTCCCCTAGTGCACACACACACACACACACACACACACACACACACACACACACACATGCACATACACACAAGTTCCCTTAAATGGTTTGGTGATTCTGACAAAAACTCATCCAGGCCATATTTCACACCAAAGCAGAAAATATGAAATTATATTTTGGATATAAAGACGAGTAAAAAAATAAAGACAATTTAAGACCATTGAGATTTGTTTTCATTGTGACTTTATTTTCAAGGCAAGTAAGCACCGTTTCCCCTCAAATTATCATTACTGTAATGAGTCTAGGGGTTTAACTTAAATTTTTTCTGTAATTCTGTCATTTTAATAATTGTAATACAATTATTTTAGCTGAATTAGAGTAAAATGTACTATATATTTGTTAATTCAAATCTTTATTAAAAAAAATCCTAAAAATACTTTACAATTTAAATAATCTATGTAATGAAAATTAGATAAAAATTAAAACACAATAGAGATTATTGGGTCACACATTTATTTTAGCACATTATATTTTTTATAATATTGAAAATATTAAAAACATTTAAAATATACATAATATAATATAAATAATATTTTAAAATGTCTTAAAATGTATAAAATAATTTATCGTTTTGAAAAGTGTTTTGATAAAACTGAAATGTTTAAAAAAAAATTAATCTATTTTATCATTTGCACAATGATATTAAATATTTTAATACAGTTTAAAATATAAATAATATAAATTAAAGAATATTTTTTAAGTAAAAAAAAATGTTTTGATTTAAAAAATTCAATTTTACTGAAATCTTTATTGAGATATTTGATATTTTTTAAGATATTAAATATTTTAATAACATTTAAAGTATAACTAATATAAAATAATAACATTTTAAAGTATATTAAAATAATGTAAAAATATATTGTTTAATTTAAATAATATATGTAATGAAAATGACATAACTAGTGATCATCAATTTAAAAAAAATATGGTATGGGGACAAATTATTTTGTCCCCATACCAATTATTGGGTCACATTCAACTGAAATAATAATTTTTACAAAAATCACTTCAATATAGGAAGTGAATGTACTTTTTATCAGTAGGTCTTCATCATTACATTTTATTGTTATAAAAAAAAAGCTTAAAACATTTGTAGCATCATAAATTCTAAATGGTTTACAGTATCCCAAAATAAATGATTAAATAATAATAAAAAAAGTGTAACCGCTTCTTAAGCACCAGAACAGAAACCATTCTCCGAGAGGAGCCACACCACCGCTGACTCTGTCGCTGCATGTCAGCCGCTGCTGTACTGATTGGACGCTAGTCTGTTTCTACTTCTTGTTGCCCTAGTAACACTTATGAATGCCACTACCGCTAAGATGTTGTGCAATGTCACTCCATAATGTGTCATATCGAAGATGCAAGAATCAATTTACGCTGATCTTTTTTGGCATTGTGTCAGTCTGTCTAGACTGACAGGGCATAATCCTGACCACGCGGTAGATTTAAATGTGAAAGCGACCGAGACTGCATTACCACAATGAGAATTGGAGGTGGTGACAATGTGCTCAATTGTCATAAAAATACATAATCTATACAAAATATAATATCTTTTTTTTATTTTTTTGAGGTGAAATACTAGCAAAGCATGTTCAGGTCTTGTGAGAATCACCCAAACAGCTTCTGCCCAATATAAAAAGCAATAACAGGTCTTCTCTTCCTGGATTGCGGAGGCGTGTTTTTCTTTTCACTCTGTGTGTGTGTGTGTGTGTGTGTGTGTGTGTGTGCACCATTTTTTGTTTGGTTCATTGTGGGATTCTTATTTTATTTCCATGTGCCTAGTGTTTTGTGTATGTTGTGTGTGTATTAGAGAGAGATCAGGGGAAATAACGGGGCAATAGTGTGATTTTGAGAAACTGAGTCATCCGGGCTTCCTGTAATAGCACTGAAGCTCCTTTGTGTGTGAATACACACCCTCACCCGTTCACACAAACACTCACACCTGTTTAGCTTTATAACCGCATAGAAGGTAGAAGATGGGGTTATTATAGTTTTGAAAATCTTTTTTTTTTTCATTTAGTGTTTTGATTAAAAAAATTAAAATAACATTAATATATTTTTATACAATGATATTAAATATTTTTATAACATTTAAAATATATTTTAATATAAAACATATTTTAATATATCTTAAAACGTAAAAATTTGAATTAGTGTTCTGATTAAAAAAATGTCATTTTACTGAAATGTTTAAAATAATATTTAACATATTTAATGTTTAAACGACATTAAATATTTTAGTAACATTTAACATTTAAATGATAAAATATAAATAATATTATTTTTAAAAATATCTTTAAATAATCTAAACATTATTTATAGTTTTGAAAATAAATTTTTATTTCAAAAAGTGTTTTGATTAAAAATGTAATTGTACTTAAATCTTTAAAATAATATTATTATATCTGAGTTTTCTACATTGATATTAAATATTTTTATAACATTTAAAATATAAATAATATAATATAAATCATAATATTTTAATATATTTTAAAATAATGTAAAAAAATATAGGTTTGAAAATATTATAATTTGATAAAAATGTCATTTTACTAAAATGTTTAAAATAATATTAATTTATTTGATATTTTTTACAATTATATTAAATATTTTAATTTAAAATATCTTAAAATAATAAAACAAATATATTTTTCAAAAATGTAATTTTAATGAAATGTTTAAAATAATATTAATATATTTTATATATTTTTAATTATATGAAATACTTTTAATAGCATAAAATCTAAATAATAGTATTATAAAATATCTTAAAATATTTTTTTTAATAATCATTTTAAAATAGTTATTTTGTTTGCTTTGTTCTAGTTTTAGTTCAGTTATAGTATAATTTTAACAATAATATCCTTGGTTGTGGATAAAGAGTAGAGAGGATCAGAAATATGGTGGCGAGATCCTTTCCACCACTATCCAGCTGTTTTTCAGGGTATTCCTCTCTCTCTCTCTCTCTCTCTCTCTCTCTCTCTCTCTCTCTCTCTCTCTCTCTCTCTCTCTCTCTCTCTCTCTCTCTCTCTCTCTCTCTCTCTCTCTCTCTCTCTCTCTCTCTCTCTCTCTCTCTCTCTCTCTCTCTCTCTCTCTGTAAATATTGTTCACCCAGTAGAAGAGCAAACAGAAAGACATTAAAATGAAATGCAAGTCAGCCACTTCAGACCACTTGACTGCCACACCTGGAAAGGACCAATGATTAAAGAGAAAGTAGACCAGTAGAGAGAGAGAGAGAGAGAGAGAGCTGACTCACTCATTTACGTAAACTGATGTCTGCTGGGAACAAAAGAGGATGCAGAAAAGGTCAGCTCTTTATCTCTGCCCGCCGCCAACACGGCATGCGCAGGCCGAGGACACCACAACCTAACACTCTGTGCTCTCTTCCTCTCGTTTTCACACTCTCTCTCCCCTGTTTTCTTCCTCACCGTGTCTGGTATTCAAGGTTAGGGGATGTCTCAAGGCTTTGGAGGCCTTGCGTCTTCTCATATCACTTAAATGCCAAAACATTTCTGGAGCGCTCTCTGTCTGGAGTATGTGACAACACTATCAGTTTTAAATGTGCGGGTTTGCTTAAAGCAGTGTGGATAGAAACTGTATTGTCATATATAAACATGTGTAATTGATTTGAAGTATGTTTACGTTGTTGTGACTTTGGTGTGACGTTGGTGTGTGTTTTTCTCGATGGTGTCCAGTAGAGGGCGTGATGCGGAGCAAACGGCGGTGTGTGCTGGAGAGAAAGCAGCCGTACAGTGGTGATGAATGGTGTTCAGGGGCCGAAACTGAGGAAGAGGATGAGAAACCACTTTCTGCCACACACCGTGAGTACACACACAATGCCCCTAAACCTACCCATCACAGGAAACATTCTGTATTTTTACTTTCTCAAAAAAACTCATCCTGTGTGATTTATATGCCTTTTGAAAAGTGCGGACTGCTGGCTGGTCCCCACAATGTATGTGATCTCAGATTTTACTATCCTTATGGGGACATTTGGTCTCACAATGTAATATAAACAAGAACAGACACACACACACGCTCATGTTGGGTTTTCATGTTTTATGGGGACATTCCATAGGCGTAATGCATTTTATACTGTATAAACCGTATTTTCTATCCCCCTACACTGCCCCTGCCCCTAAACCTACCCATCACAGGAGACTGCGCAGTTTACGTTCTTAAAAAACATCACTTAGTGTGATTTATGACCTGTTTTCCTCATAGGGACCAAAAAATGTCCCCACAAGGACAAGGATTTTGGATATTGCCATCTTTGTGGGGACATTTTGTCCCCATACCATAGGGATTACCAGGACACACACACACACACACACACACACACACACACACACACACACACACACACACACACACACACACACACAGTACTGCCAGGCTCTACCTGTAAATAAACACAGTCTTCTGAACCTTAATGAATGTTTCTTCCTGTAGACTGTTTACACAAACGTCTCGTTGACGTCGTTGTCATAAAACCACGCAGTTCTGTTGATTCAGTGAAAAAAAAAGGCAAAATGTTGTAATTAAGCTCACATATATTTCAGAATTTGAAGAAAAAGAAAAAAAAAAACATAGAAGACTGAACTTGCTTATAATAATGAAATGAATGGTGTTTATTTAGCACAAAAATGGCTTTATATTAAGTGTCTTTAACTACTATGTACTAACATTTAAATTGAAGGGTTCACCCAAAAATGAATATTCCGTCATTAATTACTCACCCTCATATCGTTTCAAACCCGTAAGACTTTCATTCATCTTCGGAACACAAATGAAGATCTTTTTGATGAAATCTGAGAGATTTCTGTCCTTTCGTTGACAGTCTATGCACTTTGACACAAAAAGTTCATAAAGAGATCATAAAACTAATTCATATGAATTGAGCAGTTTAGTCCAAATTTTCTGAAGAGACACAATTACTTTATATGATAAACAGATTGAATTTAGGCTTTTATTCACATATAAACATTTATCAGCAAACCTTATACAAAAACTCAACCATACTTGCTGGATGTGCAAGAACAAACCTCATTGGTTCTTGCAGAAGCTCAAACGTGCTGCGTAACATGCGAATGAACCTCATTGGTTCTTGCGGAAGCTCAAACGTGCTGCGTAACACGAGAACGAACCTCATTGGTTCTTGCAGAAGCTCAAACATGATGCATAACACCAGAATGAACCTCATTGGTTCTTGCAAAAGCTCAAACGTAATATTCAATATGGATGAGTTTTACGTTCTCTTTATGAACTTTTTGAAGCGCCAAAGTGATAGAGTAGCTGTCAAAAGCCTTTGGCACATTAGTATTTTCACCCAAAAAAATGGTTTTAAGCCAGTTATTTATATCTTTTGCTGTAGTGTGTTAGTAGGAAGTATCAGTTTACATTCCCAAACATTCCTTTTGCCATTAATTGTAATAATCCAGTGTGACTTTTTTGTATGCACAAGGAGTCTGACAACAGCCAGTATACTCCACACGGAGATTTGATCTCACCATCATCGAGTCTGTCTGTGATTACATGAAGAAACAGAAATACAGAGGCTAAATCCAGAAAAACTTCAGCAACGTCTCCCAGATACTTGAAGAAACCGACCTGCAAAGCTACAGTACTGTGAAAAGCTTTAGGCACCTGTGTAAAGTGAGGATGCTTTTAAAAAATAATGTCATAATTATTAACCTTCTATTAACAAAATCAAATCAATATTTGGTGTGACCACCCTTTGCATTTAAAACAGCTTTTGCCCTAGGAACACTTGCACATAGTTTTCCAGGTCGGTTTCTTCAAACGTCTTGGAAATGTTGCCGCAGTTCTTCTAGATTTAGTATGTCTCCGTTTTTTTAACAGGACAATATACACCGATTGCTGCCAAAACAGCCCTGACCCGTCATGGTCCACTAGACCCCTGAATGTGTGCTGTGGTATCTGGCACCAAGATGTTAGCAGCAGATCCTTTAAGTCCTGTAAGTTGCGAGGTGGGGCCTCTATGGATCAGACTTGTTCAGCACATCCCACAGATGTTCAATTTAATTGAGATCTGGGGAATTTGGAGGCCAATTCAACAGCTCAAACTCGTTGTGCTCTTCAAATCATTTCTGAACCATTTTTGCTTTGTGGCAGAGTGTATTATCCTGCTGAAAGAGGCCACAGCCTACAGAGAATAACGTTTCCATGAAAGAGTGTACATGATCTGCAACAATGCTTAGGTAGATAGTACGTGTCAAGGTAACATCCACATGGATGGCAGGAACCAAGGCTTCCCAGCAGAACATTGCCCAAAGCATCACACTGCCTCCGCCAGCTTGCCTTCTTCCCATAGTGCATCCTGGTGCCATGTGTTCCCCAGGTAAGCAATGCACATGTGCCCGGCCATCCACGTGATGTAAAAGAAAACATAATTCATCAGACCAGGCCACCTTTTTCCATTGCTCCGTGGTCCAGTTCTGATGCTCACGTGCCCACTGTTGACACATTTCGCAGTGGACAGGGGTCAGCCTATCAGAACTAGCATTAACTTCTTGAGCAATTTGAGCTCCAGTACCTCGTCTGTTTGATCTAACCACACGGGCCAGCATTCGCTCCCCACGTGCATCAATGAGCCTTGGCCACCCATGACCCTGTCACTGGTTCATCACTGTTCCTTCCTTTGACCACTTTTGATAGATACTGACCAATGCAGACCGGGAACCCCCTGCAGTTTTAGAGATGCTTTGACCCAGTCGTCTAGCCATCACAATTTGGCCCTTGTCAAACTCACTCAAACCCTCACGCTTGCCCATTTTTCCTGCTTCTAACACATCAACTTTGAAGACAAAATGTTCATTACTGCCTAATATACCCCACCCACTAACAGATAATCAGTCATAACCGGTCATAATGTTATGCCTAATCGGGATATATATATATATATATATATATATATATATATATATATAAATATATATATATATCAGTCCCTGACAAGTCGTGTCGCTTATCTATTTTGTAGAAACACCTGCTATTAACCTGATTTTTAATTCATCAATTGGTGTTAGAAATAGCTCATAAGAAAAGCTAAAACCCTCCCAAATGATGTTTAATGCACTGAAATAAATTAATTTCACTGAAAAAGATTTATCATTTAATCAAGACAGAAAGGTCAAATTTTGGCAAGACAAAAGTTTTGGTGCCTATACAGAAATTGAACAAATTTACTGCAAATACAAAAATATGTCAGCAAATTAAGTAGTGGTGCTGTGAGATCCAAATTTAATATCTTGTATGACTTCCATGAGCTTGAAGGACTGCATCCATGCGGTTTGGCAAGGATTCATACAATTTATTGATGAAGTCATCAGGAATAGCAAAGAAAGCAGTCTTGCATGCCTCCCAGAGTTCATCAATATTCTTTGGTTTCGTCTTCCATGCTTCCTCTTTCATCCTACCCCACATATGCTCAATGATGTTCATGTCTGGTGACTGGGCTGGCCAATCCTGGAGCATCTTGATCTTCTTCGTCTTGAGGAACTTTGATGTGGAGATGGAAGAATGCGATGGAGCACCATCCTGCTGCAGAATTTGGCCTCTTTTATGGTTAAGAATATAAAAGGTAGCTAAGATGTCTTGGTATTTTAAACTATTGAAGTTGCCTTCCACCCTGCAGATCTCTCGCACAACCCCATACTGGATGTAACCCAAGACCATGATTTTTCCGCCACCAAACTTCACTGTTTTCTGCGTGAATCTCGGATGCATGCGGGCTCCAGTAGGTCTCCTGCAATATTTGCGGTGACTGTGGTGTAATTCAACAGAAGATTCATCTGAAAAATCCACCTTCTGCCACTTTTCCAGCGTCCATCCTTTTAGCAGGCTGTGGGCTTTGGCAAATGCCACACGGTTTTTCAATTGTCTTTTGTTTAGTGCTGGCTTCTGGGCACTGATTCGACCTTGGAGGCCATTTCGAGACAGAATCTGACAAACTGTTCTGGCTGACACAGGGACTTCAGGTGACCAGGTCTCGTGGAGCTCTGCTGCAGTGGAAAATGGGCTGGCCTTGGATTTTCGAGCCAACAAACGGTCCTCTCGAGCAGTTGTCTTGCAGGGTCTGCCTGACCTGGGTTTGTCATAAATATCTCAAGTCTCTTCAAATCTTTTTTTTTTATCCTCTGTACTTGACGCTGAGACACTTTGAAGGTGTCTGCCACATCAGCAGAGGATCTGGTCTTCAGCCTCTTGAAGGTGAATCTTAGGCATGTTTGCAGAGGTCTAGTTGCATTTGATGTGAAGGTCTAGTGCACTGGGGTTCTTTTTATACACACCTGAGATCTAATTGATCCATTATTAGTCACAGGTGAAGCTCAAATGACAAGGCGACAACACTTATGTCTTTGCAAAAATTGACTCAATGGGCTTTACCAAACTATGAATATTACAATATTTTTTGAAAGTTTCATTTTGCACTGAAACATTATTACAAATGCTGTTGGGATTAAAATAAGCCATTTCTTGTAAAAAAATCTTGATAAGAAATATACTTCAGCGGCACTTCAGTTCAATTTGTACACAAGCGACAAGACTTTTGTCAGGGACTGTATATATATACTGTTTGTATGTATGCAATGTAAATGCATGTCATTCAGATCTTTGCCAACTGTCAGATGTTATAACAGTCATTCCTTTTTCACTGCAACACCTCACATTAAACTGTGTGTGTTTGGATCTGCGAGCATGGCTGTGCATCTGTCAGTTGGTAACCACAAGCCTGGAGTGTGTGTGCACCCTGCGCTACCTGGTATTCTGTTCTAGAATAAAGTTTAGAAAGAGTAATGTGAAGAGAAAAAAACAAAAACAGAAATAAAACTAAACAGCCCTAGTAACAGTTATGACTGACACTACGTTTTATACCACTAAAATGAACATACTGAAAGGAAAAAGGTTATCGTTACACTTTATTTTAATGTCTAAATTTCAAGTGACATGTACTTGCTATAGTAATAACATTAAAATGTGCATAATTACATGAAACCAACCCTATAGTAAGAACATTTTGTTAATTATCATTACTCTTAAATAGTACTTAATAGTACTTAGCATATAAAATGAACAACACAAGAGACAATTAAGTTTATGCGTCAGCAGGGCATATGATGCATTATGGTATTTAATTGGTCAATTTATTTGGTCGTATGTGTGTATTGTCAGCACTGTAGATATGAATGTTTGTACAAAATCTCCCCTGCATTACGGTAATGTAATGCTTTTTTTAGTTGCACTTTATTTTAAGGTGTCCATGTTACTTTGCAATTATACATTTAAGTACTGAGTAATATTAAATAAGGGTTAGGATTAGGTTTGTTTTAGGGTTGCATGCACAATTTACCATTATTACTATAGTAACTAATGCAACATGTGTAACAAGGACACTGTAAAATAAAGTGTTACCTCTTTTTACTCAGGTCTCGTGAGATTTAGCCAAACTGCTTCTCAACAAAGAAGTTGTGAAAGAGGCATACTGTATGAAGACTTATTCACATAGTTGTTTTTTTATTTATTTATCGGAAATAAGTGTCTTAAAGTTATAGCTCAACCAAAAAAGAACGTTCTGTCATCATGTACCTCATCACCTCATGTCTATGAAGTCTAATTCTGCATGACTTTTCTTTTTCTTCGGAACACAAAAGGAGAAGTAGAGGTGATTGACAGTCATTGTACAGGATGCAATGAAAATGAATGGTAACAGGCTGTGAAAGTTAATGCCTAAATATCCTTTTGTGTGGGTTAGGAGCAACATCATCAAATGATTACAGAATTTTCATTTTTGGTGAAATATCTCTTAATAATTCTGTTTGTGGCGGCCACATTTGGCATAACGGTTATTCAAATGACAACAAATAATCCTATGTTGTAAATGTGTTTTTATATATTATATTTTTCTACACCCACCTTTCCAAAGTTGTTTTTAGCTAGTTAATAAACTAGTATATGTATGGTTTTTAAGACTTTAATCAACTACAGCTTATTTAATTTGCAGATACTAATGGCATTATATTATAAATGTATGTGTAATCTTGACATTACAATGTGAACTTGCTATTTAATAGCATGCATTGTATTATATCGAGCTTTCAGAGCTATTGTCCCCTCTTGTGAAGCAAGCTCAGCTTCCCTTATCTGTGTATAGACACGTGACTGAAGGTGTGTCGTGAAACATTACCTGCACAAGTGCAACACAACACCACTAACATACTCGGTGTTGCCCTTTAAGAAAAAGTCCAGCTCTGTAACCTTGACCTTCCCTGAGTCATATTAGAATTTTAAAGACATTAATTTCGTAATATTTTGTGTGTGCTGTAACCTCTGTTTACAACAAGATTTCCATTCATTTCATATGACAT
The DNA here is from genome assembly GCA_023029165.1 of Gobiocypris rarus. NCBI lineage: Eukaryota > Metazoa > Chordata > Actinopteri > Cypriniformes > Gobionidae > Gobiocypris > Gobiocypris rarus. The sequence continues at coordinate 34,477,553 of CM040918.1, read as the reverse complement.
TCATGTGACAGAACATGGCCTATTTTGTACAAATCTTCAGTGTTTCATATCTGCCCACATAAATTCATGACGTAAATGCTTAGCTATCTATCAGACTTTCATAATGGAACTGTGGCTCTGGGAAGTTATCTGTGGGATTTAGCTCCTCCTTGTGGTTTTCCGGAATATTATTTTTTTGATCTATGTTTTTGGATCTTTATTGTTGCAATTTTTTTTCAAAAAGGGTTATAATATATGCTAATATAAAAATAAGATTAAGAACTAAGGATATTAATATGGTAATCATTTAGTACTGTGGTACCATGTATTATCATCTGATACAATCACATACTGATGCCATTATGGTACCTCCCCAACTGAGCTGACTAATTCACAGATGCATAATAAATGCACAAGATATTGATGAAATAAACTGGTTTTTCAAACTGTGTAGCAATTTCACCCTTACCATACTATTTCACCTAAACACTAACAGCTAGAGCTATAATTAAACTTTAAAAATGTGCTACAAAATCACTTGTATCAGACAATATTCTGATATTTTGTATATTTATTTATTATTATTTAAATAATAAATAATAAATCTTTTTTTTTTATAAATACAAATGATTATTGCTTCTTACCATCTCTTTGTTGGACATGCACATTTTCAAGTGACTCAGTATGTTTGCTGAGTTAATTATTTGTCATATGAATGACTCCTATCAGTGTTTGTAATGTGACATTTTTCTAACAATAAAAACTGGCATATGACATCAGGTGACCTATGTAAAACGTTTAAATACTGTATACAAGATCAGTTGACATTACAAATATTTTTTCACTCATTCACCTTTTCTTTTTTTCTCTTCTATCCTTCTCTTTCTTTTTCAACACTTGCTCAGGTGAGCATGTGATGTGTCCTAGTCAGAGCCACTCTGTGTCATCTGCCACAGGCCATGTTAGTGATCCAGGAGCTCCAGGGTTAGGTTCTGGCCATGGACCCAGTATTCGCACAGATCTGCATCCTCGACCCCCTCAGCAAGTAGTGTATGTCTTCACCACCAGCCTAGCCAACAGGTCAGTATGACCACTTTGTTTCTGTCCTAACTGACTCTGTAGCTTGACAGCCTGTTTTTTTGCATGAAAAAATGGGATATTTACCCTATATTACCATTTTTAAGCCGTACATTTTTGAGAAAGCCACAACAAAGTTGTGTGTTGTGTCCATGTAGGAGTGTGCCATTACAAGCCATTGTCACATGTCGGAATAGAAAACGATGAAAATAATAATATTTTGTTGTTCAACAAACTGTTTTAATTTTCTGCAGTGCTGCAGAGGCAGTGATGCATGGCCATACAGACTCTATCCTCTTGTATCATCAGCAGAATGTCCCTCGTACTAAGCTGGACCAGGTCTGTCTTTATATATAGACACTTACATTTATACATACATGCCTACATATTTTTGTTATGTTAGATTATACAATTATTAGGTTATATGTGTTTGTAATCATTATCCATATGTATATGCTTTTAAAATGCAAAGTGGAGTGGAAACAATGTATCATAACATCCACACTTGCAGGTGCTGCATGGTGTGAGACGTATTTGTTTAAATGGCTATTTAAACCACAATGCTTATCTTTGTTCCTGTTTCTGTTTTTTTGAGAAACAGTAGAGTTGAAGACTTTTGTGATATATTGAGCTGAGACTAATAATGGTATTAACAGCACCCCCACCTTTGTGTTTCTCTTTGTATCCTTTTTTTTTTTTTGTATTTGGCTGAGCAGTCTACTGGTGTTGGAAAACTCCCCAACCTTACAGAGCAGATCAGCTCTAGTCACAGTCCACCCATTGGCACACCCAAATCCCAAAGTGGTACGCCCCGGCCAGCTTCCGTTGGAGTTGTGGGTGGACACCTTCCTGGCACCAGTACTCCTTCTTCCACAGGCCATCCAGACAGTGAGCCAGCCCAAACCCACAGAGGAGGAGGAACATCGAGCAGCAACAGCCGCTCTGCAGTTCATTCACTGGGCCCAGGAAGTTCAGGACCACAGTCTGTTGGAGTTTCAGGAACAGAAGGAGTGGACAGGCCAGGTACAATTCCCCACCATGGTGCAGGTGTGTCTCCTTCCTCAAGTCCGTCTGCATTATCTGCACACCGTCAGAATGAACTTGGCCAACGTGGAGGGTCAGGAAACACAGATGGCCTCTCTAAGGAGCAGCTGGAACATCGTGAACGCTCTTTGCAGACTCTTCGAGACATTGAGAGGTTGCTTCTCCGTAGTGGAGCAGGTGCTGGCCATGAAGAACCAAGAGGTCCTAATGGCAATCCTAATGGCACCAATGTCAACAACAATAATAGTAATGATGGGGGTAGGGGTTTGGAAGATAGTGAGAATGGTGGGGGGAATGTTGGTAATTGCCACAGCAACAATGATGGTATGCCTGGTATGCCCCATGTCAGTGGAATGAAAAAGTATGAAGAGCCGTTACAGTCCATCATCTCACAGACACAAAATCTTGGTGGGCCTGGATTGGATGACTCGCTGATGGGCCCACATCATGGAATGCCACCACATTCCCACCACCTCTCCTCACCATCAGGGTTAGATATGGGGCCCCTTCTTGGACCTGAGGGTGTAACGCCAGAGCAGTTAGCTTGGAGGAAGCTACAAGAAGAGTACTACCAGGAGAAAAGGCGGCAACATGAGATGAACCCCCACCAACATCCCCAGCATTTCCGCATGATCCCAGAAATGGGCATGCCTGGAGGACCTCCAATGATGATGAGGGGCCCCCCACCACCATATCACAGTAAACCTGGTGATCAACAGTGGGGGCCAGGGCCAGGGCCAATGGTAGGGGATGGGTGGGAATTCACGAATAATTGACATTCATCAGGAAGGTCCTCGAGGGCCAAGGTTTCTTGGACAGATGCGAGGACCGTCAAGTGGTGGGGGTTACCCAGAAAGCCCTGGAGGAGTTCTAGGTATGGAGGGGTTGGGGCCTCAAAGACCTCCTAGGCCAGGCATGGGTTGGTTAGAGGAAATGCCTCCAAACATGGGTGGTGGAGGCCCATTTCATGGGTGCTATCCTCCAGGGGGGCCTGGGGGACCTCCCCAGCACTTTCAGGGTGATTTGGATCGACCTATAACACGGGAAGAGATGTTCCGCAGACTCCATAGATTAGACATGCAGCAAATATCCAGACAGCAGCAGCAGGCAGGGCTTGGAGGCCCTAGGATGATAGATAACTCTGGGGGACCAGGCTTCCCCAATCCTGGAATGGGAGGAGGCCCACCCTCCCGTGGCGATCCAATGGACTTTCCTGGTTCTCGGACTATAATGGGCTCTCCTATCGGTGGAGTAGGCAGCGATGGTGGCCCCACAATGAGAGACATAATTGACTCTCCTTTAGGGGGTAACCTTAATATGAATATGGGCATGAATATGAATCCACAACAGCAGCAGTTGTTGGCTCAGAAGCTGAGGGGAGGTCCTGGAATTGGTGGACCGCTTGGAGAGATGTTGAACCCTGAAGACATTTCCCGCATTAGGGCTTCACAGAATGGCCGGGGTAGTTCTAACAAAGGAATGATCACTGGCCCAGATGGACCTCTTCAGTTCCCCAATCAGAGCTCCTTTCCTGGTAGTCAAAGTGATGGCTCATACATGCAACAGCCAGGCCCTGATATGTTTGGACCAGACCAGCCAGGTCCTCCCCACATGGGCAGCACCTCAAGACTTAGTCACATTCCCATAAACTCTGGCTCAAGGGTTACAGACCTTGGTGCCCGACACCCTCCTGACCTGCCCATTAGTGTTAACCCAATGGGTTCCCCAGCTATACCGCCATCTCACCAGCTTAAATCGCCTTCTCTTAGCCAGGAGCCATCACCCCTCATGCCTTCACCCTCTGCAGCTGGCCTGAAATCACCCAGCCAGTTACCACTGAGTGGTCCATCTCACCCTCCTCTACCAGCAGCCTCTGGGGCTGGAACACCTTCTTCCACCTCTATCAAGTCCCCCCAGGTAATAGGCCCTACTCTTGGTCTTCGCTCACCATCTGGCTCCCCTGGACACCTTAAATCTCCAACCATGCCTGTCGCTTCACCTGGCTGGACTGCCTCACCCAAGACTGCTATGCCTAGCCCTGGAGGGCCTCCTAGTGTCAAGGTTGCAGGCAATGGAGGGAGCAGCTCCACTGATACAGGTAAAAATTTTCTTAGAAATATGAATAAAAAAGTGTGCACATCCTAAATTTGGCTCAGTTTCAGGACAACAAAATAACAATGAATGAACAAAATAGATGTCTGCACACTGAAATTGCAGGTCCAAAGAGTTTATTTACCAAACAGTGCAACTTTTCGACCAGTCAGATCTTCATCAGTCACAATACCCTTGTGGAATGTGACTCAATTCTTTGTAAGCACAGGTCATGACAAAGATTGTAAACGCATACAGAGTCATGTGACAATTTGATATAAACACACACAGTCATGTGATAAGAAACAATAAAAAATCTGAACTTTAAATTCTTTAAAAATTGCGTTGTTTGGTAAAGCTCTTTGGTAAAACTCTTTAGAGCTGCAATTACAGTGTGCAAACATCTTTTTTCTTTGTTTATTAAAAAAATTTTTGTTTACATTAGGTATGTCCCTGCCACCTAGGAGTTCCAACTCAACGCCCATCAGTCAGCCTTCCAACTCTATCAATCCTAGCATGCCTTTCACATCCTCACCAGATGCCCCTCCCTCCCAGAATCCTCTATCCCTTATAATGTCTCAGATGTCAAAGTATGCCATGCCTAGCTCCACTCCGCTTTACCATGACGCCATCAAGACAATCGCCACATCAGATGATGAGATGCTACCCGATAGACCCCTCCTACCTGGAATCAACATGTCAGGTACAGATTTTACATTTGATCAACTGTTGAAAGAATTAATTACTCAATGCATCATGAAAATTATGCTAAACAAATTTGTTTATTCTCCTTCAGATCATTATTATTATTATTATTATTATATTAGTTTACCTTTTCAACTGCTTTATTTGTTTAATAGAGAATTTATTAATTAAAGTAATTACATGTAACGTCTTTTTTAGTTGGCAACATGGGAAATCACCAGTCTACACAGATGCTCCTCTCCTCGCAGGGTTCAATGGGACCTCACAGTGGTCCGCAAAGTCCAATGGGAATGGTTCTCCAAGGAGGCCCGCAGCTATCCCATGATCCATCTGGACCTATGCTCCCATCCCCTAACCCTATGGGAATACCAGGAATGACCTCAGCAATAATGGGAGGTGGACCTCCTGATGGAATAGGGCCCTGTAATGTTTCCCCAATGCACCCCCAAAACCAGATGGGAGGATTCCCTCGTATGCAGGGCCCCCTTCACTCCCCTATTGGTGGTATGGGTCAGCAGTACCCCCAGCGTCCTGATGAGGTCTTACCACCCCAACAGATGCATCTTCTAAGTAAAGGCATGTCTCACCAGCGGCCTCCTCACCAACCAGACTCTTTTTCATCCATGCCCATGGGTGATGGCCCAGACCTGAGTGAAGTCATCAGGCCCACACATACAGGCATTCCTGAGTTTGATCTTTCCCGTATCATTCCTGCGGACAAGCCCAGCAGCACCCTACAGTACTTCCCCAAGAGTGAAGCCATGTCCCAGCAGCAGCAAAATCCTCACCAGGGCCAACCGCCTCCACAGGCTTCTTCTGCTCAACTGCTCAAACAGCTCTCCTCGTCTGGACCTCCCCATAGCAGCGTCCCCTCCTCAAACCCCCATATTGCTAACCTACAGAACATGATGGCTGAGCAACAGCTGTCCCTACATCCCTCACATTCACATTGTGGGATGCGCCCAGGTATGGGCATGCCTCAGATTGGCTCCAGGGGCATGGGATCAGGAGGTGGGATGGGGCCCATATGCCACCCAGGGCACATGATGGGCAGGACAGGCATGTCTCCACAACAGCAGCTCCAGCAACAACACCACCATCAGCAACAGCAGGCCATGATGGCCAATAACCTCTTACAACACCCGTCCCACCCTCCCCGTGGCATGCTGTCTCCACAGCAGCACTCTCATAATCTTATGGCCCACCAGAATCTGATGATGATGCAGGCTAAGCAACGGGGCATGGCTCTCCCTGGAGAGCACTTTGGCCAGCAGGGCGCCCTCATGTCCCCTCAGGGACCTATGATGGGACCCCCACATTCACAGTCAGGCATGATGGGCCCCCAGAGCCTTAGACAACGCAGCATGTCACTGGACAGCCCATTGGGCTACGGGCCTGGAAGTATGGCCAACATGCCCTTTTAAACTAGCTTATCTGTAATACTGTAAAAACCTTGTTTCTTAATGGCTATTTCTCATTTGGACGTGTGGGTTTTTTTTTTTGCCATTGACTAACTGGCAATAAAATGCTAAAAACTTTGGTTTAAGTAATAATCTCTTGATGCTGAAGTTAACATTTGGGAGAAAAGGAAACTTTTGAGGGTTATCATTACAGTTAAGTAACAATCTGAAGCCATTTTTTAAGGTATTTGTAAAATATGTATATTTGAGATCAATGTGTTTGATTGCAAAGGTTAAAGGAAAAAAAGCCTCTGGGTTTCTATGTTCTAATTACATTCTGGCTACCAAACTGTTGTGGAAGGTAATATATAAATATCTATATATAAATATTATATATATATATATATATATATATATATATATATATATATATATATATATATATATATATATATGTATATGTATATTTATATGTATATATACATATATGTATATATAGTTGCTGTAAATAAGATGCAATTTGTGCTTGTTTGCAACTGTTCTGTATACTGTGTTTTATTAGAAATCTAATAACAAATATGAAAAAAAAACATCTGTTCATCTATTTTGTGTTGGCCTTTTTTGATGTGTATGAGGGGGTATTGGCAATCACATTACAAAAAAGAAAATATCGTTGCATCACTCTTTTATTTCCAAGTATTTGTTACAGAACAATTTCTCACATTTATTAATAATCCATTCGAAACAAAATGCAAAGCACTACAGCGAGTTAGGTATGATGCTCAGTTTTGCTTAATGAAATTCAGTCTTTGACTAACATATTGCTTTCAATCATGTTTCTAGTGACTGGCTCAGCACGCAGGTAAATCTGTAAATCTCAGCTGGCAATTTAAAGAAAAACAATATGTATGCTACAAAAACATTCAGCTGCTTTTATATGTATTGGCTGCTTGTTGTGGTAGTAACAGCCTCCGTGACCGACATCCTGTTAGAACTTTTTCTTTGCAGATCTGACAGGCATACACGCAGACACTTTGTCTTTGCTAGCAACTGCAGAAGGTCTCTTCGGAAACGGACCCCTATGAAGGCGTACAGGATTGGATTCAGACAACAATGGGAAAAACCAATGCTCTCTGTCACTAACAGCACCTGTTGCCGTGTGGCACGAGCATGGCAGCCCTTCTCAGGCATAGCCCCCAACACTACCAGGGTATCCATGAAAACAGTGATGTTATACGGTAGCCAGCACAGACAGAAAACCAGTGTAACCAGTAGGGCCAACCGAATTGCTCCCTGTTTCTCCAGACTTCTCTGGCTTTGGAAAAGAGTGATAATTATAGAAGTGTAACAGTACCCCATGATCACCAGAGGCAGGAAGAAGCACAGCAGGTGTGTGAGAAAGCGGCTGGTCAACATCCAGTTGCTTGCGTGGATGCCATGGTTGTGGTAAGAGCAAGAGAACCTGGTAGGGTTGTCATCCTCTTTCTCCACAGAAAGGAACACAATATTGGGAATGGTCACAGACAGGCAGATGATCCAGAGCAGTGCACAAATGAGGTGAACGGTCCTAGGCCGCCGGGCTTGGAGACTGGGGATGGCGTGCACAATGGCGAGGTAGCGATCGAAGCCGATGCATGCCAAAAGCAAACTCCCACACATCAGATTGAGGCGGCTAATAAGGCCCAATAACTTGCACAGGAAGGTTCCAATAAGCCACCCGGCGATTCCTTGAGTAACTGCGAATGGAAAAGTGAAGAGCAGGAGCAGGTCAGCCAGTGCCAGATGTAGCAGATAGATCTCTGTGATGCGCAGGTTGCGCTGCTGCTTTAGCAGAACTGTCAAGAGGAGACCATTTCCCGTTAAGCCCAGGAGAAACACCACACCGTATACAAGGGGAAGGACCACCGTGTGAAACAGATGCAGTGGGTTCTTTTGGTTTTCACAGGTGTACTCTACTGTCATATTTTCAATTTCATCAGGTCCTCCTGTCATATTTTCATAATCATCCAGAGCAATGATCAAGTCCAGAGCCTGAAAATACAACAACAATTGATTTGCAACTTGCAATATTTGAAGATGATCGGAAAATGTTTTACAATTTTTTGTTTTTATTTAACAATTAATAAATGTAGTGGCATACAGCAAGCGGTGTAATATCTGCCTGTGGTGTTTATAGGAAGCTATTAAAAGGAAGCGTCTCACTTCCTTTTTCAAGTTAAAATAATTAATTATACAATTAATAATAAAATAATAATAAATGGTCAAGTGAGCAAAAAGTAATTAAGACAAATAAAATGATTCACATGAAAACAATTGTAAATATTTATTGTGGATCATTTTGTATTTATAATGGCAATGATTATAATAACAATAATTAATAATAATACAAATAATTAATAATAATAAATTGATAATTTTCTTTTTCTCAAAATGTACAAATCAGTTCATGTATATCTTTCAATTTTTGTTTCCGCAGGATGCAAATGAAATCAGTGTTGACTACTACAATAATGTCCTAAAAATGCATTGAAAGTTTAGAGATATACTCACATAAAGAGTGACTTTTTTTGTTATTTGATTCATGTTTGTCCTGGTGTGGTTGACCGTACAATTGTCTCAGAAATGTGTGTTCTCGTCCACATGTGTGTTCTCGTCGTCTCGGGTGATGAAACTTCTCTGATCAACGACCCATGATGCGCGCTCAGATTGTCAAGACACGCCTCCTTAAAATTGACCTCCTCAAGGACTCAAACTCACCTTATTTGAATTCTTTATAAAAACAATGAAGCCCACACATTTCCTTTACAGAACAAACCCCCACACACACACACAATCCTGCTGTCAGATTCAGTATTGGCATAGTTTTTACTCTGCTCTTACATTTGATCATTATTCTTGTCAGCATCTGAGGTTTTCTTTTTTTTAGAACTTGGCAGACCAAAACTTTTGCACCTTGCTGTTTCTCAGCAATCTGGCTTGGTTACAGAAACCTATTAATAAATCCACTTTATTAAGTAAGGTTTTGCCCAGTAGGCTGCCTACATACAACAAACATTTGTGGACAGATATGAATATATCAAAGTAAACAAATATAAACTCTGCCTATGTATGCATTGCTTTACTGAATTCAAAATCACAACTGATTGTTTTCTTTTTTTAAATTAAAGAGTAACAGCATTAAGGAAAAGTCACTGCACTTTAGTCACTACATAATTCCCATAATTGTTGAATTACTTCACCATTTACTAAATGGATAAGTAAACGTCTGCTAAATTAATACATGTAAAGTGAGATGTGTCAAAACTTTTGAGTGGTAGTACACTGTAAAAAATGATAGGATCAAAAAGTTATGACAACATATGTTTCTAAGGTAATTTAACTCATCAAAATAAGTCAAGCAATTTCAACTTTTTTAATTTAACCTAAGTTATACAAGATTCAACTCAAAATTGTTTAATGTAAAATGTAAAAATAAAATAAAAAATAAGTTTTAAAAATAAAGACTTTATAAGACTTTAAATTGCTTAAACTTAACTTTAAGGCAGCAACTGAACCTAAAATTTTAAGTTAATTGAAATTCGTAGATTTTTTTTTTTTTTTTTTTTTTTACACAGTGTGCAAATGGCATATAGCAAAGTCATCCAATCATATTTTGTTAAAAATACTTTACACTACATTTAAAACAAAAACAAAAAAACTAGCCCAATAGCTGGGTACATATAGGACAGAACACATGTCGGGCTAATTACCCAGCAAATTAGGTTGTTTTTGTTTAACCGCTTAATTTAGCAATGTCTGAGAACTGTTCCCTCCTGACGAGAATGCAAAAAAGGCTGTGATTCATAACTGATTTGTTGCGTCTGACCCAAAATCTGGGTTACACAAAACTACTGAAAAAATTACCCAATAGACCCAACCGTGCATTTTAGAAGTCACACAATTCAAATAATGATTCATTATAAATATTAATGATACATTAGATATATAATTCTGGACAGTATATACAGTCTAAATGTTATATATTTATAACATCTGACACATAGATTGCATGCCAGTGTTGTGCTGCTAGTCAAGCATCACTTTCACTATTACTCATTTTAGGTGGATGTACTTTAAATGTTCATCTTCAACATGTAAACCTCAAGCAACCTACATGTTTTTCACAGAGCTACTGCTCACTTTTTTTGTTTTTCCTCGGAAAATGTAAAAACCTAGTTGTGAAAATGATTGCTACACTCAGATGGGCACAAATACATGAAAAAGTATTGAAAATACAATATATATATTTACAAGCAATCATTTGAACAAGTGCAAGACGTATACATTAAATAAAGAGTGCTTTACATTTGTCAGGTACAGTAAGTCTTAAAGTAATACATAATAGAAATCAAATCAAATGTGAAATAAAACTCTGCATAGTCTTTACTGTATGAAATATAGATTGATCCTTATTAAAGCGACGAAAGTCATTCAGTCAAGAGTAGTGAGGGATTTTCTCTTTGTCTTTTGTTGTTCAATTAAAATTAAGGATATACAGCAGTAGGTATATCAGGCTACTGTCCCTTTAAGACTGATACACGGATCTAGTATATTGTCTCTATCACGGATCCATATTTCTCCCAAGTTTTTATGTACAACTGACTGTGTTTATGTGAATACTCAAGGTGGGCATTTAGACAATTTGTCAGGCAGTGCAAGTTATTATTTTTTTTACTGCTTATTGCTCTTAATATCTCTTTAACATCAAACATGTTTCTTTATCGGTCCAACGTGTCAAAAACGTTAAGCATTTCTGCACCACAACATACACTCACCTAAAGGATTATTAGGAACACCTGTTCAATTTCTCATTAATGCAACGATCTAATCAACCAATCACATGGCAGTTGCTTCAGTGCATTTAGGGGTGTGGTCCTGGTCAAGACAATCTCATTAATTTTAAATTGAATGTCAGAATGGGAAACAACGTGGCATGGTTGTTGGTGCCAGAGGGCCGGTCTGAGTATTTCACAATCTGCTCAGTTACTGGGGTTTTCACGCACAACCATTTCTAGGGTTTACAAAGAATGGTGTGAAAAGGGAAAAACATTCAGTGTGCGGCAGTCCTGTGGGCGAAAATGCAATGTTGATGCCAGAGGTCAGAGGAGAATGGGCCGACTGATTTAAGCTGATAGAAGAGCAACTTTGACTGAAATAACCACTCGTTACAACCAAGGTATGCAGCAAAGCATTTGTGAAGCCACAACCATGAGGCGGATGGGCTACAACAGCACAAGACCCCACCGGGTACCACTCATCTCCACTGCAAATACGAAAAAGAGGCTACAATTTGCACAAGCTAACTGAAATTGGACAGTTGAAGACTGGAAAAATGTTGCCTGGTCTGATGAGTCTTGATTTCTGTTGAGACATTCAGATGGTAGAGTCAGAATTTGGCGTAATCAGAATGAGAACATGGATCCATCATGCCTTGTTACCACTGTGCAGGCTGGTGGTGGTGGTGGTGTAATGGTGTGGGGAATGTTTTCTTGGCACACTTTAGGCCCCTTAGAGCCAATTGGGCATCGTTTAAATGCCATGGCCTACCTGAGCATTGTTTCTGACCATGTCCATCCCTTTATGAGCACCATGTACCCATCCTCTGATGGCTACTTCCAGCAGGATAATGCACCATGTCACAAAGCTCCAATCATTTCAAACTGGTTTCTTGAACATGACAATGAGTTCACTGTACTAAATGGCCCCAAAAGTCACCAGATCTCAACCCAATAGAGCATCTTTGGGATGTGGTGGAACGGGAGCTTCGTGCCCTGGATGTGCATCCCACAAATCTCCATCAACTGCAAGATGCTATCCTATCAATGTGGGCCAACATTTCTAAAGAATGCTTTCACCTTGTTGAATCAATGCCACGTAGAATTAAGGCAGTTCTGAAGGCGAAAGGGGGTCAAACACAGTATTAATATGGTGTTCCTAATAATCCTTTAGGTGAGTGAATATTGTCATATCGCCCAGGCTATTTCACTCTTATTTCAAGCTATTTTACTGACAGCAGCGAAATGTTAAAATAACATTGATAAATAAAAAAGCTGCTAAAATTTTGTCCATAGTAACAAAAGTAGTAAGTTAGCTAACATTAACGTTAACATCACTTGTCAGCTAGTGAGTAAATTCCCAACAGCACAACTATTTACTAATCACTCTATTCTTCAGTCCTATAATGACATTCAGTGAGCAATATCTGAGTATATTTTGCATAACGGTGGGGCAAGTGCTTTCTGGTAATCAGTGTTGATATTTCAAATCACCACAACAAACACAATATGACCAACATTTTATTTCATGATAACAATATATATCACAATATAGTTTATTTTTTATTTTTATCTTGTCTTTCTTATTAAAAATAAGAACAAAGATGTAAATAAAAAACTACCCCAAAAGGGTCATGCCCCTATTGTGATAGCTCCATCCAAAAATATAGGCCTATGTACGCAACACAGGCAACGGCTATGGCATAATCTGCTGTGCCAGCCGTCTGACGGGCCGAGGGTATGATGTCATCAATAAGTGAAAGCAGTGTATGACTATGGTAATCCAGGTCAAATGTTCAATGAAAAAGCCATCCCCTCCATCCCAAAAACATGAACACAGTTCTCATGAACAACTCGATAGGATGAGCACGAACATATTACTATTATGACTAGATTAGAGGGTTATATCGATCACTAAAATAGGAACCAAAGGAAACAAACATGTATTAGGAGTATTTTGTCTTTTCAGGACACACTGGGAGCTGATGCTTGAAACAGACAGTGGAGGAGGTTAGACGCACAGACAGTAGACGCTCCAGGTTTATCAGCTGTGGAAAGGAAGTGGTCTTTATTATCACTGAAGTGAACGACCATACGATTGCAAATTGAGAAAAATTGAGAAAAAATAAAGCAACCTCGGCGTCCAGTTGCAGGCCTTAGTGCTCCTTGAGTTCTCTCCAGCGCTGGAAAGCTGATACTTGTTGTCTGATCGTAAGCCTTCTTTTGGTCCATAGACATTTTCCACTTTTGTTTTTTATCTGCCATCTCTCTCTTTCGGTCGCCACTCAGCAGTTCATTGCACCAAAGCAGCTTCTTTCCTTGTTTTTTCCCCCAATTGAATCCAAACAAATGTGGATTACGAGATAGTTCACCCAAAAAATGAAAAGTATGTCAAGAATGAAACTCATAATGTTTGGAACAACTTGAGGATGAGTAAATGATGACAGTTAAATTTTTTGGGTGAACTATCCCTTTAAGACTTATATGGTTAAATTTGCCCATGGATCCAACAGAATGTGCCTGCACGCGATTAACTAGCATATTTGGTAGTCCTTATAAAACTGGTAAAGAAAGTTCTTGTATTTCATGAAGTATCTCAAATACAAAACCCTCTCTATGAAAAAAAACATCTGAATATGTTTTTGCCCAGAAAAATTACAAAATACCGTATTTAAACATTTAATCGAAATACTGCCCATCTCTGGCTACATTCGGACTGAGTGTGAAGCTTGATGGAGTGGTTCCAGTTTACTATCTAAAGAAATCTCTTCGAAAGCATATTGATGCATTGATATTGTGCCTGATTCCACTCTCTTGTAACCAACATAGTGAACTTTCTAGCATTAACTAGAATGGAACTGTAAAGTCCAGTTTCCAAACCGGTTATCCTGTGTAGAGTCTAGGGAAGCATACGCCTAAATGCAGTGTAATTGGTCATGAGAGAGTCATTCAGCTACTTAAGGCAATTAATTAACTAGCCTGTCACTGTCTGAATCCCACAGGTGTCCTTATCAACAGATTTCTACCATGTGCATTCCAAAACTTTTCAACACTTATGATGAAAACTTATCTTTTTAGGAATACAAATAAATTACATTCCTCTATAAATCACACTAGTACAGAACCTAATTAGTCAAGCACAAACATGTTAACCTAATTAAATGACTCCCTTCACATGTCAGGTTTCTGCAAAGAGTCAAGACAAAAACAAGCTCAGGTAAGAATTAAACAGTGCTGATACATAATTATGATCTTTTTAAGGTAGAGTAGCCCATTATTGTGGCGAATCTCATACGCCAACAAAAGTGCTAAAAAGTTAAATGCAAAGTGCTTCGCCTGTATTTATTGATAAAAAGAGATATATACGCTTTGACATGCATTTAAAATAAAACCCGCAGTAAAAATGCATTTAATAAATTATTCTAATATGCGTGGTGTGTTTGTGGATTAGACAGGGCTCTCATGTGACTGATTATGGGAGGGTTTAAAGATGACTGGAAGCCATCTTACACACTCGCTTTACACCCCTAAATATATGTCAGAGCTCTACACCTATAATTCACAAACACGCAGAAAGATATTCCCAACCACGCTTGGTAAGTTTACAGAAAGTCAAATTTCCGCGGTCTGTAGTTAGATTTTAAATCTGTGTTGTGTGTTTCTTTGTAGCTGCGTGTTTACATATTTGTCTGTGGTGTCATGAATATTTTTGTCTCGGTTACTGCATTCAGCTGTGTGTTGCTATATGTTAGTACGCGGTAACGTTAAACGTTTTCTAGCCGATGCCTGATTGTTTATAGAAATGCGTGTTTGGTGATTTGGAGCGTTACTTGTGAATCTGTAGGGTTATTTCGCGTGCGGCCTGTGTGTGGACGCAAAAGCTAACGTAATGAACTCTAGCACAATGCTAATATTTTTTTCTTTCACACTGTTAAAATTTTTAATTTTACTTCTAACCGAAGCAGCATGTCGAAATGGTATTAATACTAGCTGTATTCCCTAACTGTTTAAACATTATCCGACGGTTAAATTCGGACTGATATGAAGCCGCAATGGGTAAGTTAGCGTTCACATTAACTGTTTTGCTAAACATTAGCATTAACTGCGTGACAGCGAGTTGCACGTTGTGTTGAAGCAAGACAGTTAAAATGTAAGAGTCTTAACTAAACAACGACATAACACTGGCTACGTTTGAGATGCATTGGTTTACGTTACCGTGTTCCGTTTGTGAGTTTCGTGAACTATGGACTTTCAGTTAACTTAAAGCTAATTAGCATTTACCTTCTCTCTAATTTTAACCAGATTACACAGCTGTTCAGTCAGTGTTACTGCATCTGTTTAACAAACCCTCAACATCAGCGAATCACCAAATGAATGTCTGTAACGTTAATATGTAAATGGTTTAAGTGTTTTTTTAACGTGAGGCCTACCGTGTTGACTTTGTGCCAGGTGCTGCTGCCATCATTATTGAGGTCAGATTTGACATCTAACAAGGTTTTGGTCCTTGTTCGTATGTTTAAACCATGCATGTTTTTCTCCTTATGGAATCCTTTTTCCAGTTTGATTGCAAATGATCTTTGATTTGACAGACTTTTACTAGGCCACTTCTGCCAGAGCTTTTTTTCCCCTCCGTATATAATTCCTTTCCCAATGTGTTAACTCTAGCTGCTTTAACATTACAATTTAGTGTAAATGTGCTCTATTAATACCACAAATGCTACATTACTACTCATATTTAACATTACTCTTTTTCATGTTTTCATTTTAACAGTATAAAGCTCCGTTGTGCAGCACTTTGTTTGACAAAAACGTTTAATTAAATTAAGATGCATTAAATGTTTTATCCCTTCATTTGATTACCAGAAAACACTACACAGAATTTGTGGACATTTTCATAGAAATGAAATTAAAATGAGAAATTAGTAGCCTATTGTTTACTGGTAAATATTACAGTATACAAACATAACAGACGGTGGCAGACAGCGACCAAGGCAGCGCTGGCAATAATGTCAATAACACTTCTATAAATTAGTTTTTTATTTATTGAGGTAAACTTCCCTAAAGTTCCAAAAAAAAAAGGTACTGTTGGGGACTGCCACTGAAAATTCAGGTACCGGTTCAAATGTGAACGGTACCCAACCCTACGCAAAAGTTGAGAACGGTCTTGTGTAAACGCCCCTTAAGGTCCAATTGCTTAGGATAAAAGCATCTGCTAAATGCATAAATGGCATTCTTTGTTGCCGTGGCTCGAAATTGCATCCATTTTGGTCGCATATGCTCCTGAAATTGAATCTGTGCTACCTCAAGATTTATTTGGGAGCACTTGTGTGAGATAATTGCTATTAGGGCTGGGCGATATGGAGCAAAAAATATATCTCAATATATTTAGCTATATCTCGATATACGAGATATATCTCAATATCATTAGTCGTACCCCAAAAACGACTCCAAAAACAAATATGCCAAAAACCAGTCTTTTTTTTTTATTGAAGTGCAAAGAGGTAGGCAGCTTGTGTAGTTACAAACTGCTTTTGCAACATTTGAAAAAATCCCTGTATACAAAAATATTTTAACTGCAAAATAAAGGAAGAAATAATACATATTGCCTTTTCATTCAAAAATGAAACAACTCAACTCAAGGCAGTGCATATGAACAAACTACTTCTGCGTAGTTTGTAGTTAGAACAACCATGCATGTCATACGGTTGTCATACGGTTTGTTCTAAAAGTAGTTAGAACAAACTACTTTTATTTTTAAGATAAAAATAAAATTCCCTGATTACATAAATAATAATAATAATTTAACTGTAAAATAAAATAAATGCATTGCCTTTTTTATTAAAAAGTCAGCTGTTAAACAGTAAGAGATCTTGAGGCAGGTGGACGCTCGGTTGAGTCTGGAGACGCTTTGATGACGGTACACGCTCTATTACAAACAAAAAATATGGTCATGATTGCACTGTTTTGCTCTCCTGTATTGATCTGGTGACGGTTTAACCAGCTGTATAACACAGAGATCTTGAGGCAGGCGAACACGCGACGCTTTGATGACGGGACGCATGCTCGGTTAGGCTACAAACACAAATAGCGGAATAAAATAGAAGTTAAAGTGGTAACAACACTGAGAGGCAGGCGCAAATCGATTGGTTAGTGGTGAATATTGACCTAATGTGCGTACCGTAGTGGCTCTTGCGTACTAAATTGTGTAAAAACGGCAGAATTGCATATTGTGTAAAAAAAGAACAGCGTTGTCATTTCGTTCGCATCTTACCGCACTGGCAGCTGCCTCCAGCACTGGCAGGTTTTAGAGGAGCTGCCTTAAGAAGTGACGGGTTCCGTGACGCACAAAGATTTTAGTCCTAGTGCGAGCGGGCGGGGGCGAGCACAGCACAGAGAAGGCAAACAAGCAAAGTGGCGGAATCAGAATTAAATATAAACAACATATCGATATATACGATATGTCAAAATCCATATCGTGTTTAAAAAATATCTCGATATATTTTAAATATCGAGATATCGCCCACCCCTAATTGCTATTATGCTATAACAAGCATCTTAATGATAATTTAAGGAGTCTTCTAGTTTGGGGATGTAAAAACATCGCAATACTGCCTATTGTGATTTATTAAACTTCAAAAGGGTATGATTTCCTTAAATAAATGTGAGCGCTTCATGTTTCAAAGCCTGAAAGTGTTGTGCGTTCTACAGTCTCATGCAACAGCACTTCAGACTGCTTGAGATCAGTTCATAATCAATGAATTGTGCACATGTATGCCAAGCGATTGCTTATGAACTAATGATGAAAAATTATGACAATGTTTACTTTAGTGTTTAAATTGTAATATGTTGTATATGGTTGTAGGAGTGCATATTTTATCTGCATTAAATGAGCATGCTGCGATTTCAAAATAAGAGTCCCGGTGTATTTTGGGCTTGTTTATTATACAAGTCACGCAGTGCAGGGCTCTAGAGTGTGACTAATTTGGTCACATGCGCCCAAAATTTGTAAGAGTGCACCTAAATCTCCACATCCGCTCAGCTGCCTCCACGAATTAAGCGTTTTTTTCCTTTGATGGAACTCGCACTCTCACTCATGGTTGGATCATGGCGTGGTCTAAACCAATCAGAGACAGAGATGGGGCGGTACTTTGCCTCTGATTGGCTGTGGTCCAGACTCCTGATATACCTGCTCCATGCTGGGTGATTTGAAATTGCGACCTGAGCAGCACCAGAGTCAGACAGCATCTGCATCCGCAAACTAAATGCGATGGTTTGGGAGTTAATTTGTGTGTGTGTGAGAGCCTAAACAATGTCATTGTCATGACAACCGTATGACAATCATCAAATCGGGTTTTAGCAGGCAGAGGAAATACATTTAAAAAAATCTGTATTTGTATTTATTATGAATTGAATTTCATTGTTTTTTTATTATTAATTTATAACACTAAAAACTGTAGTTTAAAATAGTAGGCTAATGTTCAAAGCATTGTTTTCCTTGATTGTAATTCCTGTGTAACTGCATATATTATGTTGTCATTTAAATAATATATATATAAAAGTATATGAATTGTGATTAAAAAAGTGACCTTGAAATTGGTGTTAAAGGCGGCGCAAGCCAGTGGACATTTTTGGGTGCTCCTAAAAAAAAAAGTTAGGCGCACCAGTGAAACCAAGGCAAACAGTCGGTTTGGAGCCCTGCAATGTCCAATTTCCACCCTGGTTATTGTTTGGTTACATAAACTGTTTGTGATTTTAATTTCCATTTAATTCAAGGTAAACTTTTAGCTTCTGTGTGGGATGCCCCATTAGAGGAAGGAAAGGCTAAGAATATTATTAAATAAAATAGATTTGACTAGTATCAGTGTTATTATAGTTAGCTACTAAAACCATAAATTCTTTACTTGAAAGAAATGTTAACTGATATAAAATGACTCAAAAGAAAAAGAAAATCCTGCACTATCAAATACTTGCAAAAAAGTAACTTTTTATTTAAATTTGCAACGTTTCGGTCTTCTGACCTGCCTGATGAAGGTCGGAAGACCGAAACGTTGCAAATTTAAATAAGTTTTGTATACTTTTTGCAAGTATTTGATAGTGTTCGGGATTTTCTTTCTGAGTCACTTGGATTTGTCTATCCTTTTTTTTCCCCACACACCTATCCGTTGCTAACAGGTGTGTGATGGTAATTGTGCACTTACTCATATAAAAAAATATAGCTTAAACTTTTCTTATTTTCATTTAGTTGAGATTGGCCCGTTACCAAGCTGAAAGTTAATAATAACTATACAGACAGAACAACAAAAAATAAAACTTAAAAAATAAACAATAGTATGGCAAATAAACCATCGTGATGCCACTCCCCACGTTGCGAGTGCGACACACACTAATCCTCTTGTATAGTTAAACTAAAAACTTTGCAGGGATTGCTCTGTAAATTAAATTGAGAGTATAACTAAAGCATATATGCTATTTTAAATACTGTAGTCAATGCCAGATATATAGCCTACATTTTTAAATAATCCGTTTCATAAGCATACGTGTTTATTTTAGCACTTCCGTCAGTGAAACAACACACTACAGCCTGTAAAACATTTAAACAATTATCAATTAATAATGGTAACATAAAGATTAAGCCACTTAAATATTAGTTTTATTTCCCCGCAAAGATGCGTCATGCTTTGAGATGAATGTGGGACACGAGCTGGATAGACACCTTCTCGAATATCTTTGTCTCCTGATGTTGCAAAGCAACACATGTTGTAAAACGTCTGAAGAGCGAATTTTATCTTCCACAGGGTCAAGACATTTAGGCTATGTTTGATTATGCACTGCCAGAGAAAACAAAATTAAAATTACCAGTGTGTGTGTGTGCGCGTGAATTGCGCTATTCAAATAAACTTGACGCGCCAAGTCTAATAAGAACAAACTGTGTTAAATAAAATTTGAAGTAAAAAGGTATTCGTCCTACATAGTTTTTTTCTATTTCACCACAGTAAAGTATGTGAAGGGGTAGACTATAATAGACTTAATTATAAGCAAACGAAAGGAAGAAACGTTTACAATTCCCTGCGAAAAAGAGTGTGACGCGAGTGAAGGTTTATGAAAAGAAATGTGATGTCCTGTGGGATAAATTGACTGTTAGCCTTTTGGTTATGCCTATTGTTACAGTTCACGGAAATCAGAAAATCGGGTACAAACATATTTGAAAAGCTGGCAAATCTTTAATTGGGCTCAGCCTCCTCTCTCATTCGGCATGAATCCATATGTTTTCATTGCTGAGATGTAACTGCAAATTTATTTCCTTTGAAAACAAAGCTTTGTGCTTCACTCCTGTGGTAATATATTCACGTAAAACAGCATTCACATACAAAACACGGGGATAATAACGAAATTATAGTTTTAAATAGAAAATAGTATATATGTAAATATATTAAAATAAAAAGTGCACAACTCTTTACTTTTTCCCCTCACGTGCAACCTAGCGTGTAGGGGTGGGCCAAAAAATCGATATGCCGATTTATCGCGATATTTCCGGCCGCGAGACGTTATCGATACGCTGTCTCCAAGTATCGATATTTGATCCGAATATTTAAATTCATATCTACATTGTGGCTGTTTACTGCTTTGGCTTCCCGGAGTGGCAGTACCTCCAGACTTCATGTGGTGGCGGCGTGGCGCTTCACGGCGAATACAGCGTCAAAATCGTGTCAGTTTGACGCGCGTGAACATTTTGAATCCATTCGCACGTCCGCAGCGAATTGGACGCGCGTAGAAATCGAGCATTTGAAGCGAAATAGACGCGCGTTCAAGGCGCTCCAGGAGAAAAATGTCATAAAACACCACTCTGCCTCTTTTCATTTTCATAAAAAAAAAAATTACGCATTAACAGCCACACAAATGTGGTACAGCCAACGCACTACCTGGATTATCTTCACTGCAAAAAAAATACATTTAAAGTTATGAAACTTTACTTTGCCCTCAGTCAAAATGATTTGGTAGACAACAATAGATTCATTAGACCAAAGATCGCCCATTAGATTTACACAAGACGAATTATATGTCATGTTTAACCACTACAGAGACATCCGAGCCAGCGGCAAACGCTAGAAGGACTGGCCGAGGAGAGGCAGCTCGCTGGGGTTAACGAGCGCTGAGCGCCCGCTGATCGCCTGGAGCTCACAACTCCGAAAACGCAAGATTATAAATACAATATATTCTAAATAGGCGCTGTCTTTACAAATAAACCACATAATTTCGCTTTAAGCAACTACGTTATCAACTGAAAAGCATTAAAACTACATTTAGTGACAAAATATCAGTATTTTTAGTTATGCAGGGTTTCTCCTCACGTCCACTTGACCACGTGACAGCAGCAAGCAGGCTCCTGATTGGTTAACGCGCTTGGTACTCAGATGTGACAATACTTTATTATATAAGGTTTTATACTGGGTGTTTTTTCACATGTGTCTATTTTGCAATTTCCAAATATGAAATGTTGCTGCTATGAATAAGTCAGAGATAGTGACTTTTCTTTATTATAAATCATTTAGTCACATAAAACTGTTCTCTCATGTCTGTTTGATGGCTTTATATGCACTTACTGAACTTTAATGCTATTTCAAAAAAGATTAAATTATTTAGTTTTAATAATGAAATACATGATCATATGACTTTTTTTGACGTTTTTTCCATTTACAAAATGATATCGTGATATATCGTGAGAGATTTTCTTGCAATATATCGTCTGTCACAGAATCGCTGGTATCGTGATATTATCGTTATCGTGGGCAAAATATCGTGATATTATCGTATCGTGTGTTGACCTGTGATTCCCACCCCTACTAGCGCGGGTGAGTCCTTATTTGGGTTAGCAAAATAACGAAATAGAAAATAGTATTCATGTAAAGAGATAGTAAAATACAGATATAGTAAATTATATATTTTTATTTAAAAAAATAATAAAAAAACGACGATATCATATTGTCGATCGCGATGTTTTACTGTTAACATCGTCATCTGCCAATTTAGGGGACATCGCCCAACTCTATTAGCAAACATTACTGGTTTTAGGGTGAACAATTAATCTGTGCAAGAGAAGTTAATACACAGAAAAAAATAGTTTGCCGTGGTAATCTTTAAATCAAAGTCTGAAAAGTAACTTCCGGTCTGGAATGGCGTTTCTTGATGATGTCAGTTTGAAGGCTTGGGTTTGAATATCCTTAACCGCTCCCCTCCGGCCGTTAGTCTGCTAGGAGCGAGAGATGGAGAGGAGGAGCGCTGAAGTAAAACCCTGCCCTCGATTCACAATATTCCGTCACAGTGCTGAAAATCAGTTGCAACTTCCGGTTCACTGGGGCTTTAAACACATCTTCAATTCTGAGAACTGTTAATGATAACAATTATATTAATAATAATAATCTTTCTGTCATTTACTGTGTACTTTCACTTTAGACATAACCAACTGTGCTGATGTAAACCTTGAGTGTATTTGAAAGTATTAGTGCAATAAGTCAAGTCAAGTCAACCTTATTTATATAGCGCTTTTAACAATGCAGATTGTTTCAAAGCAGCTTCACAGTGTTAAACAGAAAAATAATGCAACAGAATATATTTTGATTATCATACAGTAACAATGTGGGCTTTAGATCAGTAATTAGATAAGTAATTTGGTCTATATGGTTAATTTAGTTTAATAATTAGATTTATTTTGAAATATTTGAAAAATAGTTTTTTCCCCAACTGAGCAAGCCAAGCCAGAGGCGACAGTGGCAAGGAAACCAAAACCCCATCAGGAGACCTAATGGAGAAAAATAAACCTTGGGAGAAACCAGGCTCAGTCGGGGTGCCAGTTCTCCTCTGGCCAATTAACAAACAGCGTATTATTAAAGTTATTATTTTAAAGGTCAGAGGTCATAATCGATCTGAATATTCGAAAGATCTGAGGCAACACGCCGGAGACGGGTTTATTGAGGATGATGTATCGATTAAATAATTATTCAAAATAAAAAATTTGAAATATCGGAGTCATTACGCCGGATACAGGTTTTTATTGAGGATGCCGTATTGATTAAACAATTACTAAAATGTAATATTCGAAAGCTCGGCGGCAACACGCTGGAGACGGGTTGTTTTGAGGATGACATCGATTTAAAGTAGGGCTGGGCGATATATCGAATATTAGCGATACCATCGCAATAATTTTGATGACGATGTAAAATTTGAAAATATTGTGAATATCGAATATTTCAAATTCAACATGCAAACTTTCCCAAATAACATGATCAGATAACGCACAGGTCTGTTTCCACCATTCACTAAACATCGGAAGCAGAAGAGTTAAATATATACGCCCAGCGTATGACAAAGAAAGCAACAGAAACATGTGCGCTTGAGAGAAATAATAGCGCAGCGCGGGACGTGCTCGCGCTGCCGGACTCTGACCTGAAGCGTGCGCACACGCCTTTCAGACAACATGCGATCGAGATTCAGTTCCTTCATGAATTATTGGGTTTCAGTGGTAAAAATGCACGTGCTGGCAAGTATTCAGGTCAACACAGTATTGTATGTCTTTAGTGAGCGTACCACTGATATAATTTATATAGATCAGTGGAGCGTACAGAGAGTTGAGTGAGAAATCGTGTGTTACAATGAATTTGGTCGGTGGTGCTCTTAAAGGGCCTGACCTCATATTCTGTGTGATTTAATGTTAATCAAACAACAACGAAAATTAGAAAACCACCCCATGCTTGGCTAAACAACTTTAATATATTTATTAAGAATCAGTGTAGCCTATAGTTAATTTATAGAGTGAAGACTTTTATTTATATTTGATTTCTGATTTATTTCTTGACTTGCAGCTGTTAAATAGACCCAGTGTAGCTGAAAATAAAGCACTGTTTTTGTCATATTGTTTGTAATTTGCATTTTTTACTTATGTTTTTTTTTAATTTTTTTTAAAGATCTATATTGTCATTATAAAAGTACATTAAAAAAATATATTAAATTACTCGTATCATGATTTAAGATTTTGGTCAGCCCAACCTGTTCAGTAAACGTAAACATTTTGTATTTAATTTGGTTCTATCTAAATAGTTTTTGATGTTTTTAATGGGGGCAAAAGAAAATCTTTTTTTTTTACATTTAAAACAAATTGCAAACATATCGAGATATATATCGAATATCGTAAAAATGTGTACAATATCGAGATATATCTTTTTTTTTGATATCGCCCAGCCCTAATTTAAAGAATTGTTAACTAGGACTATTCAAACAGTCGGAGTCATCACGCCGGAGACAGGTTTATTGAGAATGCCTTGTCGATGAGGCAGCTTAAGGGGGAGTCTAAATAACACGGTCTCTGCAGACACTTCAGGGTCATGTGTTGGTCACATCTGGGTGCAGGTCCACCGTCTGATCTGGATACAGCCCAGTGTTTCCCCTAGAAAATTTTCCAGCAGCGGTGCTGTTACGTGCCGGAGGTTGTTACCAAGCCGCGCGCGGGGGGTCTGGGGGCATGCACCCTCTGGAATAATTTTTTTTTTTAAATAACCCCTTAAACCATGACTTCTGGCAAGTTTTGTGGATAGGAATGGACATTTTGAGACATACAACTATGACATACCATCTACAGATTTAAGGCATGATTATTGCAGCACGTACCATTTTATAATTTTAGACAGGATTATTCATGTTTTTCTTGTGTTAATTTTCAGCTTTCATTTTTTTTTTTCATTTTAAATTGCTTTTCATTTAAATTTAGAAATTGATAAGGCAAAAATGAAACGCCACAACTAGAAAAATATTATTTACAATTTATTGAAAATTTTATCTTAATGGCAAAGGCCACACCCAATCTGTGAGCACTTAATTTTTCTGGGCTTTTCATAGAAGATCTCTAAGGCTCTTTGGTAATTGAATGCTATTGTGGGGGGGCCATTAATGCTGACACGCATGCATTTGGCCAGGTGCTGTCCTTGTAGCCTATTTCTCAGGTCTGTCTTCACCTAGAAATAAAGCAAATACAAACACTAATCAAAATATGCTACAGTGATGTTAATAAAACACGAATGAGTTTCTTATATGTTTGTTTCTGTCGGCTGCACGAGGAAACAGTTTGATTCCTCATGTCACTAGCTTCAAATATGCCACTTCGCTGCATAAAAGTGTCCAGATGGATATAAAAGAATGCAAATAGATGGTAACAAACGTGGCATTAATCGTTTGGGTCAGACTTGCATGTGTTTTTGTCACATTGTTTTATCTGCTTGAGGTGCTAATGTTAGCATCAGCCTCGATTGCATTAATACAGCATCTAGTCAACAAATTAATTACTTTATAGTGATAGTGAAGCATGTACTGTATTGTATAACCTACCGGTTTGTTGTCTGTTTTAAATCCTGCTTGTCCCGCTCTGTGCAGCACGCAGTCTCACGTGTCAGTCGCTATAGCAACGGATGCAAGATCACCGCGGTTGCGCGAGCACTTGTTTGCACATGCTTGCTTACAGTCTTACGAATTTATTTAGTTGTAAGTAACAAAAATGCTTTGGGAAAATTTATCGGAGTTAAAGTATACATTTTATGTAGGAAATGAAGTGGAGTAAAGGTAAAAGTTGACTGAAATATAAAAAGTAAAGAACAGATTCTCCCAAAAAATATTACTGATTATGAGAAGAACTTGCAGTGGCGCTGAAAATCCAGCGGCGGCGCTGCGCCGCTGTGAATACATTGTAGGGGAAACACTGCAGCCTGCAATAAGACTAGAAAGATGACTAGTAACCAGGTGCTATACGACAGGCTTTGCCGCCTGTGTGCTTCAGGTGTATGCGCATGTTAGATCAGCGCATCAGCACGCAAATTAAATGTTTAACTTGTGTCCAGTGTGAGTGTAACTCTACCGCTGCGTTAATGTGACATGAGCGTACGTCGCAGTGTGTTGAGACGGAGGCTCCTGAACTGCAAAGGATAGAATGCACTATAGCGCGATACTATGATATTTCTTCATAAGCAGATCGTGGAGACATTTTAATCATCTGCTGCTTTCCTGCTCTTACCTTTGAGAGACAACTGATACGTGATCACTGCTCTAGTTAGCAAGTGCTTTTGGTGTGAGTGCAAAACTTTCAGAACCTTCATCCAACTGCGTTGATTGGCTGGGCTTGTGACTCCCAACAAATCAGATGGCATTGGTCAATGCCACAGAGTGGTGAGTTCTGCCAGACGCTGCTGCATCAGAGCCAAATAGCGCTTTTCAAAATGAAATTATTTTATTGGCAAATCGGTTTTAAAAATGACTGAACCATAAAAATACTTAATATTGGTCAGGCCGATAATCGGTCGATCTACACATAATCGGCTGGGTTTTAGTTTAATTTTTGTCTGATCTCTATTCTAGACTTGCACACACAATGCTTTGTAATCATTGTACAGAAATGTAATTTGTGTGAAAATATAGCAAAGTCTGATAACAGGACGTTAATGCAGGCCAGAGACAGGACACGCTGAGGACTTGTGTAAAGAGGAAAAAGCTCACACCGACAGAGAAAATATCAGGCACAGCGAGATCACTGTTCGCAATGCTCGAAATATAGGAAAAAAAGATATTGATTTGGGGTTTGAATGCATCTCTGAAGGGAACTCACTGTCTTTAGAATAGTTTCGATGGTATTTTCTCTTCCTCTTACCTCCATATAAAGTAGTGTTTATAAGCGCAGCTGCTTTGTTTACTGCAGTGCCCAAAGAAATGATTTTCCATAAGCGCCACCTACTTTCAGTAAGTGAATTAGCATTTTCTTTCATTCAGTCCGTCTTTGTTTTTTGCTGGTGCGTCTAATGTAACAATTTCACAAAGCTAAAGTCAGACCATTCTGTATTGGCTCCTAGTCTTGAAATTATGCTGTCTAATTCAAAAACAGCTGCTCATGCAATGTGTGCAGCATCTTTGTTTGGATCATGATTAAAGTGCAGTGGTTGCCTTTAATTTCAAATGGATACAGATATTTAAGGCCTTGTTGGAGAGAGAAAAAAATCTGCAGCCGGTATCGGAAGTGGCCAATTTGCTTGTAAAAAAAAAAAAAACCTGACTTGGCCATGAAAAATCATGATCTGTGCATCATTACCATTTTCATTTCTTTACAAAACATGTTTTTAAATATAAATTGTAGTTGTGCTCCTTATTTCTCAGTGGCTGCTTCTAAATTTGAGCTGGTTCTCTTAACTTTTTGAAGATATGAGCACCAGGGCTACAAATGTAGTTTTGAGTCCTGGTTTGCTTTAATTCAGGATTTTATTTAGAAATGTATCAAACGGTGGTAATCAAATGAAGGTCTAAAACTAACATTTGATTACATTTTAAAAGATTCAATTAAAAGATTACATCAAATAGTCAAAGTGATATTGTATGTTGTGCTTTTAAAAGCAATTTTTTTGTGTTTTTTCCATTGTTTTAAGTCATTTACATATTGTGATATTAGACCCAGGGTTCACTTGTGCCGTGAGGGCGATTTTTATTTTATTAATTTATTTTTCTAAATGTGGGACAAGTAATCCATTAAGGTAATGTTTTTGAAAAGTTATGTTAATTCCCTAATCTATTTAGGGTAAATATTAATGTTGAGTGTCCCTCTGTGACGGTTGGGAAAACCCCTTGCTTACATAATTAGTATATGCATTGACTAAAATCATGATTGGTGGCTTTGTTTGACACTTCATATGTATGTGCTTTAAGATTCTCTTTCTCACACACAGGTGGAAAACCTATGAAATAGTTGAAATTGGAGTGAAAGGAATGGACAGAATCATTGAAAAGACTAACACTGGCTTCCTGGCCCCTGGTCTGTGAAACTTTCCTTTTGCAGAGGAAACATTCACTCATTCATGGAAGGATAATTGAAGATAATCTCCCCGCTTATAATATCTGTGACCTGTTGCTTGAGTGACATTCATATTAAGATGTTCCACAAGAGACTTGGATATTGAGGAACAAGGAACTGGTAAAAAAAAAATACTGCTTTAACTTTTTTTTTTTTGTATGCTTTGGACACTGCGAAAGCTGTGGGAAGGACAACTTGCGACTTGATTTGCAAGCACATCAAGATAAACTGTTATCTCCACTGTTGTTTGTCACTTGCTGTTTGGAGGATAGAATATTTAAGTCATGAGTACAGCCAGAATGGAGAATCCAGTGATTCTGGGACTATCGAATCAGAATGGCCAAATGCGAGGCTCTGTGAAGCCAGCAGGGGGTCCTGGAGGAGGTGGAGGGGGCTCCCAAACAATGCAGCCTACCCAGGTCAAAGCCTCCAGCACAGTCAACAATGGCAACTCCCAGCCTGCACCCACAGCCAACACTATCATCAAGTAAGTCCTGGAGGGAGTGCAGAGGATGCAGTAAGTGTGCTTTATTATGGTGGTGATTGGGATTTTTATTTTTTATTTCTTCCATTTATCAGGCCTGGGGATGACTGGAAGAAGAATCTAAAGCTTCCTCCAAAGGATATGCGCATGAGAACTTCAGTAAGTCCATCTTAAACAGGTTAACTTGTCTGCATGTTATACCCCTTTTCCACCAAGTGGTGCTGGTTCAGAGCCAGATCCTAGTTTCAAATTGTTTTTTTGTCTTTCCACACCCAAAGCATCAGCTCCGAACCAGGAAAAGTGGTTTCTTTAGTAGCACCAAAACATTGCTGGTCTAGAAGAAAGAACCGTTTACGTCAGGGGCTGGGGGTGTTGTTACCGTGACCAAAAAGGACAAACCCAAACTTGTGCCTGCCATTTTTTAAATGCCAGCTAATCGAGCTAATAGCTGCTCAATTGTAATCTCTGTCTATACAAATCACACATGGGTTGGATTCACTGTGTTTTGATGCCGATGTAGGATCGTAAAGCCATGAGCGTCAATAGTCATGCAACTTTCACCATTGTTGATGGAAGGCTTGAGATGCATCGGCACGGTGCAGCCCGACCGCTGTATGACATCAAAGTGCAACGAGAGCATACACGACTCCTTATGCTTTTGAATCGCTCATGCAGTATTTTGATATCATACGCGGATCGGTCTGCGGAGTGCCGATGCATCTTGAACAAGCCTGGTGTGTTTGTTTCCCGCTGCTTCGCTAGCGTTGCTAAGAAAGATAAGACATATATAGTGACGTAAGACCTGGCTCTGTGGTGGCTCTCAAGCTTGTGGAAAGGCAAACCGGTTCTTAGAAGGCTCATCAGTCGAACCAACTCCGAACTGGCTCTGAACTAGCACCTGCTTTTTTGTGGTGGAAAAGTGGTATTACAGCTGCATGATTGCAATCATATTACTAAATGTAGTAACGGTAGTGATGAAAGCGTAAATCACCTTTTGAAACTTGACACGTTAAATAAAGGTCAATTACGTTGTAACACCAGTAGGTTGCGACAAGTGACTTAAATGTTGTATTCATTAAATCATTAATTCCAGAGATTAGTTCAAAAATCATCCAGTAATTAAATGAGGCATTGAATCATTTGTTCAGACTGAAGTAAATGAATTTACAATTTTTTTTTTTTTTAAATACTCTTTAGTTGTCTCTTCAGGATCATGGGAGAATCATGATCTCCCTTTTATACAAAAAAATGAGACCGTTTATCCAGAATCATGCACCACTAATGTCAGTTTAAAAAAAGAAAAGGGGGGAGAAAGAGAACTATTGAATCAGAATCTTTCTCTGTGCTGCTTGTGGTCTGTAAAACTCTGAAGTGCAATCATTGAATTTTACAGGATGTGACGGCGACCAAGGGAAACGAGTTTGAGGATTACTGCCTGAAACGGGAGCTGCTTATGGGCATCTTTGAAATGGGCT
Source organism: Gobiocypris rarus (assembly GCA_023029165.1). NCBI lineage: Eukaryota > Metazoa > Chordata > Actinopteri > Cypriniformes > Gobionidae > Gobiocypris > Gobiocypris rarus. Next base: position 34,447,614 of record CM040918.1, on the reverse strand, counting down.
GGGAGAAACCGTCACCTATACAGGTAAGAGGCAAATAAAGGACGCACCATGATGGCAAATATTTCAGTTATGCATCACTCCTAGTTAAAGAGATGTGATATACACCGATAAAGCTATCTTTTTTTTCTTATTAGTTTTATCCCCACCCTCTTATTAATATGAATAAGAATAAGGCCTCTCTTTGGATGAGTATCAGCTAAATGCATGCATTTTATTTACAGAAATTGTTGTTTTGCATTTATGATTTGAATACAAATTTATCAGAAATGGTGGTAATCAAATAAATGCCCATTTAATAGAATCTTCATCATATCATATTAAGATAATCAAAAGAAATGGTGATATGCTCAGGAAGTGACTCGCAGAGCACTTCTGGAGATGACATTCATGTTCTCATAGTCAGACGGCAGATGCTGACAACACCATGAGTGTCATGCATGCTTGAGTATGAGTAGATGAAACCGTAGCTCTCATTCACACAGACATGCAGAATTCATATTTAAATCGTAGTCTCATTAGTTCTGCCAATCCAAGTTTATGAATTTAAAAGTTTGTATTTGAACTCTTTAACCCCTTGAGTGTAAAGGTTGCAGACTGCCCCAGATTACTATTGTTCAACTTTCACTGCTCGTTAAAACATTACAGTCTTACTTTATCTGGACAAACGCAGTATCATTAGACAGATTAAAGACTCCAGCTTCGATATTTGAACACTGTTTATGATAAAACGGGGTTATAGGTCTGTAGTCCCCCAGTCGATTAATCGATACGTTCTGGCTCGACCAAAATTCTGATTGATTTTTTTATTTTTTTTTGCTGTTCATTTCATCAGTTTTGCTGCGTTCATTTCATCAGGTGGAAAGCACTAACTGCTAACGGGGGTGTTTCCAGAGCACCCTTGTTTCAAAGGTAACAGTCTGTCTTCAGAACACCCCCCTTGTTTTCACTTCTTTTGGATTAGTCCAACCCACTGGAGAAGAGAGACAGATTGAAGTAGGCTACTTTGCTGTAGGGCTGTAATCAACCAAAGAAAATCTTGGTCGGCTAAAGTCCTGAAATTTTCGACTAAAAATGACGTTAGGGAAAAAAAAAAGTCAAATTAATTAGCTCCACACTGTGCGCAGTACTTGGTAGCCTTGTTGTCTGCCTAAATGAATTATAATTTACATAAAAAATCTAGTAAAAATCGTTTTTGACCTGATTATGTTGCACTGATATGAGTCTGACACACGAGTCTATCGGCTCAGGCTTAGCTGCATGTGATGCAACGCTGTCAATCATATTTTTGAAAATATAGTAGCCTACTATGTTGTCAATAGTATGTGACTGTGAGGAAATTTTCCCACCTGTTAATCACCGGTAATACCGGTATCACCGACTGGGCTTTTAAATCACTAATTCACTAAAATACCAGAAGTAATGCACACGGCCGCTCTGGCATTAATAACGGAGCAAAGCAAAGTGAGTAGTTTCAATGAATATGAAAGGTAAGCTTCTATATGCATGAACTGAAAATTTGCCAGTGCGCGCACACCGTGAATGACAGTTCATCCATAAATGCGCATTCTGTGCGGCCGTGCAAATTTTAGTTTCGGTTTTGGATTTGGATTAGCGCCAATTCGGGAGTGGGTTGCTTGAATTGTGGGTTCATTAGTCTATTATTCTTAATGAAAAACACATCAACAACACAGTACAATGACAAACGCGCTTAATTAGGCCCCTTTACGTTTCGCTTTGAAACCAAATTTTCCGCGATCTAGTCTTTCTGCTCTTGGCTCTCCTCCTCAGCTTCGACTAATAGATACGACTATTAACTTAAAGCTTTTACTCTTAAACACAAAAGGCACGTCCACTTAAATAAAAAAGGAATATTTATTAAACAAGCCAGATCAAGAGCAGAAACGAAATAAAGTGCATAACTGAAAAGTAAAGCATAGATATTAAGCATTAATATTATACAGCAAAGTAGCCTACTTCAATCTGTCTCTCTTCTCCAGTGGGTTGGGCTAATCCAAAAGAAGTGAAAACAATAGGGGATGTTCTGAAGACCGACTGTTACCTGTGAAACAGGGTGCTCTGAAAACACCCCCGTTAGCAGTAAGTGCTTTCCACCTGATGAAATGAACACCGCATAACTGATCAAATGAACGCGGCAAAATGAATGAAATGAAGGTGGCAAAAAATCGACAGATTTTGGTCAGAATCAGAATTTTGGTCGCGCCAGAAAGTATCGACTAAGAATTGACCAATCGACTGGGAGATTACAGCCCTACTCTGTTGTATATTGTTTATGCTTAATATATGCTTTATTTTTCAGTTATACACTTTTTATTTAGTTTCTGCTCTTGATCTGGCTTGTTTAATTTTCCTTTTTTATTAAAGTGGACGTGCCTTTTTGTGTTTAAGAGTAAAAGCTTTAAGTTAATAGTCTATTTGTGTCTAAGCCGTGAAGCTGAGCTCCTGCACAGAACAGCTGGAATGATAGTGTCTGTCAGTTATTATAATACATATGACAAACAATTGTCTAAATTATGTTGCAAATTCCTCAAGTTAAGTTCTTGTAGTGATATCATTAATTTACAACTTGCTACGATATACTCACCACCAGTTAAATCACTTGCTCACCGTGGCACCGACCCCCACAGGTTTTTTATAGTAATAAAATAATTTAGTTCAGTTAGAGAACAGACAGTACAAATACAAACTGAATAGTCTGCTTAATAAAAGCATGTTCAGAACAAGTGTCGCAATACAAACGCAGCAGGAGTCCGGAGAGAAGAGCAGAAGACCAGATTTGGTTTCAAAGTGAAATGTAAAGGCGCCTAATTACGCAAGTTTGTCATTGTTTTGTGTTGTTGTGTTTTTCATTAAGAATAATAGGCTAATGAACCCACAATTCAAACCACCCGCTCCCGACTTGGCGCTCCAAAACCGAAACTAAAATGTGCGCGGCCGCACGGAGCGCGCATTTAGGGACGAACTGTCATTCACGTGTGTGTGCACTAGCGCATTTTCTGTTCATGCATATAGAAGATTAACTTTAATATGAATTAATCGAAACAACTCGCTTTGCTCGGCTCCTTTATTAATGCCTGAGCGCCATGTGCATTACTTCTGGTTATATAGAATTAGTGATATAAAAGCCCAGTTGTTGATACCGGTATTACCAGTGTTGTCACACATCGGTTAACCGGTGGGAATATTTCCTCACCGTCACCTCCCTATTGACAACATAGTACTATATTTTTGGAAATCATAGGCTATGATATTGCGCAGGTGCATGTGAGGGTTCAATGCTGTCAGAGCCGATAGACTCGTGTGTCGGACTAATTTCAATGCAACATAATCAGGTCAAAAACCATTTAATATACTGCAAATAGCCTACTAGTTTGTTTATTTATAATTCATTTAGGCAGACAACAAGGCTACCAAGTACTGTGCACACGTTTTAGTTCCTAACGTCATTTTTAGTAGATTTTTAGTCGAAAATTTCAGGACTTTAGTCAACCAAGATTCAACCCGGGTTGCTGTGACATTCATTTCTTTATTTATGTTTGGAGTGCAAAATAATCAATCTGTTATGAACGATATTTTCAATTGATTATCACACGCATGAATCCTCTCTAGTCTGCACCAGTTCAGTTGTGCCCTCACACCTCTTTTAATTCAGCTCTCAGTTCAACTCAACACTGCCTCCTGCATGACGCGCTCCTGTGTACACTTCCTCGTTCTGTCTCTGTGAAGAATGGACCAATTCTACATTTCTACGCAGCTAATAAACACACGATAACTATGGCATAAGGTTTTAGTGTTTTTTTGTGACGTGATTTTGGCTATTTTATATCAATAATAGATGTTAACATTATGACTGCTAGCAGATGTAGTGACTAGCTCCATATAAAATGCTAAATATAACATGTTAACATATGAATGAAATCCCCATTAGATCGTGACAGGAAGCTAATACAATCACTTAACTGTGCTCTAAAGTGACATTTTGAGTGAGTGTAATTTTAATCTTTTAAATTATGTAGCTCTATGCACCTGTTGGACCAGGAGCCGTGTCTATTTTGTTACAATAATTCACATAAGGTTCCAAGGATGTGCTTTTTAGTTTTTTTCTTTTAGAAAGACTTCAGATAATGTGTGAATTACTGTAAATAGATTATGCCTGCCTAAATGGCCCATCAACAGCACATTAAAGGTTATAATGGCTTTGAAAAATGGCTGTTAAAAAAACAACAAAAGGATAATGAACATTGCAGCATTGAACTGTTCTCCTCGTCAGACAAAAGAATGCAAATGGGTGTTTATAGGTCAACAACATATTTGCTAGCATCTTCTCTAAAAAGAATCCCGACATGGTCATAAAATTCCTAGTTTTGGACATGACATAGCCTCAGATTTGAAATGAAGCATGACCACACTTGTGGCTTCACTTTAGTTGTGGTTATAAGTTGCTATACTACATTCACATAATATTTGAGAGGCAAGTGATTGTCTGAATGTCTCCTTACAGAAACTGGATTCAGATGGTTTAGGCTTATTGACCTTTTTGTCTATTAGTGACCAAACAGTTTCCATCCAAGTGAAAGGCAAGAGAAGTCTGCATTTAATCGGACCAATCTGCTCTACTGTGTTCCCGCTCATTCCCACAGGAGGAGAGCATTCCCATTGCATTGTCTGGGAGGGACATTCTAGCCAGAGCCAAGAACGGCACAGGAAAAAGTGGCGCCTACCTCATTCCCTTACTTGAACGCATTGACCTGAAGAAAGACAGCATACAAGGTCAGTGGCTATCTTGGATTTGACACATTTACAAGAAGTTGTTAGGGATCATTAAGTTTCACCATTATAGGTTTCATACATTATTTCTTTATTGCTTTTAAGTGACTTCATGCTTAATGCTTTTTGCAGCGTTGGTCATTGTGCCCACTAGAGAACTGGCTCTACAAGTCAGCCAGATCTGTATCCAGGTCAGCAAACACATGGGTGGGGTCAAGGTAATGGCAACTACAGGTGGAACCAACCTCCGTGATGACATCATGAGACTTGACGAAACAGGCAAGTAATTGAGAGGGAACAGTTTTAAAATGACTTGAGCTACTGTACATATTCCTTGCATGGATCTTATTGGATTGAACACTTGCCTTTGTAGTGCATGTTGTCATTGCCACTCCGGGAAGAATTTTAGACCTCATCAAAAAGGGAGTGGCCAAAGTCAATCAAGTACAGATGGTCGTTTTGGATGAGGTATGTGAATAAGAGCTAAATCTCGTAGTTCTGCTTATTATTTATTTAATTGCCATGTGGTAATTCTCATATCTCATGGATGTTTTACGCATGTTACCGAATAGGCAGATAAGCTCCTGTCGCAAGACTTTGTACAGATGATGGAGGAGATGCTGAGCTCTTTGCCCAAACAAAGGCAAATTTTGCTGTACTCTGCCACCTTCCCACTGAGTGTGCAAAAGTTCATGGTAAGGTCACCTATTCAGATAATAAAAAAAACCTACTTAAATACATTTAAGTATGAATTGTTTCCTTTTTAATAGTAATGCTAGAGTAGTTGTAACATTGTAACTTTAACTAGGTGCCAACTTTTTGATTGCACTTTTAATCCCATATTGAATCTGTACATTTACAATAAATGGCAAATGGAACAAATGTGAAAATACAAACTATACGAGGTGAATCCAGTACTGAATCAAGAAATTATTATTTTGAAAATAGGTATGACAAAGTTGTATATATGAGATGCTGAATTGGACATTCATGGCTCACTCATTAATATTTATTGAAAGGGGAAGAATAACCAGTTTGTGATGTGTAAGATTTTCAATAGATTGTCCTTTTTAAATGATATTAGGCAATGTTTTTCTTCAGAAAATATAAAAATTTTACAAATTGAAATTGAATCCTTTGCTGCTGATATGGTGTTAAATCATAAATGTTGACTGCATTTACACTGGCACAATTTTTATGCATTCAAAAAGATGTTGTGTTATTTATTTATAAATGAATAAATACATATAATATCAATATTAATAATAAATTGCATCCATAAATGACACTTGTTGCAGTCCACTAAGCATTTAATGAAGATCAGAAGCACACCTTTCTAAAGTAAAGGGGAGCGCTGTTTGTAACATGACAAGCCGAGCATCATTCCTATTGTTTTCTTAATCGTAGGAAGCCAAAAACGGAAATTCAAATAAGGTTTCATTAATCATCCAGTTGTGCATCCAGTGCTCAAATAAAATGGCGGTTTCTTTGTTGTTGTTTTTTTCTTTTGCCTAGTGTTGAAGAAAACATTGTATGTTTGCTACATTTAAGCCTAATACAATAAACATTGTATGTATTTTTGCTATGAAGCTGTCATCAGTTTTCAGAAAGTATTAATTTACACTGCTTTTGTGAACAGAACGCCCATCTGCAGAAGCCCTATGAGATAAACCTGATGGAGGAGCTGACCCTGAAAGGGGTTACTCAGTATTACGCCTATGTGACTGAAAGGCAGAAAGTCCATTGCCTTAATACTCTGTTCTCCAGGGTAAAAGCCTTTTGAGCCTTGTGCATGCCAAACTTTATCTGACTACAGATATGAAAATCAGCATTACTGTCCCCCTGACTGTTGGCCAACATGCAGACATTCATTTTTATTTTTTATTTGTTTTCAGCTCCAGATTAATCAGTCGATAATCTTCTGCAATTCATCCCAGCGAGTGGAGCTCCTGGCCAAGAAGATTTCGCAGCTTGGATACTCTTGTTTCTACATTCATGCCAAGATGAGACAGGTGGGAATGAAGGGGGCCTGTGGTGGTGTTGCACTGCTATTGGCAGAATTTTGAAATTGAGCAAGTGTTTATGTAATGAATTTACAGGGTTTAAAATTTCCATTATTTGGGATTATGAAACCAGCCAAAATGTTGACATTCCAAATATTACTAATGCGTGTTTTTATTTGTGTTTAGGAACACCGAAACCGTGTGTTCCATGATTTCAGAAATGGTTTATGTCGAAATCTGGTCTGCACTGGTACGGACATTTTAAAATCTGCTTGCCTTATTTATGATGGACGCATTAAATCAAAATGAGGGATTTTGACCCCTACTGTTTTGTTTAGATCTCTTTACAAGAGGAATTGATATACAAGCTGTGAATGTGGTGATCAACTTCGATTTCCCCAAACTTGGAGAGACGTACCTCCATCGCATTGGCAGATCAGGTGAGTAAGGTTTTGTTTTGGCTCCGCTCTGAGATCAAGTAATGTTGCATTGGAAACGGCCTGCTTGCCAAACAGTGACTTTGAAAGGGTGTGTTTAATGACACTCACCTTCTCTCCCCGCAGGCCGATTTGGACACTTGGGACTGGCCATTAACTTGATCACTTATGATGACCGCTTTAACCTGAAAGGTATTGAAGAACAGCTGGGTACTGAAATCAAGCCCATTCCCAGCAGTATTGACAAGAGTTTATATGTGGCCGAGTACCATAGTGAGAGTGGGGAGGAGGTCAAACTGTGAGCAGGAGAGGTGAGTGTAAAGGTCAATCGCGCTACAGCTTTCGGTGTCTGTATGATTGATTTTAACAATCTTTTTCTCTTTCTACCTCTTGCAGATCACCAATCCTTTGTCCCCTATCCCCACCTTTTTTCCTTCCCTACTGTGTATGGGGAATAGGGGATAATTTTTTGTTTAAACTATATCTTCCGTCTATCTTCCTCTTCCCCCACTTTTATTTCTGTCTTGTTTGGTGCCACCACAAGGAATGTGATGTTGCAACGGCCCAATAATCAGCAAGGACTCATGGCCTAATAAAGGACTGCTGCACTGAAATTTTCATCCTGAGGACAGCAAATCACTTGAGGAGGGAAAGAGGGGAAATGAGGATTTATCTCCTAAGAAAAGAAATGACTACTTCTTGCCTGCAAGCACATTCTCACCCCACTCTCTCTGTCCCTCTGCACATCTTCATGTTTCTAGTCATTTGAAACAAGTGCCTTAACAAGCAGTCTAACTTGTTCAAAAAGTAATAACCTGATATGATTTTTTTTTTCCTCCTTTCATAACTCTTCATTTTAATACATGATCTTGATTTTTCTATGGCTTTTGGTATTGCTTGTCTGCCCCTCATGTTTGACATCAGAAGAATAATATTGCATTTGCCACCTGTAGATTTTTGGGGCGACGAAGAACAGGATTTCACAGCGGGAGAGAGAATGGGGGTGGCATGTGCGATTTTGTGCAGTCTCTGGCGTACTTGACTATGGTGTGAAGAGAAGCCCCCTGGAGAACTGAGATGATATCAGTGAGCATGATGACAATGATAGGAGCTAATGTTCTTGTGGCAGTCTCTCAAAAGTCCCACAAGGCTTTCAATGGACTTATTTTTTTTTCCCTTCATCTGCTCATGGAACATGCCATGCCTCTAGAGACCCATAAATCTTTCCCCCTCTGTCTTCAGTGGGCCAACACTAAGACTTGACCAGACTCAGACCAGCCTTTCTCCTTGGCCATGAGGACTCCTGCTTTGAGACAAATGTGGATTTCGTTCTTTCTTTTTCTTTTTCCCGCTTTTTTCTTTTTCTTCCCCCATCCCCTTTTCCTCCTGATTTCAGTGCAGTTTTGCATTCTTATTGGGTAGGCACTCTGTCCTAAATGTGCCATTTATACAGACCTGGCACATTGTAAACATTTTGTAAATACTTCATTTATTTTTTTTAAATGGATTGTTTTAAAACAAGCTAAAAAGGCTGGATGACAATTTAAAAAGAGTGTTTGAAAGATCTTTTAAAATCAGGATTCTGTCAGCACTGGACGGCACACTTTTGTTTGATTATGCCATAATTTTCGCCCATGGGAAATCAGTTAAACTGAGTTTAAACCTTTCCAGGTAGTGCACCACCTTTGTTTTGTTATTACAAAAAAAAATTTGGGCTCCCACGTTTTCTTTTCAAATCCAAAAACACTTCAATGTTTTGAGTGTAAGCTCCCAAGCGTTTCAGCAGGTGGTGCACTTGTTCACTCTAAATTGACTCGTATCCATTATCCAGTGTTGACAAGTTCCTGACGTGGGTTGCTCAAATAAATGGCCTCATTTTAGGGTTGAGAAAACTTGAGGCTCATTTGCTTTCCAGCCTTTTGCTTGTAACACTGACTTATGAGGCACTCTGCTGGGTCCCCTAACTCGGGTGACTCGAATCATAGAGGTAATTTAATATTTTCATCATGTAATAGTGCTACTCGCTGCAGTGCAGCTCAAATTGGCAACGTGCAAAAATGTTGAAATTAAGCGAGATGTGTAGCTGTTACATGGGTTTGTGTTCACTGGCTCTAAGACATGATGACTTTAAACAGACCGTTTGGGGTGGGAGGATTGAAAGGAACTTTGTTCCCATTGGAAAAAGGAAAAATGGACAAAAAAAAAACAACAACTGGATGCCAAGACTTCTAAACGATGGACTGACATAATGTAGCGGCAGAGACATGCAGTGTATCGTGAGTCAGCAGGCTTTTCTTTTTTTGTAACAAGACCATGTTCTTAAGATGCTGCACAGATTTATCAGAAGAATCTATAACGTTGCAGTGTGGGCTGCACTTAAGTTTGAACTTTAGTTCAAGGGTTGGGCAATAATACGGGCTGCACACGTGCTGGGAGCACTTCCTCGGTTAGGGTAGAGGTGTTTAGACCGAAGGTGAGGTTTGTTTTTGTTTTGAGGAAGTATTGTGGCAGGGACGAGGGTATTTAAGATTGGGTATGGGTATTTCATGGGTGCTGATAACCAAATGATTGATTTTTTTTTTTACAGCAGAATATTTATCCCCCTCCCCCCAAACACTAATAGCCTTTTTGAGTTTTTTTTTTTTTGACATTTCTTTTGTGGGGATTGACAGGGGCTTGCTTGAGACACTTTAGCCCTTCTGCTGCTTTTTGAATAAGTTATGCATTTTGACTTGTGACGTTTTGAGGGTTGTAACTTTATGGGGTGGGTTGGAGGTTGGGAGGGAGACAATTTTTGCTTTTTTGTGATTATTGGCTTAGAATTTACTTTAAATTTTACATTGGAGTTTAACATCACCAATGTCCCCATTAGAATATCAAATACAGGTGAGATGTTTATTTTTATTAAACGGATTCGCTTTGTCTACTGTGGAGTGTTGCTATTAGTTTTTCCTGAGACAATTAAGCAAATTTGTTCTAACTGGTTAGTTACCAAATTAAAAGCAAAATATTTTTGCCCCATATTCTAGCACTTGCAACCTTTTCCCAGTGACATTGCTCGAATCCAAGCTTGTATTCTCTTCTCTATAGCACATACCCCACGGTGTTCACCTGGCTAATCAGCTTTGGTTTCTTTTGGGAGTTTTTTTTTAACACATTGGCTCTAGAGAGGAGAACATGAGTTGATGGGCTCTTTGGCAGCAGCCCAGTGTTTTTCAGTGACCACTTGCCGTGAAAATCACTGTTCGTTTCTGATATGCTTTAAAGCAGCATGTGATTGGATGTACTGTGGTATTTGCCATGGTGGTTAGGGTTTTGATTTCTTTTTTTTCTTTTATTTTTTTCAGAAGAAGAATAGGGTGGAGAACATCTCACCTGTTTAATAGTTCTCGAGCATACAAAAATTGCCATCTCAAAATCCACTCTTTCTTCAGTATTTTTTCTTCCTTTGTTTTTTTTTGTTTGTTTTGTTTTGTTTTTGTTTTTGTATTGGGGTTGGTGGGAAGGGTTTTTTTGCTGCCCTGATTTATCCATGTATCCATGCTTTATTGATCTGGGCTGCGTTTCTCAAAAGCGCTGTGAATTAAGTTGATCATAGACCATTGCTGTCGATGGTTCTACGATCTGCTTAGGTTTACAATGTCTTTGGGAAACGCAGCCCTGTTCAGTGTTAAGGATATTTGGATACATTGGTCTGGGTTTGTGGTCGGGAGGGAAATGGAGAAAATTGGTTTCAAAAATTCAAATAAACAATTTGGAGCTCAGGGTAAGGAAAATTTGATCTCCAAACTTTGCCCTTAATTTTTTCTTTTCTTTTTGGAGAAAAGCAGATTAAAATAAAATGACGAACCAAATTTAAAAAAACAAAAACAAAATCCAAAGCTTTTTTTTTTTCTCAACTCTTCAATTTGGGTAATTTCAATTGGCTTTTTTCTCAGTGATGCTGCATTTTAAAGATTTGAGATGTGTAAAAGTGCAATGGTTAACATCTGTGATGGTTTTTGTTTGAAAATAAAGCTCACTGAAGTTCATGTGTTTAAGGTGTCTTTTTTGTTGTTTGTCATGACATTAAATTCATTGTTTTGGCGTGTGAATTTAACATGAAGTATTCCTCTTGTTAGACCTTTTGACAGTATGTTTGTTTGTGCTGTATTCCACCTTCACATGCTCTCGGAAGGTCCCTACTTCCCGCTTCTGAAGTCATGATTATCAGCTCATCGCTTTTATTTTTTTTTTTTTTTAACTGTGCTAACAAAAGTATCTTAAATTCTAGTTTCCTAAAGACAGCATTAGTCTATAAATGTCAGTTTCCAATACTGCTTTGTCTCACTAGATGTCAGTATTTTTATTTTTGACTTTTATTTCTTCCTTAAATTCACCTTATATAACATTTTTCATGCTGCCCCTAGTGACAATCTGCATACTGATATCTGACAGCTGACTACAGGCTAGGAGTATAATGCTCTGGAAATGTGTCATCACTGTAGTATGATTTTAAATTGACCTTTAACCCCTAATCATTGGGACACAGAACACCGAGCTATATACGACTCAGTCTACAGTTTACTGACTGTGACTACTGACTATTGATAATTCAGCTCACCAAGATGCACTGCTTAATCGTGACCGTCTTTTCCTCCATCCTTTTCTCTTCTGGTGACCTGCTTTTGGCACCTTGTGACAGGTAAGTTCCCATAACCATCTTTGCTGCTGAAATCTGAGCAGATTTTTTTAACTAACCAATGAGATGACCACATTAACTAAGCTGTATATATTAGTGATTGATACTTTGACATGGACACTTATATTTGCAAACCTGTCTTTGTTGCTTTATGTGTACTTTGGTTATTTTCCTGATGAACTTTGAAGATAGTCCTCACCATATATAAAAGGACAACAGCCACCAGATGGTGTTCTCATTATGGCTGAACTTTGAGTCAATGACAAGGCAGATGGAGTGTTGAATGCTGAAAAGCTGAGCTTTGAACCTTTATTAAAGACGAGGAGTAGAGAACGTTGTTGATCTTGGTTTTATGAGCTTAACCTGTGAGTGCCAGACAAACTATCCTGTTACTCTTGTGCATTAGTTTCCTGACATGTGTTTGCTGCCACCAGTCCGATCTACTGCACAGGAGAAGTCCTGCGACAGGTCCAGATGGCTAAACTGTTTGATGATGACAAGTACTTTGTAGATATGAAGTTGACCACAGTTCCTGGTGAGTCAAACGTGTTTGATTTGTTCTAATGCTCATCTGAAAAGCTTTAGGCCTGTGATTTCCTGTTCTCTCTGATACCCCCCTGCTAACCCATAGAGGTCGTTGTGGAGGCTTTTGCAAATCTGACCTCAGGGTTCCCAAACAAGACCATCCCATCCTCAGAGCTACAGAAATTCCTGCAAACATACTTTGAAGAACCGGGGAAGGAGTTTGAGAAATGGACTCCTCCAGACTGGCATTCAAAGTAAGAACGTTTTGTGTGGACAAAGAGTTGGTGTCTTGATATTTTTACCTGAAAATTGTCATTGACATGATTTTCTTGGAACACAAAAGGAGGTACTTCGCATGGTGTGGAGCTTAAAGCCTTACATTCACTTAAATTATATGGAAAGATATTCCAGCCAGGATATTCTGCAAATTAGGTTGCACTTTATTTTAAGGTGTCCTGGTTATATTACTTACATCTATCTACTAGTACTGAGTAATATTAACAAGTACTTACTATAGGCTTATGGTTAAGATTAGGGTTTGTTGCATGTAATTAGGCATCATTTACTGTTATTAACGTGTAACAAGAACACTGGTATAAAGTGTTACCCAAAATTACTCCTTTTGTGTTCCATTGAAGAAAGGAAGTCGTGCGAGAGTAAGGCATCCAACAAATTTGACTGTTGTTCCCTGTTCCACAGACCAAAATTCTTATCCAGGGTGTCCGACTCAAAATATCGCAGTTGGGCTGAAGAACTGCACGGTTTGTGGAAGTCCCTTGGTCGAAAGGTAAAGGTTTTCACTAATGTATGCTGAAAAACAAAATTGGTGTGTTTTTTTTTCTTCTTTTTTTAACAGTGTATGGGACTGTGTTACTACCTAATATTTATCTTACTATATACGTGGCTGTGCAGATCCGTGATGATGTCCGAGACCACCCAGAGCTGTACTCGCAGATTTACACCCCACACCCAGTCGTCGTGCCCGGTGGCCGCTTTAGGGAACTCTATTACTGGTCTCTCTCTCTTTAACAAATACATACACGCAAGTATTTACACAATAATTAGTGGTACTTGCTAATGCTAATATCACTGTTATTGCTCATGCTCACACGCTGTAGCCAAGTGATTGTCGGAAGTTTTCATTGACCAGCAATTCAGACATGCTATAGCCAGTTTTGGTCTAGAAAAAATAATCAATTATCTACTAATTACATCTAACAACATCCGTTTAATTATATTACTGGACTAGTTGTGACCCTGGACTACAAAACCAGTCACAATTTGAAATTGAGATGTATGCTTTGTTAGGGCATGACAATATTTGGCCGAGATACAACTATTTGCAAATCTGGAATCTGAGGATGCAAAAAAATTAAATGGAGAAAATCGACTTTTAAAGTTGTCCAAAAATTCCTTAGCAATGCATAATACTAATAATAATGTTTTTTATATATATTTACGGTAGGACATTTACAAAATATCTTCATGGAACATGATCTTTACTTAATATTCTAATGATTTTTGTCACTAAAGAAATATCGATACAATATACAATGTATTGTTGGCTATTGCCACAAATATACCTGTGTGACTTATGACTGGTTTTGTGGTCCAGGGTCACAATTACTCTCTCTACAAAGTATTGCATGACTTATTAATAATTACTTTCTAAATCCCATATCAACCTCGACCAGTTGAACAAAACAAGGATAGACATGAAACTGCTCGTTTAATTCTTTCAAATAAATACAATTAATTATTCTTGAACTGACCAAAGTATTTAAAGAGAGATGGTTACAATTAAACAAATACATTTTATCATTAGATGTAAAATGTTGTTGTTAAATCCACTGTTTTATGTATAATTGTTCTAGTCTATACAGGATTTAATGCAGTTAGATCCGATGTAACTATTCGTACAGAAAAAAATAAGAGTAATCTCATACTTTACTTTTTCAAGGGATAAGTAATTAAATTACAGTAATGAATTACTTGGTAATGTACTACACCCAACCAAGTGTACCACACGAGTCCTGAAAAGTGCAGCCAAAGCGTCTTGATCGCCCCCAGGTGACTGGATGCATTATAGGCCATAAACCCCGCCGCCTTCATAAAATGTAATGACATAGACAAACTAAACAATCAAATTACACTTCAAATAAGTTTTTTCCAAAGATGGTGTCATTTTAGGCAGTTTTTATCAAGCTGATGTAAGTTCAAGTGTTGGTTCGTTTTGTTCTTTGTAAGTTTGTTTTCAGTTAGTTATTTGATGCTATAAAAATGGGGGTGTGACGTTATGATTGACAGCTTCTCTGAGCTAAGTACTCACTGAGGCACCAACAGACATTTTTGGGGGACATCGGATGGATACATTTTTAACTTAGCAAATCAGTAGATAGTTTTCTTTTAAAGCAGTGGTTCTCAACCTTTTGGGTCCAGCGCCCCCTATCCATTATCCAGGTCCCTTACCCGCGCAAAAGTGGACTAACCGTTTTTTGGACAAACAGTTTGTTTAATTTCATTGATTAAAAGTTAAATTAAATTAATATTGTATGTCTTCATTTGATTTGAAAACAGAATTTGGTAAAAAAATGTAATGGAATTGGATGGGGAAAATGCATTTCATAGGGCCCTAAATATGTAATTTTTGTCAAACTTTGAATACGTTTTTGTTATTGTATAGGTTTCATTATTTCAGTTAATTAGACATGCTTTTTAATTACTGAAATGTTAATTTAACCATTACAATGAAGTCCAAAAAAAATGGAATCCAGAAAAATGTAAACGGAATTAGGTAAAAAATAAAACGGAATTTGAAAAAAAATTTTTTTTATGGATTTCACACTAATCATAAACCTTACTTTTGATGATCAATTAATATAATCATGATTTTTCATGAAATTTTTGTATAATTATAGGCCTAAATCCCTTTGTATCGGCTTGTTTTCATCAATGGTAGGCTAGTTAATACAATTAAAACTAATTTGGTTCAGAATCAGTAAAATAAAAACCAAAGCTTCTAACAATAATAAACACATGCACGGTTAAATTCTTATAGTAGTATGAATTATTTGTTTTAACTATCTTGAAACTATCCAAGCAGCGTTTTGCGCTCCGATGTGACGGCAGAATTAATACATTACCTTAATGTGATTTTCTCCTTACAGTCTTGTGAGTTAACAATAATGCCTGACCAGTAAATTACTTGGTGAACAAAGAAAACATTTTGGCATCAGGCATTGCATTGGTTAATGCCTAAAAATGTAAATGTTTTACCTTTTATAAAAATTATAATTAATTTTAATTAATTTTAAAATTAATTACTGGAGTGAATATGAACATGATTTATTGAAAATATTTGAAAATATGTGGTTCTTAAGTCAATACTTTAACGGCTTGTCAACTTTCCATTGCTCCGCTGCTTGATTGTTGTCAGTGCTGGATTGATTTTAAATGATTTGTATTTATATAATTTATATATATTTAAAGGGTTAGTTCAGCCCAAATTCTGTCATTAATTGAAGCATTGTGAGCGCTTTGGAGATTAATATTTTGTAAATAGTGGTAAATTTTGTTTGCGCAAACAAAGCAAAGCTTGCTCTCATGTCAACACAACACGCATGGTGACAAAGCAGTGCCCTCACAATTATGCACAACACCCTCGCATCATAATGCTGAGTTCTGCAATGGCAAGAACCACTCATGGTTTCTTCAAAAAAGGTAATCAAGTTAATTCTGTGTTTTTGTCCTTCAGGGACTCATATTGGGTAATAAACGGCCTCCTTTTGTCTGAGATGACTGAGACGGCTCGAGGAATGATTCTGAATTTCATGTTCCTTGTGGAAAGGTGCACTCTTTTCACACACACACACACACACACACACACACACACACACACACACACACACACACACACACACACGTTTGTTTTTGTGAAATGTGGGGACATTCCATAGGCGTAATGGTTTTTATACTGTACAAACCGTATTTTCTATCCCCCTACACTGCCCCTGCCCCTAAACCTACCCATCACAGGAGACTGCGCAGTTTACTTTCTGTGAAAAAAACCTCATCCTGTGTGATTTATTAGCATTTTGAAAAGTGAGGACATGGGGAACGTCCTCATATTTCACCCTCTTTTTGTAATACCTATGTCATACCCATGTCATTATACATATTTGTGTCCTGATATTTCACAAAAACATGCCCACACACACACACACACACACACACACACACACACACACATGCGCGTGCACACACTGCAGTTCTAAAATAGCATTTTAACAATTTTTAACAGTAAATTAAATGCTGTGCAAAACTTCACACCCATTTTATTAAAACAGTACCACTAAATATCACTAAAGGAAGATTTCACTTCAAATTCTTTCATTATTATTTACCCTCACGTTTTACCCTCAAAATGCTGCAACCCCCGCAGGTTTGTGAAATTTAATGATATCAAATTGTATTATATTAAATTTTATCCCTTCACTCCCATTTAGATACGGCTTTGTCCCAAACGGGGGTCGAGTTTATTACGAGCGCCGCAGTCAGCCTCCCTTCCTTCCCATAATGGTGGAAAGCTTCTATGAAGTCACCGGAGACAAAGGCTTCCTCAGGTAACCTTTCCTACTAAATTGCCTTCCTGCGAGGTTGTTGAATATTGAGGTGTTGCGCTCGGCCGCACTGAACAACACCTCTGCGCCGCATGTGCTCTGTGTGTGTTTAGGCAGGTTTTGCCAGCACTGGAAAGAGAGTACAGCTTTTGGATGCAGAATCGCTCACATGTTGTGGCGGTAAATGGACTGACCCACACCCTGAATCGATATAATGTACCAGTGGACAGGCCCAGGTGAGACCATGCATTAACACTCAGGGTCATTGAACATATTACACTATATTGCCAAAAGTATTGGGACACCCCTCCAAATCATTGAATTCAGGTGTTCCGATCACTTCCATGGCCACAGGTGTATAAAATCAAGCACCTAGGCATGCAGACGCTTCGACAAAACATTTGTGAAAGAATGGGTCACTCTCAGGAGCTCAGTGAATTCAAGTGTGGTACCGTGGTAGGTTGCTATCTGTGCAATAAGTCCATTTGTGATATTCCACGGTCAACTGTTAGTGGTATTATATCAAATGTGGATGCCATTGGGAACAACAGCAACTCATAAAATTACAGCGGGGTCAGCGTGGCTGTGGTGCGCAGAAGTCACCAACTTTAGCTACAGACAGAAGTCAGTCAATAGCTACAGACCTCCAAACTTTGTGTGGCCTTCAGATTAGCTCAAGGACAGTGCGTAGAGAGCTTCATGGAAAGTGTGGGATGCAGTGGTGTAAAGCATACTGCCACTGGACTCTGGTCACTCCAGAGAACACGTCTCCACTGCTCTAATCACGCTTCTCTGCCTGGCAAACTGATGAACAAGTCTGGGTTTGGCGGTTTCCAGGAGAACAGTACTTGCCTGACTGCATTGAGCCAAGTGTAATGTTTAGTTGGGGGAGATTATGGCGTGGGGTTGTTTTTCAGGGGTTGGGCTTGGCCCTTTAGTTCCAGTGAAAGGAACTCTTAATACTTCAGCATACCAAGACAGTTTGGACAATTTCATGCTCCCAACTTTGTGGATGACCCCTTCCTGTTCCAACGTGACTGCGCACCAGTGCACAAAGCAAAGTCCATAAAGACATGGATGAGTGAGTTTGGTGTGGAGGAACTTGACTGCTCTGCACAGAGTCATGACCTCAACCCGATAGAACACCTCTGGGATGAATAAGAGCGGAGACCGTGAACCAAGCCTTCTCGTCCAACATCAGTGCCTGACCTCACAAATGCGCTTCTAGAATGGTCAAAAATTCACCTAAACACACTCCTAAACCTTGTGGAAGTCCTTCCCAGAAGAGCTGAAGCTGTTATAGCTGCAGAGGGTGGGCCAACTCCTTATTAAACCCTACGGATTACGAATGGGATGCCATAAAAGTTCATGTGCATGTAAAGGCAAGTGTCCAACAACTTTTGGCAATATAAAGAAATAATGGCTATTTTTGGACTGCTTTTTTGTTTAGTCATTATTTAGGGGAAATTAAGCACATTTCCCCAAAATTCTCATTATTGCAATGCATTTTTATTTGATTATTCTTAATGGTGTCTGTCATTTGACAGTCTTATTACTGTAATTACTGTTATTGTTGTAATATGTAAAATGTAATGAAAAAAGGCTGCAATACAATATTTTGTATCATTGAGATACTATTAAAGTTTTAAATAATAGTTTGTATTGTGTTTTCTGATTTAATTTTAAAACATTTTTAATGTCTATGTATATATTAAATAATAAATGTAGCTTCGACAACTTGCTGAAATAAAACATGTTTTTTGTTTTCAGTTTTAATGTTAGTTTTATTTCAAATAATGCATGTCTGTTTTTAATGGTTTTAGTTAACCTTAAAAATCCTACATAAAACATGAAGCTTAAATTTAAAGGGGTCATGAACTGCATTTTTTTCCTGGGAAGCACTTGTAATTTTAGTATTATTTTTACATCACAAATGGTCATAATTTACAAAAAAAAGCCATTTATCCTATCCTGATTTTAGCCTCAGATTTGAACGCTGTTTGAAGGGGCGTGTCTGCTGTGAGACTTCAGTGAAAACGCTCACTGCTGTGATTGGCTGATGTCTTTGCATATGAAATAGCTTGGTATTACACGTGAAACTGTCTCAAACTTTCTATTTGTAATTTAATCACAGTTTACATAAGATTCTTTTCAAACTACTAAGGGAAACAATGTGAAGTTGACGTTTAGTCTCTGGTTTGATTTACTGACACACAGACAAAGAACATCTGACAACATGAATCAGAAGTCACTGGTCACAGATCAGGCATTAGAATGAGCACAGGCTTTGCAAACAGACTTTTTTTTTACGACTGTGCCGAAATTGCGACTGATTTACCAAAGAATCCAGTAAATGTACTGAAAATAAATACTTTTCAATGGAGACATTCACATTGTTGAAAATACATAAAATAACCACATTCCTAGCATTAGGTTATATTTATTCCAGTAATCCTGTATAACTCTTCTCATCATCTCACTAACACGCCAGTGGGCGGAGCCAAAGTTGCAATGATTTCTTCTGTAGAGGCACTCTTTCACCAATCAAAGATAGGCACATTCCACGACAAGTTATTATCTGGGCTTGGTTGCAATAAAAGCTGTTTTTGACTAACAAGGAAGCTTTTGGTTTTGAGTTTAACGGGATATTCTTATAGTATTTCTTTAGTTTTGACCTTTTGTGAAAAGCTCAAGAAAAATTTGATTTCTCAGTTCATGACCCCTTTAAGGCAGTATAACAATTCTCATAGCAGTAATACAAAAATCTCATGATTACTGTGATTCTCAGTATTGTAATAAAGTAAAACATCTGGATGCATTACAGTATAGAAATCTGTGACTATTTGCAGGCCTGAGTCCTACAGTGATGATGTTGAACTGGCTGAGGGTCTGTCAACAGGTAGGGGCATGATTCAGGAATCATCACACTGTAGTTCATTCTCCCTAATATTTAGATGCCTACAGGTGCCACAACAAGATACACATTAAAAAGGATCATATTAAAGGAATACTTCACCCAAAAATTTACATTGTCATTTACTCACCCTCATGTTGTTCCAAACCTTATGAATTTCTTTCTTTTGTTGGACACAAAAGAAGATACTTTGAAGAATTTTGGTTGACGGTAGCCATTGACTTCCACAGAAGGAAAAACAATACAATGGAAGTCAATGGCTACTGTCAACTGTCTGGTTACCAGCATTCTTTAAAATCATATTTTGTGTTCAACAGAAGAAATAAACTCATACAGGTTTGAAACAACATGAGGGTGAATAAATAGTGATTTTTAGATCAACTATCCCTTTAAAGTGCCCCTATCATGCTTTTTCAGATATTACTTCTCATGTAGTGTGTAATATCATGTTTGTGGATATAAACTAAAGGTCTGCAAAGTTTCAAAGTGCATGATATTATTGTCTTGCAAAAGAAAGAATTTCAATTTGGAACTGCCTGAAACGAGTCGTCAGTGGTGTTGCCAACTGTTTTCAATGGAAAGTAGCTGTTTTCTCTCGATCCATGCTTGCATACTGTATTTTAAAATAAGTTATAACTGAATGTCCAATAAAGCTGTTCCCATTTACATATTTTATGTCATACAACAGAATGAGTTTGATATATTGACACTGACATTCTAACCAGCAATCCAAAAAGTTATTTTTAAGTCGCTAAAGGGGTCTGAAAAGTCGTTAAATCTAGTGACAAAGTGCTAAGTTGGCAACACTGGTTGTCAGTAATTCCAGTCTTCGCGCTGCGAAAGCAAATCTATTTTGCATGCACTTCCAAAGGACAAGGAGTCAAATTGTTACAGCAAAACCAAAGCCATCGTTACTGTTCGTGTCACTACAAGCACTGAGGAAGCTCTGGAGCGGAAATTCATATATAGTAATGTAGTTTAATTTCCGACATGCTGTAGAAGCGGTAGACCAATCAGAACAGACTAGCTCAACTGACCAATCAGAGCAGAGTAGTCTCTTGGAAAAGGGGTATATAGAGACAAATCCTTGATCAAATAATTTCAGACACTGAGAAAAGTGGTGATATTGCAATGTATATTATGAGATGATTAAGTGTTTTTGGACCTTCAATGCATTTGCCTATTGTATCTATTCCAAAATTTGGAACCTTCAAAATTGCATAATAGGGGCACTTTAAAAGGGATCTCCGTGTGTGTGTGTGTGTATGAATATGAATGCTTGTGTATTACAGAGGCTCAGAAGAAACTTTGGATGGAACTGACATCCGGGGCAGAGTCAGGCTGGGATTTCTCTTCTCGCTGGTATATAGACGGCACAGGCAGAAACAATGGCACCCTGAGCGACACACAGACAAGCTCCATCCTGCCTGCTGACCTCAATGCAATTATGTGCCGCAATGAGCGTCTGCTGGCCTCCTTTCACAGGATTCTGGGTAAAAGAGTAAAAACACACTTATTTCTATATACACAGACTCTATATGCCGAACCAGTGGCCTACAAATTAGCACATTCTAAATGGTTTCTTCCCGATCATGTCATGACCTATCTTTACTGCATCATAAATAACAAATAATAAAGGATGTGTTTGAACCTTTTGCCAAAATTAGAAGACCGGAACTAGCAAACTATTAAACAACTAAACAAACCAAACTATTAATTATTAATACTTTGTCAGAAAATCATATCCAAAATGTTTCTCCCGGTACACTCTTTTAAACCCATAATAAACCTTCAATATTTCCATCTTTTATTCCTGCAATCTGTTGTTCTGGTATTTTTAGTAACTTCTTTAGGCTACTGCTTTAAGGATGAACAAAGGTCATCTGTTTTCTCAAAGCACTGAAATTAGATATTTTTATTTCTTTTTAATAACAATGGAATTTTTTTGCAATTATTAACAAATAATAATATATATTAAACATGGCAAAAAGACACATTAAGTATCTAAATATTTTTGAGGGTCCCTGTATATGTAAATAATAATGTATACATTACTTTGTGGTGACGGTTGTGATAAAACTACCGTTCAAAAGATTGAGATTTATGTTTTTGAAAGTCTCTCATGCTCTGCTTTTATTGATCAAAAATAAAATAGTAATATTGTGAAATATTTATTATAATTATAATTATAATAACCGTTTCCAATTTTTAAATATTAAAATACAAAGCTGGATTTTCAGCGTCATTACTCCAGTCTTCACTGTCACATGATCCTTCAGAAATCATTAACATGCTGATTTCTTGCTCAAGAAATATTTCTGACTATCATTAATAATGAAACAGTTGTGCTGTATGATTAATATATTTCTGGGGGGGAAAAAATTCAGGATTCTCTGATAAATAGAAATTTCAAAAGATCAGCATTTGACATAGACATCTTTTGTAACAATGCAAAGTCTTTACTGTTAAAGGATTAATTTCTTTCAAGAAAATAAAATGTATTGACCCCAAATGTTTGAACTGTAGTGTATTTTTGATAACGATGCTTAAAAGTAAGTAAGGCAGCACTGGATGAACTCTCTGGTTTGTGTGTTTTATTGAAAGCTTTTTTTCTGACATGTTTCCTGTAGGTAATGAAGAGAAGGCAGTGCAATATGAGAAGGCACATTCTGCTAGAATTAAAGCGGTTGAAAGTCTACTGTGGGATGCAGAGAGAGGAGCCTGGTTTGATTTCAGCCTGCTGAACGAGACCCGGCACCTGTCCTTCTACCCATCTAACCTGGCACCTCTCTGGGCACGCTGTTACTCTAAGCCAGAGATGGTCGATCAGGCCGTGCACTACCTGAGAGTGAGCCTGTCACATTACAAACCCTTCTGTCAGTTATTGACCCTTTACAGTGGGTGATTTTGTGGGCACATCGACTGTATACAACATATGCAATGCTTCCTTCCTGCAGTCAAGCTGTGGATTGCTCGCTGTCTGACCTAATGCTGCTTTAATTAGCACCTTCCATGCACACTCACAGTAAATTAATATTGAAATGCTTTTGTATATAATATATTCCCTCTTAAGAAACACCAATGTTAACTTCCTAGTTTGTTCCCTATTGATTTATATAAGGTCTTAAATAAGCACAAACTCTTTGTTTGAGGTTTCACTTCTTCCTGTGAAACTCAAATCCTTTAAGTTCTCTCGTTGGAGAAATCTTGTTAGTGAAGCAAACTCAATGCTCAACAGCAGATGGCACTCTTTGCACAATATTTCACAAACCTTTCTCTCTCTTTCTTTTTCTCTGTTTAGGCTAGTGGAGGTCTGGACTATCTTAACGGGGTTCCCACCTCTCTTAGTGAAAGTGGGCAGCAGTGGGACATGCCCAACGCCTGGCCTCCGCTTCAACACATGATTATAGAAGGTATATGGGTACCTAATCTTGTGATATTTATTATATTATTATAAATTAAACAAAAAAACAAGTATACTGCATGAATGTGGACAAAGTTGGACATACTTATACATCCAATTTTATATAAAGAGCTCTGATATAATGGTTACATTTTTTGACAAAAAAAAAAGTTAGTGCTTCAACTTAAAGGGTTACTTCAGTGATTTAGCATTAAGCTTTGTATTAAAAGTGGGTCATTTATGTAGTAGAAATGTAAAATTATTTTAGAATTGTGTGCCTTCTAGACTGAAAAAAGACAGAAAATGTATTTTTGTCTCATGTGGATGAAAGACAACAGCTCCCAGAATGCACTTGCTTCGTTGCCCAACGAGGTCACTCACAAAGCCACTGCTACTGGTTATCACTTGCCCACCATGACACCCCCAACCGTCATTTAGTTCAGTTAGAGAATAGACACTACAATTAAAAACTGAAAGCGTCTGTTGAATAAAGTGCGAGTGAGCCAAGCGAAAGTCAAGAGAGTAAATTCATCACGAGAGTGCTGAGCAGAGCTGAGGTAAGCGCGGGCGCAGAATACATTCACGGCGCGTGTTCAGTCTGGTGTGTTTTCAGATCATGCTTGTGGAAGCTTATCTTTCATAGGAATTCATTTGAAAAGTTGAAACACTCACTTTGCTCTGCACCACTCCGTTATGAATGTCCGAGCCGAGCGGCCGTGCGCATACACATTCTGTTAGTGAGATGAGATCCCTCCCCTTTGTGCGGGTTGAAAACATGCAGAACTAGCTCCCTCTATTGGCTGTAGTCTTTAGGCTCTGGACAAAAAATCCTCTGATGATGCAAAATGACGATATTTGTGTCATCGGAGGATTTTTTTTCCAGAAATAATTTCGCGTAATTCTTAAATAACCCCATTTACTTTCTAAATGCATGTTTTTGGTTTTATTGTGCATGATTCATCAGTATATTTTTACGTATTTTGCCTTTTTGTTCCAACTGACATTAACTAGACCAAATGATCAGAACACTGTTTCAGAAGCCATGTTCCAGACTGTGTGTCCATCAGGATGCCATTTGTCCTGATTAATCAGCCTTATCTCAGTGTGTTTGCTTACTGGCAGTGTGATTCACATTTGTTCTCTCATGCAAGCCCAACAGCAGTGTGATGTTTAGCCTTACGTAATGAGAGTGTGTGGGCTGTGTAGTTCTTTGACCTATTAATAGAAAAGAACACATTAGATAAAGAGCTACATCTGTTGGGCCAAACATTTTGCAACATCCGGGCTAATCGTATGAATGCATGATCTTCTGGTCACCTTTTTTAAGAATTTACTGATTGTTGGTTAATGTTAACCAATAGGGTATAACAGGGCTAAAGGCACAGCTTAAGAAAAATGTGCTTTTCTATACTCCTATAATGTATGATATGTAGAAAAATATATATGTTTGTATTGAACATTTTATAGAACAGATTTTGTGTGAAAATAAATCATAAAAGTGTTTAATTTAATTGTCGAGGGGGTCTCATTAGCATGGCCCAAAAGGCATACTGTATTGATACAAATACTTTCGCTAAAATGTTTTTAATAATGTCTAAGTTAATACTGTAGCAAAATTTGAACTGTTTTCTTTTTATTTTGATGAATAAAATAATTCCTTTTTTGATCAATATATCAAAAAAAGGAATTATTCTATTCTATTCTATATTAACATATTAAATATGTTAATATAGAAATATATCTGAAAAATAAAGAAACAAAATCATTAAAAAAGTAAAGATTCTGAAAGCATTGAAGAAAGGAGATCCCATAATAATTGAATATAGATTTACAGTAGTAACAATAAATTATAAATATGTTGATTTATCTCAAAGGTGGTCACCCAACTTAATATATGATACTTATAATCTGAATCTAACCATGTCATGTCAACAAATGGAAAAGTCAGCAGCTGCTTATGTTAAATATGATGCCTTTTGTCCCAACGGCAGGGGCGCCTTTTACCTAGCCTGGCGTGGCCATACTCAATTCTAGTCAGAATATGAGTCTGGTACCGCTCCATTAAGCTTTGATTATGGGGCGTGTTTCAACAGAGCCAGGAAAGACCTCAAATGGACAGACCTACAACCAATCAGAGCAACGGAGCGACGCGTAACGTTAGTGCAGTTGAGTTCTGTTGACATTTGACAACTGTGTTGTCAAGTCCGTGTTTTTCTCCATGTCCGCGGGTTGAAGCGACCCCAATTATGAGATTATATAAACCCAGGAATGCGAATTTTAGCAGGCAACCTTGCCAAAATAACATATTTTGCCAACCAAATGCCATTTTTTTCCTGAGATCCCCCTGGAAAGTTATTGTTTTGGGCTATAGTTTTGAGTAGCAACTGTGCGCGACATTGCAAAAAAACGTGGCAACCCTGTCTGCACGCATGCTGGATTAAGTAACGTTACAAGAAAAAGATGAGTGTAAACGATCTTTGCCAGTATTGTAATAAAATAATTTAAGGATACACGGAGTACTTACCAACACGATCATCGTTTCTGAGAGAAATAGTGAAGGTGAATGCATATACGAACAAGTTCTCCGTTTAGGATAAGAGCAAATTCAACCCTTATTTTCTACTTAAATCTACAACATTTTTAAAAACATAAAACATTAGATTAAATGAGCGCAGAATCAGCTTTGCACTGCTGCCCGTGATCACGTCAAGGATCAGACAAATTTCCACGTGCATCTTGAAAAGCTGTTGTTTTGGAAAGTGCTGAGGCAAGTTTTTGTGCTATCAAAGGAGCCTTTTACCCTGTAAAGCCTTTAGTCCTGTTGTTCCCTACTACTTTAGGTCATCGGTTATTACATTTTACTGTGTTGATTTGCCACTTTATGTCCAAAGTATGCCATTACAGTTGCAGTTTAATTTCTTTTGTTTCTTGAGGTTCCACTTTAGACACATGTCAATTAACTCTCAGTGGGCTGTAGTAGACTGTTGGGTTAGGGTTAGGCATTATGGTTCGGGTTAGTAGAATAGGTTGAAGTAATTGTAAAATTACTTCTAGTCGGTAGAATGTATTTTGGGGGACAATCAAAATAACGTTAGCAGATATTAAGCAGACACTCTACCAATTCTCTAATGACTGGTAGTTCCCATGTTGACATGTAGTTACTTATAGTAGGCGTCTGGTGAGTTTGGCTAGCTTCCATCAAGTGGCAGATGAAGATCTGTGTTTATCTTACTGAAAATCCTGGGAACCAAGTGATTAGGAGAGAACATCCCTTGAAAGAAGTGTGATCCTGTAGACAATAACAGTTTGGTCCTCTTCCAACTCCTGACAGCAGTGCACGGTTTATCCTAAGACGCAGGCAGGCTGTAATACATCAGCATCAAACACACATTTTGCACATCAGCCACTTCAGCTATAACTTGAAGCAGTGTGTCTGAAGAATCTTCTCAATGTGTGAGCTAAATCAAATTTTTCTCTTCAAAATTCGATTTGCCTGCTGTCACATCTTGTCTGTGAGTTTGGGAAGTGACTATTAAGATGTGATTAATGATTCTCAGTAGTTGGTGAATTTGCCATTTAAATGACCCACCCACTTCTCACCCCATCCATCATGTCTTTACAGGTCTCTCTGGGCTAGATTCAGCCCACGCTAAAGAGCTTGCCTTCAGTTTGGCCCAACGGTGGATACAGACCAACTGGCGGGCGTACATCAAATATGAAGCCATGTTCGAGAAGGTTAAGTCCACTAAAATTCACTCTGGGCCGTGTCTGAAATCACCCCCTATACTCTTTTATATGGTGCAGTAGCCTATTTAAGGGAACAACCATTTGTAGTGGTGTTTGAAACCATAGTGGATATTATCGAGAGCACTCATTTGAACCCATAATGCACCACAATAACGAGTGTCCAACCAATGTACACGCAACTGCTAGCTGCTAGAGAATACCTATGCACAGCCTGCAGCACTTTCGCATTCAGTGTCTGAATTCGCTCCATTATTTTCATTCACTCATTCGGTGCTCTGTTTAGTGGAGTAATGTAGGTAATAGTGACATTTTTTGGAATGGCTAAGATTTCAGATGCAGTCCCTCTACACTGTGACTTTTCTTTGTTTCTGCATTTATTTAAAGTCTCAAACAAATAATTTTCAATTTTAATTGCATGAAGTATTGTAGTGTTTGTTATAAATTATTTATCCGTGCACCATTATTTTTGTAAAATTCATGTGCCTTCTAGGGCTCGACAGTGGCCCGGGACCAGCGTGTAAGACTCTCTGGACAGTTGAATTGTCACTTGCCTGATCGGGCCAGTCCTGCGTCGTCACTGAAGTTTATCAGATGCATTTAACATTCAAGGGGATTTATAACCATTCAGACTCAAGCACAAGATGATGCGAAAGAGAACTCACTTCAGTACTTCTGTGCTGTTTTCTGTGCACACACACACACACAGAACAGCTTGCGAGAGCTGAATTGAGTTCTCTTTCATGTCTTCTTGCACTTACACAGAAAATACACAGTTTATGAAAATTTTTGTTATGGCAAGTATTCGCATAAACACTGTTATGTCTTTACTGAACGTGAACAGGTGAGAAAGAAAATGCATGTGTGACAGTATATTGGATCTGTGCATTTGATCTTTAATGACAGCAGGGATATTAGGCTGCTGTCACTAGACAAAAGAAAATCGCTCACTTTTGTCATTTTAATAAAGATAAATCTGTATTTAATTTTACTGTAAGGTTACTATGCAGTGTTATTTCACGTTTGATTATTCATCTCCTTATCTGAATCCTGTTAAACAGTGCTTTAAGGTTTTCCAGGCTAGTCTATTTAATTTGTGTCTGTCTTCTGTTGTATTTGTATTTAATTTTGTTTATTTGTTCTTATTTTGAACTTTACATTAGTTAGGCTAGTATTTTTCCTTAGTTTTTTGCTGTGGTATTGAAATTGGAATCAATTGAGAACTGAGACATTTCGGTATCTAAAAATTTGGTGGCTTATTAATAAAAAATATAATGTTATATAGGTCAAAATAACATTCATTTATATATATATATATATTTTTTTTGTAGTGCCAGTGAAAAATTTAGCTTGGCATGTAAAAATGTATCCCTACCAGGTCTCTAGAAAAAGTCCTCAGCATTGAGTCCTGCCCTCCTTAATCAAGAACATTACCTCCCCCTCTCAACGACATCTATTCTCTGATGATGTCCAACTGGCACAGGGCGGAACAAAAACCCCTCCCCTTTAAAAGCCTGTCACTCACATGAGGTTTTTGCAATACAGCGGAAAAATCAACAATGGTCCCATAATTTCTTAAAGGGTTACTTCAGCAATTTAGCATTAGCTTTGTATCAGTAGAAATCCGGTAGTATATTCGAATGATCGTCCTTCAGAAGTTTTTTAACTGTTCAAATGAATTCCTATGAAAGTTAAGCTTCCATAAGCATGATCTGAAAACACACCAGACTGGACACACGCCGTGAATGTATGCAGCGCCCGCGCTTACCTCAGTTCTTCGCGCTTGTGATGAATGTAATCTGACTCCTGCCGCGGTGCGTTTTTTCTGTGACACTCGCTCCCTCACATTATATTGAACAGACATAGTTCAGTTAGAGAACAGACACTACAAATAAAAACTGACCAAATTATTTTACTATTATGAAAATGAAAACTACGGTAGTGGCGGTGCCGCGGTGGGCAAGTGAACCAGTAGCAGTGGCTTTGGGAGTTGCCTCTAGGTCAGCGAAGCAAGTGCATTCTGGGAGTTGTTGTCTTTCATCCACATGAGCCTAAGTTTGTGCCTTTCTAGAAGGCACAAAATTAGAAAATAATTTCACATTTCTACTACATTAATGATCCAGTTTAAATACACTTTGAATACACTTCAATACACCCAGTGCTGAAGTAAATGGTAAATGGACTGCATTTATATAGCGCTTTTAACAGACCAATGGTCATCCAAAGCGCTTTACATATTGCTTCACATTCACCCATTCACACACTCATTCATACACCGACGGCGGTGTCAGCCATGCAAGGCGCCATCCAGCTCGTCGGGAGCAGCTGGGGTTAGGTGTCTTGCTCATGGACACCTCGACACTTGGTCAGGTGGAACCGGGGATCGAACCACCAACCTTCCGGTTTGCAGACAATCTACATGAACCACTGAGCCACTGCCGCCCAAGTACCGCTTTAATGAACAAAATCAAATCCCATCCTCCATTCTTTTTTCCCCTCAATCGTTTATCTTAGATGTTGCGTTCACATCTTCCTTATTGTGACGTATATCCGTTTCATGCTGCTTTAAACATAGATGCCACATTCGACTGCTCCAGACATGTCGTTGCATCCGCCATCTTAGATCGGTAAACATGACTCTGTTCATCACTCAAACTAGCAAATACATTTTTTATAGAAACTATTACAGCATATTGCAGATTATGGCTCTAAAAACCACCAACCTATAAATTCCAGACAAAATGTGATAATCTTTCATAGGTGAAAATGTGCTGGTTGGTGTTTTTATGTATAACTCAATTATGCATACAGTATGGATATTGTATATTATCACATTAATGATATCCTAATTGCTGTGAAAATCATCTACTATCGCATCTAATGTCTATGCGTCTGCAACCTACTTATTCACATGTATGAACAGTCAAATCCGGACCGTGACCATTCAAAACCAAGTTGACCATTTCAATATGATGGACTGCTTAAGTACAGCAGCCCATAGAAACAGACACTGAGGCATCCATTCCAGTGTAGAAATTCACTATTCACCACGATTCATTTATTTCACAAGTGAAAGTGTCCAATAACAAGGAAAAAGTGTGATCACGTGAGATCTCAGCACTCAATGTAAAATTCCATTCTGAACGGCCATTAATTCCTGCTAATAATACTCACAAATGACACTCAATGTTGTTAAATGGATCTAAAAAGTGAAATCTGAATGGAAATGCTGCTATCTTTAGGAATATGTTGATTGCAAATTAATACGTTATGACTTGGTGTTCACTTAACTTCCTTGCTCTCGCTCTCTCTCTCTCTCTCCTTTTCTCTGCAATTCTCTTCACCTCATGTCCTTGTTACAGTACGATGTCAACGGTGATGGAAAACCCGGAGGAGGTGGCGAGTATGAAGTTCAGGTATTAATGGCCTGTTCATATTTACATATTCAAATTCATAAATCTGCTTCAGAGCTGGGCACAGCGCTTCGGAGACAATTTAATCTCTGGAGGAATTAGGGGTAAATTAGAGTTCTTCAGCCCAGCAGAACCATTCTTGAAATGTAGAATCTCATTTTCTCCCAGACCCTGAGGACCAATAGAGTGTCTAGAGAAGAAATGGCAAATTAATAGAAGCTCAGACCATCAAATTCCAAGTTCATAGAATAAATTTCAAAAGACGTATCATGGAAAGTCTTTATATCAGACTTTGGCATTAGTGTTGCGAGCATCAGTATTGCTATTGCTGATCCCTAACCATATTACACTTTGGCGAATGACTTGTCCCGCACATTTTGTGCAAAGAAACGTGACTGATAACGCTTGTTCCTTTGCCATAGTTGGGATTCGGATGGACCAATGGGATTGCTCTGCAGCTGCTGCATCAGTATGGTGATAGTCTGATCTCTGGAGGGTGTGTCCTGAATGCCAGCGTTCTGATTGGACTCATCTATCCTATTTTACAATCTGTTTTGATTTGATCCATGGTGTCTGAATGCTGAAGCTGAGGAAACATGAGAAAATCCCACATCTCTATTCAATAGCTGAAGCTGAAATGATTCAATCAATGTCATTTTCTGACTTGTTTGCTTTTTTGGCCTCCTGGTGTGTTTTAATTTGCAGACTCAATTCATCATACTGTACTTGTTGTTGTTAATAAGAGAAAACTACATGGGTCAATCTCACATATTTCTTTCTCTTTTTTTTTGGAGTTAAAATAATACATTATATTGCACTTAAAGGTGCACATTATACTATTGTTTTCTTTGTGTAAGAAAAACGACTATGGTAACATTTCACAATAAGGTTCTCTTTGTTAACATGAACTAACTCATTGCAAATTGAACGTTATTTAAAACAAATGACAAAACTATTGGTAACACTCACAAGAAAAATGCATGTTTTCATGAGATTTACCAAGAAGTAACTATAATAAACCAGTGTGGAAGGCTGTGATAACTTTTAGCTGATAATCCAATGGAAAATAGTAGATGCAATGTTATATTTCAGGTTCATTGTCTTGGGTAGTAATTACTGTTGCTGCAGTGGCAGGATCAGAAGATTATCATCATGACTAAAACTGAGCTGACATTACAAATGGTAATTTGCTCTAATCCAATTAAAAGGCTTATTGCAGAACTTTGTGTATGAGGAGTATGATCATTAAAAGTGTTCTGGTTTGGTTCACAAGGTGTGTGTGTGTGTGTACACAAGTGTATATTTAGAGAGAATGTGTGTACTAGTTTGACCTACATTGTCATCTTTATATTGGAGTGTGTATTCAGGTTTAGGCCATGTCCCCTACATTATGAAGACATGCTGATGTCTATGATATTAAATAAACATGCTAAATTAATTTTTAATTAAAAATGTAAAAGACGTTTTCTGTGATAAGTATAGCGGTTGGGTCAGGGGCTAGAAAGTATCATTAGCTCAGTATATAAACCATTACGTCCATGGAATGTCCTCATAATATTGATAGGTGTACCAATGTATGTGTGCCTGTTGACATGTGCTTTTTACTTTTAGTCTCTGGGCTTTTACTTCCTTCTAGGGAGTAGTGTGAAGGTCACACGGGCCAAATTTGAAGAATGGCAACCTTTTTTTTTTTTAATCAAGAAAAGCATTTCCCAGAAGGACAGATGAAAGAGCGAGCTGAAGATGAAGTGATTGTGATTCTGCAGGTACTGCTCATCGCCATGCCAGCAGGAACACAATGATGGCTTAAGTGTTTTCATTTATCTCATTGCCTATTTATTCTCTCTGAATTGAAATTTCACGAATAGTTCGATAAGCTATGAAAATTTTCCATCAAAGCTGCCTGCTTACGTTGGCTGTCTGCGTCATTATGGTATTGTCTTTTAAATCGTGACTGGCATAAAACCTCAACATGTCTTAATGTACTGAATACGTTTAGTTTGTTTTTACCACAAGTGAACATGCAGTGAAATATATGAGAAATATCTCACATGTAGCTCACATGATATGGAACCAGAAAGAACCGTTGTAAGCTATAAAGATATACATATACAATTAACAAAATTATAAATGCAACACTATTGTTTTTGCCCCCATTTTTAACAAGCTGAACTCAAAGATCTTATATGGCAGGCGTATGTTATGGTCAACGACACAGGTGCATTATATTGGTGGCACGCACAGAGATTCGGTGACGAGTTATTGTTGTGCCATTCATCCATGACCATCACCTCATGTTGCAGCATGATAATGCCCCATGTTGCAAGGATCTGTACACAATTCCTGGAAGCTGAAAACATCCCAGATCTTGCATGGCCAGCCATTTTTAGCAAACATGATAAGTAGCCTGTTAGCACAAACATAAAGTAAGCATGAAAGTCTATGACAATAATGCTCAAAATTATGAGGATAGGTGTTCTGTTAGGCTGGTAGTCTACTTTTTTCAAAGTGATCAGACTTAAAGTAACACTCCAGGTTTTTATTAATTTTTTTTTAAATTTCATTTTCCAACTCCCCTTATTCAGCAGCAATTCATTACATTCTTTAAGTCATAATGCGAAAATGTCTCGTCATTATTAAGAGAAAGTTTCTCATTATTACATCTCATAATAATGAGAAACTGTCAGTACAATGCATTGTTCGCTTGCTATAGCTGAGGCGCCGGTGTTGCTGATGCTGATTACCAATGTTAGGGCACAAGATTTTGGAAATCGGGCTTAATATTTTCTTATTTTCAGATGAATTTTCTGATTTTTAATTAAATCTAAGAGCTTTCTGTCCCTCTATTTTCATGGCCCAGAAAGATAGTAAAGACAGCATTGAAGTAAACCATGTGACTCCAGTGGTTTAACCTCAATTTTATGAAGCGACGTGAGTGCTTTGTGTCAACACAACATGCATGGGTCGTGGTGCTCTTGTGAATGTGGGTTGGAGATTAATATTATGTAAATAAGGTGGTAAATTATGTTTTTTTTTTTTTTGTGCAAACAAAGCACTTGCGACACTTCATAAAATTGAGGTTACACTACATCATAGTGAGTAATTATTGACAATTTTCAACCCTTTAAGGTGTGATTACATTAGTGAAAAAACGTCCATTGTCTACTGTCAATAGTGTAGTAATTTATGAAGCAGAGCTCACATTCAAACCAAACAGCATTCTGTTGGTCATCGCAGTGAAATCTTTCATCCTCACAAAATGTATGATTGTACTGAGTCCTATTCAAATAACTAGATTTTGCTGTGAATATCTGCCAAACAATAGTAAATCCTGCTGTAAAATATGATCAATAAGTCATGGCAACATGTTTTTACATTACTTCTTTAAAATTCAATGTTGATTTTTTTATAATATAATTTGAAATTACTTTTACAGCCAATTTGATCCTACTTAATTTGATCCTAGCCATCAACTGAACTTAAGTTTTAAAGTTGAAATAGGTGGAAATTTACATTGTGAGACTGACCACAACTTTACACACTTCACATAAAGGGCAATTCAAGGAATAGTTCACTCAAAAATGAAAATGTTATGTTTATCTGCTTACCCCGAGGGCATCCAAGATGTAGGTGTCTTTGTTTCTTCAGCAGAACACAAATGAAGATTTTTAGTCAGCCAGTTGTATAATGCATGTCAATGGTCACAGTTGAGAGTATGAGAGCTATGAGAGTAAAAAAAACAAAAAACACATACGAATCCATATTAAACCCTGAGGCTCGTGACGACACATTGATGTCTTAAGACACGAAAAGAAACATGTTTTTTTCTGCTGTAAAGTTGGGCATTTTAAAATGGGGCTCAATGGGATTCTGCTCACTTCTGGAGCCTGTCCCTAGTGGCCAGTCGATGGACTGCAGTTTAATTCACTTCCGTATTGGCTTCAAGAGAGACCGTGGGAGGTTGCCACTACAGTTGGAGCTAAAAATCTTCATTTGTGTTCTACAGAAGAAACAAAATCATCTTGGATGCTCTGGGGGCAAGCAGATAAACATCAAACTATCCCTTTAAATGGCTGACAAATATCACAAACTTTTGTCTTTGATATGGACCAGATAGCAACCACAGAGCAACATGCCTAAAATCGCTTAAAATCACACAGAACATTAAGCAAACTCATAGCAACACCCTGCCACAACATGCTAGCATCATGGCGGCCGATTTACCCTGACAAGCATCACCAATGAGAGAGAGATTGAGTGACCGAGCGACATTCAGGTTTATTATATTCTTTAAGGTCAGTCCTACATTCATAATAAAAATCTGTTGAATGTCCACTGCGATATCTTGTCCTTTTAACATTAAAGGGGTTTTCCCATGTCCTGACAGTCAAAGTGCTCATTTGTCAGTTGTGTCTTGTTCCCATGTTCACACAAGTTTTAGTCACTTCAATATAAAAGTCTTTGCTAATGGTGTAATAACAAGCTTAGGGGGTCTACTCCACATCATGCCTAACAATGCCCCTCTGCTGTTATACATTTATTGTAAACCACGGCTTCACAGGGCTTATTGCTTTATTTTAAAATCAAGTAATATTCGCAATTCTGTTTAAATGCCACTATTCGCGCAGAAACTACACACCTACACTAATACTAACCAGATGAAAATTTATTCAGTAGGCTAATGAGTGCAGTTGTCCATCTAAGATTATACGGGAGTATCCATATCCATGTTAATAAATAATTGATAATGAGGGTCTTGAACCCTGACAGTCGGAGTTATATTTCCATTCACCAGTTGTCTGTGGTGGCTCGGGTTTAGAGCAAGCTCATTGTGATAAGTCACACATTACGAGTGTCTTCCGCACAAGGAAATCCTAATCAGAGCGGCGAGAGAAGGCAGAGCCGTCTGTGAGGGAGGAAAGGGAACTGAGGAGGGGGCCGTTTTTCTTTGTGGGAACATTATTAGAGTAACCGATCCCTGATACATGGGGTGAATGAGAATAGAGCTGCCTGTGAGGCACCATAATGTGGAGAGTTCAAACCATGTCTGATCATATCTGTGTATTTGATTGCCAAATGGGTCCTTTTATCAAAGATGGCTGCATGATGTTCTCACACCCTCGCATTCTAAAGCCCTTGAAGTCAGATATTTTACTGTGTTCAGTGTAAAAAATGATGGATTACAGATGCATAATGGCCAAACTAGACTAACATTTCTTCACCATGTCTTGTATTTGTTACAACAAAAGATATGTGCTGATGAGTATGTGGTCCGGTCACATAACTCTTTAACGTTGACAGATGTTAGTGTTTAGTGTTAGGATTTAAATAGGCAAATGCTTAAGAGTCTATGATTGGATTATTATTGGAGTGATTATGATGTTTCTAGCATGTTATATGTTTGGCAACAGTCAGTTCTTCTAACTTTAATTGATGGAGTGTGTAGCTTTTTATTTCTTAAAAAACCATGTAGGAATCATGTAGGAGTCAAGATTCATCAGGCTCAAATTGTGAAAGAATGGACAGGATGGAGAATGAAAAATCATGTTCACACATGAATTGGCACCTCTCAGTTTAAACCTTAAATTAAAACCCTGGAGAACCCAATAACCCTTTTCTTCTTTGGAAAATTATGAACTACAGGTCCTCCTAAAAAAATTAGCATATTGTGATAAAAGTTCATTATTTTCCATAATGTAATGATAAAAATTTAACTTTCATATATTTTAGATTCATTGCACACCAACTGAAACATTTCAGCTCTTTTATTGTTTTAATACTGATGATTTTGGCATACAGCTCATGAAAAATCTCAAAGAATTAGCATATCATGAAAAGGTTCTCTAAACGGGCTATTAACCTAATCATCTGAATCAACTAATTAACTCTAAACACCTGCAAAAGATTCCTGAGGCTTTTAAAAACTCCCAGCCTGGTTCATTACTCAAAACCGCAATCATGGGTAAGACTGCCGACCTGACTACTGTCCAGAAGGCCATCATTGACACCCTCAAGCGAGAGGGTAAGACACAGAAAGACATTTCTAAACGAATAGGCTGTTCCCAGAGTGCTGTATCAAGGCACCTCAGTGGGAAGTCTGTGAGAAGGAAAAAGTGTGGCAAAAAACGCTGCACAACGAGAAGAGGTGACCGGACCCTGAGGAAGATTGTGGAGAAGGACCGATTCCAGACCTTGGGGGACCTGCGGAAGCAGTGGACTGAGTCTGGAGAAGAAACATCCAGAGCCACCGTGCACAGGCGTGTGCAGGAAATGGGCTACAGGTGCCGCATTCCCCAGGTCAAGCCACTTTTGAACCAGAAACAGCGGCAGAAGCGCCTGACCTGGGCTACAGAGAAGCAGCACTGGACTGTCGCTCAAATTTTGCATGTCATTCGGAAATCAAGGTGCCAGAGTCTGGATGAAGACAAAATGCCTGAAGTCCAGTGTCAAGTACCCACAGTCAGTGATGGTCTGGGGTGCCATGTCAGCTGCTGGTGTTGGTCGATGTGTTTTATCAAGGGCAGGGTCAATGCAGCTAGCTATCAGGAGATTTTGGAGCACTTCATGCTTCATCTCCATAAAGCTTTTCAGCAGATGCAAGATTTCGTTTTTCAGCACGACCTGGCACCTGCTCACAGTGCCAAAACCACTGGTAAATGGTTTACTGACCATGGTATTACTGTGCTCAATTGGCCTGCCAACTCTCCTGACCTGAACCCCATAGACAATCTGTGGGATATTGTGAAGAGAAAGTTGAGACGCAAGACCCAACACTCTGGATGAGCTTAAGGCCGCTATCAAAGCATCCTGGGCCTCCATAACACCTCAGCAGTGCCACAGGCTGATTGCCTCCATGCCACGCCGCATTGAAGCAGTCATTTCTGCAAAAGGATTCCCAACCAAGAATTGAGTGCATAACTGAACATAATTATTTGAAGGTTGACTTTTTTTTGTTTTAAAAACACTTTTCTTTTATTGGTTGGATGAAATATGCTAATTTTTTGAGATAGGAATTTTGGGTTTTCATCGTTTTTTGAACTTTTTTAGCTCAGAGTCACTAATTTATCCAAAAAGATTATAAAATGTAAAATGTAGGCATTCTGCAAGCTAATACTTAATAGATTAACAAAAAATACACAATTTTACCAACCTCTGGTTTGCTGAGAAGACGATTTTGTTTGGGTAGGTTTCCAGCTCAACAAAACAGCATGTGGTCAGCCATCTTGTTACTACCACTCTGGCACTTGTGAGTTCAATATTCATCCACTAAGCGTCTCTATGCAGGGGCCAGAAGTAGCACTCTGTGCTTTTAAAGTTAAATTTGTGGGGCTCAAACACTAAAACATTTTTTGTTTGTTTGTTTGTTTGTTCATTTTGGGTGGCAGCAATTAACTGTGGCCAAATTTGACCCTGTGGGTTCTCCAGTGAATTGGACTGAGCAGCACAACACATGTGTAACCAATCACCAGAAGGGGCGTGTCCAGTCATGATGGGGGAGGAGAGAGAGTCAACAAGAGGGAGATTTGAAAAAAGACTGTAGAAAGAGAGATGGCTGAGAGACATTAAAAAAATAGAAAAGGTCAAAGGAATATCCCTGGAAAAGGAAAGGTTATTAGAAAAGCTTTTCAGCACTACAGAGACCTTAGCAGGAAGGCCTGAGGTTGCGTTGTTTCTGCTCCATACGAGAATAACATTGGTTTTGCCAAATAATGCTGTTCTTGTCATTTTAGATCTAGAAAATGTTTGTCTGGAGCTGTGTGCTGCTGGCGACTAAAAATTAACTCTTGCTAACAATGAGCTGATGTTCTTCCTTGTCGTCTATACTAAACATTAAAAAGTAGGATCCTGAATTTGCTTTAACACTTAAAAGGTTATTAATGTTCGTATTTTTTATTAATATAATAAATTACAATAACCTGGCAGTGAAATTGGGAGCTCATAAACCAAAAGATGACAGTTTTACGAGAGGTCCTAGTCACAGTTCTTGATTGAGAAGGTTGAGAGGGTCTCCTGCTTCTGACCCTCTGTCTGTTTTCATAATCTCATCTTTGTTCCCAGACGTCCACATGGACTTCATTCTGACAGCGGTGGCTCAGGGTTTCGATATAGGAAGTAATCCTCCTTCACCCTGCCACCTCTCTTTCTCAGCAGACCACACAAAAAGAGAGAGGAGGTGAGAAAGAGACAGTTTATCAGGACAAACCAATCGCTATGTACCTCCACAGGCTAATCTGATCAATAGCTCTCTCTTTAAGCATGAATACACAAAACCTGCTATACAGATTCAGCTTACTACAGTCCTGTGTAAACACACCTGTGCTCAACCATTCATTTGATCACTAGCTTTGCCTTAAGAGCTTTGACCTCAGATGCGTTTGAATAAACCTCAAAGGCGCAGAGAGTTCAGGCAGAGCTGCATCGATTGGCTGTGGCCTCTGGATCATTTAGTATTCATTACAATAGAAGAGATAATGGCTGAAAAACTAGATTCTAAAAACCAATTTTAATCTAAATACACGCACTAAATAAAGCCACATCGATCTGGAAAATAATTTGATTCTTTCAGATCGGTTTTCATCTGCATCTGTGCACCCGAGGACCAGTGTTCTAAGTTTGTTGTCGCATTCATCATGTGTTATTAGTTCAGTTTTTCAAATATCAATATGTTTGTGTTGTGGGCACTGACAAGCATTTTTTGAGGCTTTTAAGTTGACTCAGAAATAGAAGCATTGATATTCCAAAGGCCACTTTGCCTCAGCTATTGCTTTATGTTAGATGAGCAAAGCACCATTGTTGTGAGGCACTATGGATCGAATTGAGAATTTGAAATGCTGTGTTATGAATAACACTATCGTTTAGGTTTTAGGTAAGGTTATTGTCACATTTATTTTCTGTTTAGTAGTTCCTGTTGTGTCTGTATTAGTTCTTCTTAGTTTCTATGGTTACTGTTAAAGGGATAGTTCACTTTGAAATTAAATTTTGATATGTTTTGGCTTACCTTATGTGCATGCGAGATGTAGGATTATTTGTTTCCCCAATAGTTTCAATTTTTATCATTTTAGGTCAAACCGTTCTTGTCTGTGCCTCACATAATGCAGGTCTATGGTCACCACCTCAAAGAGCATACACAGAGAAGTCCAAATTCAACAATCCCCCATCTTAAAGTACACACTGATGGCCTAAGACACGAAACGAGCGGTTTGTGAAACCGCTAAACCATATCAAAATTTAATTTCAAAGTGAACTATCCCTTTAAGTTGATCTTTGTCCAGCTGTTCCGGTTTAGTTCCCTCATTTCCCTTGTGTATAAATACTTCCTGTTTGGTTCAGTTTGATGTCAGTCATTGTAAATGTTAGTTGTATTTAAGTCTGCTGTCTTCCTGAGTATTCAAATTTCCTTTTAAAGGACTATTTTGAGATTTCCTGTTTCAAGTCTCTCCGGATTCTAAGATTGTGACAGAATTACAGATGAATAAAGAGTTTAAAGATGGACTTACCAGTGTAGCGCCACCTCATCATCTGCCAGAATAGATAGAGTACGGGTGGTGGATGCTACAGCAGGGACACTCTTTGTTCACCATCTGCGAGGCAGAGAGGGAGCCCGAACCAGAGCCTGCTACCTGGGTCATCATAGACTGGGCAACATGCGTTGGCTCCATCTCAGAGCCAGAAGCAGGTCTCTGCCTAATAGATCTGCATTTCCCTCCTGAGTCCTCACCCTCGAGTCTTCATCTCCATGCTGGTCCCGTCCGACCATGTAGATGCTCCTGTCCGATCCGGAAATCTTCTTCCTCTGATGTCCCCGCCTGATTTCCTGGTCCCATCTCCTCCGCTGGTTTAGTCCAGTTCCCCCAGCTCTTCAGCTTCGCCTCAGGCTTCCCCTCTCCCAGTTCGAGGCAGAGTCCCTCATGCACATCAGCCATCCAGTCCCAAGTCCCCATCTCAACCAGTCAGCTCATCAACATTGCTTCGGCTCTGTGCTTCCTCATCACCTCCATGACCCATCTGCCCTGAGACTCCACTGGGCTCATTCACTCGTCGCTCCAGGTTGGCCTCCGGCGATCATTGCTCAGCTTCCGCCACAGACTTCTTGGATTCCACCGGTGCCTACACCCTCCACTCACCCTGGTTCCACCTCCGCCGATCAGCTCCCGGGTTCCTCCTAGCCCTTCTGCCAAAGCTGGCCCTTCCACCGTCGCCTGCACCTTGATGTTTGTCTCTGACTCCTCCAGGTTGTCCCTGTCTCCATATCCACCTCCAAAGCCCCCTCCTTCTCTCCTCAGTTGGACATTATACAGACATGCCTTTCTGAGGGGTGTGTAATGTTATGTTTATGTTTCGTTTAGTTGTTCCAGTTGTTTCTCTATTAGTTCTCGTAAGTTTCTATGTTTACTGTTAAGTTGATCTTTGTCCAGCTATTCCTGTTTAGTTCCCTAATTTTCCTTGTGTATGAATACTTCCTGTTTGGTTCACAACAAGCAAGAAAGGTTGATATGGAGCAACCAAATCTCCAACCTCCATGGAATAAAAAAGAAAACGAAAAGAAGAGTCTGCAGGCAAAAAGAGAATGCAACAGAGCTCGTAATAAAATGAGAATCAAGATCTTTGGAGATGGTGAAAACTGAGGGGAGCAAAGATGGTTTTTTTATTACTCAACAGGTGAGTAAGTTTTTTTTTTAAACAGATAAATTGCTATATGTATCTCTCTAATAGAGCTCATTGTACAGCATTATCTGAGGATCACTTATTATGGTTGTTGTAGCGCTGTTCTGGAATTTATTTATTTTAAAGGAAGTATGGTGTCTATGAATAGGTATAGCTACAGTAAAGTCTTCAACCAGTCAATTTGAGATTCTTTCCATCTAAACTGGTTATATCTCTCAAGACAGTAAATGTTTTTTGAGCGTAGGATAACCATGTTCATCCACATAGTCACGCAGAGCCGAAGCACAACCAGAACAATGTTCTTCCCCAAAATGCATGCAGTTTTTTTATTTTACCCACGAGGGCCAAAAGTTGCATAGTGTATCTTTAAAGGGTCATGAAACCCTAAAGCAAATTTTCTGAGAACAGAGGTGTGTGTTGAACATCACTGAACACAATGTTAGCATCTGTTAGATTTAATTGAAGGGTAAAACTAGTTATTTTTAAAAAAATCGTTTTCTGGGTTTAAAAACTAAATGGTGTGCACGTCGCAGGTTGTGATGCGTCAGCGCACTAGTACTTTGATGACGCATCTGTGTCTCATTATTATTAATGAGACTGAGTTTTCTAATCCTATGAGAAGACACCGTCTTCATGACAGCACGTGGTTCTTTCCAATGACAGAAGTGTCAGTCGGTGAGTTTGCATAGTAGATGTGATGGGTCATGGTCATGGGTCTTAAGTGTTGATTTAATTGTAAAACCATTAAATGTGAAGTGGCACACAGGGAATTCTGGGAATGACAGTAGTTTTTTTTACACTAAATTATAATATGATTTGTTCTTTTTCATTTCAAGAAACTGTGCATGTCCCATCAGTTAACCATTTTTATGGTCTTACAGTTAAAATTACAATCATTTTTACAGCGTAGTAAGCCGGCTGTCATGCCTTCTGCATGAAGACAAACAACAAGAGTGAATCAACAGTATCTAAGCCTTTTGTGAATAATGTGGTCTCTCTACTTCTCATTTGATCGAATGTTTTATTTTGAATAAACCAATTTAATTTCACGGCTGACTCAATTTTGTAGATGATGAGGAGCATTGGCTGGGTGTGATTAAGTGGGTTTCCAGCTTGTTCGATACATGCAGCCCACAGCTTAACCCAACACACAGAACAGTGATCTCATCAACGCTCTCATTTGGGCATGCTTGCACAAATCGTTGGCACAGGCTGCTGTTTATGCAAAATAATTATTGAGATGTCATGTTGAGCGTATTCTCTGGCACATTGGTGCTACTTTAGATGGTAAACAGCAGATTTTATTCTTGCATTGTGGCGCAGAGATGATTATGTGGGGTTTGGTGAGTTTTAGGAGTGTGGTGAGTGGGTGAATGACTTTAGTTTGTCAGCCCTCATTACAAACGACAGCACATTCAGCTATTAAATAATAAAGCAGGAAAGATGTTGCTGTGTATTTGTGAGGAATTGACAAGAACAATAGGGCTTAACAATCTTTGATTGACACTACTATGTAATTATTTGAATGAGTGTTTTCTACCCCTGTCTATTGTTGTTATAATATTAAATAATCCTGCACCTAAATGGTTCCACTTTATGTGCCTAACGTATCTCCGTCGGATGAGACGTTAAACCTGTATAATAGAGATGTCCATGTAAGTAGCAATAATAAACAGAGGAACAATATAGCTGGAATCACTTTCAGAACATTTGTAGATATAATTTGTAGTTTTAGAACACTGTAGATATCATTCTATGGGCCAAATTTGTGCGTCAGAGGGTTTGCGTTCAGGATTTACAAAAGACAAACTGAAAAATTATGAAGTAAGGCAGTCATTGCCAGACGCCATTTTGTGCTGCTCTTGGTAGATTGCATTGGACATTATGGAAATGATCTGGCTTTGTCTGTGTTCTTTAATTTATGCGTCGTCAGTAGAACACACGCTGAACTTTCCAATCCCATCTGCACTTTTTTGTAATTGCACTCTCACGCTAATTTGCCCTGTTTAGTAAATCTGGCCCTAAGTGTGAACAGGCCTTAATTCAAAACAGAGATGTAGGTTATTCAGCTGGTTCGGTGTCATAGGAACATAGTAATAAAGCACTGGACTAGTGAGATTGGAGAGTTCACTCTGATGTCAGATACCCTAAATGAAGGAAAGTCAGAAGATGAATGAACTGAGATCAGACTACGTAAATAAGGATCAATCTTAACTCC
The DNA here is from genome assembly GCA_023029165.1 of Gobiocypris rarus. NCBI lineage: Eukaryota > Metazoa > Chordata > Actinopteri > Cypriniformes > Gobionidae > Gobiocypris > Gobiocypris rarus. The sequence continues at coordinate 34,404,207 of CM040918.1, read as the reverse complement.
AGTTGAGGGCTGGAAGATAGGAGGAAAATTGGAAAGAGGAAAGAGGGATGATGAGAAAGGTGAAGTAAAAAGTTGAGAGGAGTATGAAGTAGGTTATTCCCCAATGGATACATGCATTTGTTAAACTCCCACGTCTTCACTGGCCGGAGATCAAACATGCACTTCCCAGACTACTTATCCGCTTTGGATTTTTGCTTTCAATTTCTCTTCATCTCTCTCATTAACCATATAGGTGTAACACTCATTAGGAACTTCACTTCAGTAGAAAAGTAAAATGAAATGAAAAGCAAAGATTATGAAAATTGCTCTCGCGAAGGACAGTGTATCAGCAGTGCTGAGTCAAGACCATCAGCGGATTCATCAGCAATCAGTCCGTCGTCTCTCTACAAGAATACCAGCCCTTTGTTCGCAATGCATTAGCCATTCCATCACAAACAATTAAATACATGCTTGACCCTAACATGGCATATTAAAAGATCTTTTAAATGGAACCATCTTTTCTGTGAAACACTTTTAGGCCCACACTGTGAGACAGGCAGACATGAAGAGCCTCAAGGACAAAAGCCTTTCACAGTCCTCCATTAACTCCTACTGAGATCTTACACCTCAAGGCTCTGCATTAATATACAAATAAAAAAAGTGGATGTGTGTGTGTGTGGCCAAACTTGACAGGGTTTTAAGGAATTGCATGTGTCCTGCTGCAGAGGCTGGAATGGAAAGGGCACCCTTTCTGAACTAAAGGTATAGTTTTCAGGATAATTTTTTTATTTAATCCAGGGCACCTTAAAATGGCGAGTTTCAGAGCAGACTCATATCAGTCATGTCAGCATGCGATCAAGTAAGTAACTGACTGAATAAAGAGGATAACTACAGATTTCGATTATGGTATTTGTGATAAGGTTCATAGTTCAGGGAAGGAGGTGGGAACCGGTGTACATTCATAACAAAAATAAACAAAAAACAAAATGAATTTGACAACTGCCGCATAAACAAAAACAAAACAATAACAAAGTCCTAGGCCTTGTATACTTCATAAAATGAACTTGAAGTATACTTTTTCGTAAGGGTGGCCCGCAGTTGACATTCATCAACACTCACGCCACTGTCCTGGCTCCGCTCCAGCGGCTCTCAGCTCCACACTGCTTTATGCCATTGCCACAGTAATAGGTGTTGTATGATCATCTGCATTAGTAGCTGAAAATGTGTAGGTTTAAACTCTAGGCTCAATCGATGATTTCACCATTGCTCCCTTTAAACAAGACACTTAGGGTACAACGGGGCTAAAGGCACACCTTAAGAAATATATGCTTTTCATTACTATGTATGATATACAGAAAAATATATGTTTATATTGAACATTTATGGAGCAACAAATTTGTGTGAAAATAAATCATAAAAGTGGTTTATTTTAATTATAAAAGGTGTTGAGGGGGGCTTTTTACCCCACACATGGGGTAAAAGGCTCATAGCAAGTTAATGCTTGTTCAAAACAATCCCTTTAGCAAAGTTTGAACTATTTTCTGTTTATTTTGATAAATAAAATAATTTATTTTTGATCAATAAATATGCTGTCATTACATAAATTATATTTTATTATATGATATGATTAATATCACATTTTTAAATATGATGGTTTCATTATAAATATGGTGATACATATCTGAATCTAGCGATTCTTACTTAAATCAACAACATTTTTAAAACATAGAATATTGGATCAAATGAGCGCAGAATCAGCTTTGCGCTGCTGCCCGTGGTCACGTCAAAGATCAGACAAATTTCAACGTGCATCTTGAAAAGCTGTAGTTTTGGAAAGTGCTTGGGCAAGTTTGTGTGCTATCTAGTGGTTTAGAGGAAAATAAAATCGAAGGAGCCTTTTACCCCATGGAGCCTTTGGCCCCCTTGTACCCTACCCTCTGGAAGTCCATAAGGACTGTTCCTGTAATAAGTGCAATTTGGACAAAACTCTTGAAAAGACCAGCATGAGTTGCTGTGCATTCGTTCTGATAAAGATGGTCAACCTATCAATTCTTGTTGATTAAGCTATTTAAGAAGCCTAGTGAAGGAACCATCACAGAAACATCCCTTGTATTCAGGCACACATACACAAAAAAACAAGGTAGTCAAGCATTATATTGTTAATGGAGAAAAGTTCTTGTCAGTAGATCTTTTAAATTTTAGGAGGGAAGTTTCTCTGAGTCAAAGGGACATACTGGCTCCCTACCAGATATTCTGAAAAGGCCATTCTGTTTTAGTCTCCAACTGTCCTTACAGGACCCAAACAAAAAATGGCTGCCGGCGATCATGATGGTGCCTTTTTATGAGGAAGTGACACTGCTGTGGTAAAAACAGGAACGGAAGCTGTGGCAGTATGTCTCCTCACTCCTGGTTAATTTCCTGGACACCTGTGGGGCCAGCTGGTGAGAAAATTTGACTGAAGACTGCTGACAGACCAGCAGAAGGGCTGAAGCTGATTCTGCATCTCTTGCACAAGAAGCGCAAGGCTCACCATGCCATTGCTCCAAGCCAGAGACAGATGAGGAGACAAACTACTGGCAGGTCTATGGCTCACTCCTCTGCTGTGTCTCACAATGGCATAAAGAGTCCCCTTGAGGATGCTTTCACACTCACAAATGAGTTTGATTATTTGATCAAAACCAGAGTTAGATTCCCCTCCACACCTCCTCTTGCTGGTCTCCAAAAAATGCACCCATACAATACATTAAATGAACGGTAGTGGCAGTAAAATACCAACCATTTTTAACTTCTTTTTTCACTCAAAATATGTTTACAGGGGCAGTTTGTCTACCCAGACAGCAACAATGGTACATGTACCAGATGTGGCCAGGATCTGGGCCGACACTATTTTGCTGTCTGGATTCCTCACTGTGTTATGACCTCAAAACACTTTTATCATGAATTTATGGTATTTGTAGTAAATTATTTGTAAACATTTTGCATCGCGTAACCAGCTCCATATGGATTTTCTGCCATTATAAACCTAGTACAGCACTGCATTTGCAATGTGGATCACTCAGGTAAGAGTCCAGTGAAACACAAGTCACTATTAAGGAGCTCTAAGACTTGTAGAAAATGGCACGGCACGAAAATGGCATGATTGCTTCAGCCAATAAATAACACTCATTTAATACGGGTGGTATGTCATTTTCAAATATGATGAGGACTAACCTTTTAGGGCCTCTCATTGGACATGAGCACTATAACCAATGTGATAACATGCTTCTACATTCAGGCTAATTTGTTTCTGAGAAAATTAAACATGGTTTTAGTGCCATTTACTGGACAATTCACTTTGAAAGTGCAGCAAAACATTCAAGAAGCAATGTAATTTTATGCTAAAATGTTGCCATCAGCATGTTTTTCAGTGAGTCTGGGTTGGTAGGCTACTCAAATATCGATGGAAAACCATACTGGAGTTCCATAAAGACCACTTTCATATTAACAAAATGAACATCTCTTACAACAGTTTAAAAGCCCCCATATTTCAACCTCAGAGTTTGTAATCCCTAACAAAAAATAAAGTAAAAAAAACAACAAAAAAGCTGATAAAATAGCTAGCGTTATTCGCTATGGACACCACAAGCACCAATAAGCAGGAGGACAATGTTGCTAATTTATTATTCAAGCCCTTTTCAAGATGAATTAAAGCTGGAGATTGTAAAAGGAAGACCTACACCAGAGCTTAATTTTGAGCAGAAAGCCAAAACTGGTCATTTTCTTTTCAACCACAGCAATACAACTGGATGACAGCATCAATCAAGAAGTTAAATCTTTACTGTTAGAATTGATAACTGTTTGGGTAAGGTTATTTTTTTATTTTATTTTTTTCTCAAAGGTTATATGACTGATTTTTTTTTCTGGGCACCGCTGGCCCTGTTTTATATGTTAAGCTTTAGTTGAGAGTTTTGCAGAGGTTTAGTTTTGCAGAATTACTGGTCAGTGACATTCTGCATTTATTTTCCACAAATCATACGTTTAACACAGTCTGTTACAAACATCAAAAAAAATTAGCATATCATGAAAAGGTTCTCTAAACTAGCTATTAACCTAATCATCTGAATCAACTAATTAACTCTAAACACCTGCAAAAGATTTGTGAGGCTTTTAAAACTTTTACTCAAAACCGCAATCATGGGTAAGACTGCCGACCTGACTGCTGTCCAGAAGGCCATCATTGACACCCTCAAGCGAGAGGGTAAGACACAGAAAGAAATTTCTGAATGAATAGGCTGTTCCCAGAGTGCTGTATCAAGGCACCTCAGTGGGAAGTTGGTGGGAAGGAAAAAGTGTGGCAAAAAACGCTGCACAACGAGAAGAGGTGACCCGGACCCTGAGGAAGATTGTGGAGAAGGACCGATTCCAGACCTTGGGGGACCTGTGGAAGCAGTGGACTGAGTCTGGAGTAGAAACATCCAGAGTGCACAGGCGTGTGCAGGAAATGGGCTACAGGTGCCGTGATTCCCCAGGTCAAGCCACTTTTGAACCAGAAACAGCGGCAGAAGCGCCTGACCTGGGCTACAGAGAAGCAGCACTGGACTGTCGCTCAAATGTTGCATGTATTTCACAAATCAGTTACCAGAGTCTGAATGAAGACTGGGGAGAAAGAAATGCCAAAATGCCTGAAGTCCAGTGTCAAGTACCCACAGTCAGTGATGGTCTGGGGTGCCATGTCAGCTGCTGGTGTTGGTCCACTGTGTTTTATCAAGGGCAGGGTCAATGCAGCTAGCTATCAGAAGATTTTGGAGCACTTCATGCTTCCATCTGCTGAAAAGCTTTATAGAGATGAAGATTTTGTTTTTCAGCACAACCTGGCACCTGCTCACAGTGCCAAAACCACTGGTAAATGGTTTACTGACCATGGTATTACTGTGCTCAATTGGCCTGCCAAATCTCCTGACCTGAACCCCATAGACAATATGTGGGATATTGTGAAGAGAAAGCTGAGAGACGCAAGACCCAACACTCTGGATGAGCTTAAGGCCGCTATCGAAGCATCCTGGGCCTCCATAACACCTCAGCAGTGCCACAGGCTGATTGCCTCCATGCCACGCCGCATTGAAGCTGTCATTTCTGCAAAAGGATTCCCGACCAAGTATTGAGTGCATAACTGAACATAATTATTTGAAGGTTGAGTTTTTTCGTTTTAAAAACACTTTTCTTTTATTGGTCGGATGAAATATGCACATTTTTTGAGATAGGAATTTGGGGTTTTCGTGAGCTGTATGCCAAAATCATCAGTATTAAAACAATAAAAGACCTGAAATATTTCAGTTGGTGTGCAATGAATCTAAAATATATGAAAGTTTAATTTTTATCATTACATTGTGGAAAATAATGAACTTTTATCACAATATGCAAAGTTTTTGAGAAGGACCTGTATATTTAATGGGATGCTGTGCCAGTCTAATGATGTGATTTACTATCAACGGGAAGTTTATTTAATGTGGAAAGTATTTGCTGCTAATGTGTGCTTTGGTCTGAGCACACCGATAACACACCGATTGTGTGATGCAATTATTTGTAATGACGATTTGCATTTTTATTAGTTTTTTTTTGTGCGTGTGATAACTCTCACGCTCACTCTGATGTTTGCTTGTGGTAATTCTGGTTAAAGGCAACATGAAGTATAATAAAAGAGAACACTGTAAGCTGACTTTAAGGCTGAGTTTAGGCTTATTTTACCCTTTACGCAGAGAAAAAAAAAGGGTGAGAAGGCCTGAGTCCAAGAGTCACGGTTCACTAATGCTATTATTATATAATTTTTAGGTGCACATTTAGGTATTTTGAATATACTTTAAACTGTACTTTAAAAACATTTTATTCTAGCATAATTTATTTATTTATTTTTAAATTGTCAACACTTGAATGTGGGTAAGTTTCATAAAAAAAGCAATATTTGTAACAAAAAGCTGAGAAAAATCGCATTTTTGTCAAAGATGATCAAAACAGATGGAGTAGATCGACTTAATCAACACCCTCAAAGCTTCATAGTCGTTTCCTCTTCATGGGTTCGACATTTAATTCGGTAATATTAGCAGTTTTGGTTTATATGCGGTTTAATGATCGTGTTGCTTTACAAACCCGATTCCAAAAAAGTTGGGACACTGTAGAAATTGTGAATAAAAATGGAATGCAATGATGTGGAAGTTTCAAATTTCAATATTTTATTCAGAATACAACAGATGCCATATCAAAGGTTTAAACTTAGAAAATGTATAATTTTAAGGGAAAAACAAGTTCATTTTAAATTTCATGGCATCAACACATCTCAAAAAAGTTGGGATAAGGCCATGTTTACCACTGTGTGGCATCCCCAATTTTTATAACAGTCTGCAAACATCTGGGGACTGAGGAGACAAGTTGCTCAAGTTTAGGAATAGGGAATAGGAATGTTGTCCCATTCTTGTTTAATACAGGCTTCTAGTTGCTCAACTGTCTTAGGTCTTCTTTGTCAAAGACATCTTCCTCTTTATGATGCACCAAATGTTCTCTATGGGTGAAAGATCTGGACTTCAGGCTGGCCATTTCAGTACCCAGATCCTTCTTCTACGCAGCCATGATGTTGTAATTGATGCAGTATGTGGTCTGGCATTGTCATGTTGGAAAATTCAAGGTCTTCCCTGAAAGAGACGACGTCTGGATGGGAGCATATGTTGTTCTAGAACTTGGATATACCTTTCAGCATTGATGGTGCCTTTCCACCAAAGCTGCCCATGCCACACACACTCATGCAACCCCATACCATCAGAGATGCAGGCTTCTGAAATGAGCGCTAATAACAACTTGGGTTGTCCTTGTCCTCTTTAGTCCGGATGACATGGCGTCCCAGTTTTCCAAAAAGAACTTCAAATTTTGATTCGTCTGACCACAGAACAGTTTTCCACTTTGCCACAGTGCATTTTAAATGAGCCTTGGCCCAGAGAAAATGCCTGCGCTTCTGGATCATGTTTAGATATGGCTTCTTTGACCTATAGAGTTTTAGCCCGACAATGGCGAATTGCACGGTGGGTTGTGTTCACCGACATGGAAGTATTCCTGAGCCCATGTTGTGATTTCCATTACACCAGCATTCCTGTATGTGATGCAGTGCCATCTAAGGTTCCAAAGATCACAGGCATCTAGTTTGGTTTTCCGGTCTTTACCCTTACGCACAGAGATTGTTCCTAGATTCTCTGAATCTTTAGATGATATTATGCACTGTAGATGATAACTTCATCTATTTTTCTCTGAGAAAATCCTTTCTGATATTGCTGCACTATTTTTAGCGACAGCATTGGGGGAATTGGTGATTCTCTGCCCATCTTGACTTCTGTGAGACACTGCTACTCTGAGAGGCTCTTTTTATACCTAATCATGTTGCCAATTGACCTAATAAGTTACAAATTGGGCCTTCATCTGTTCCTTATATGTACATTTAACTTTTCCGGCCTCTTATTGCTACCTGTCCCAACTTTTTTGGAATGTGTACCTCTCATGAAATCCAAAATGAGCCAATATTTGGCATGACATTTCAAAATGTCTCACTTTGTAACATTTGATATGTTATCTATATTCTATTGTGAATAAAATAAGTTTGAGATTTGTAAATTATTGCATTCCTTTTTTATTCACAATTTGTACAGTGTCCCAACTTTTTTGGAATCGGGTTTGTACATTTACGTTAACAATCTTCTATCACTTGTTTCTGCTTCTTCTTCACCTGTTTTGATCCAAATATTCTGTACTAGAAGATGTGTCATAGCGCCCCTTAGCGAAAAAGGAGATTTAAAGTAAATTCCTATGTACACTACCAGTGGACTAGCCTACACAAAAATACAGATACTTAGAATTAGGAACATACAGTGGGTACAGAAAGTATTCAGACCCCCTTAAATTTTTCACTCTTTGTTAAATTGCATCCATTTGCTAAAATCTTTTAAGTTCATTTTTTTTCTCATTAATGCACACACAGCACCCCATATTGACAGAAAAACATAGAATTGTTGACATTTTTGCAGATTTATTAAAAAAGAAAAACTGAAATATCACATGGTCCCAAGTATTCAGAGCCTTTGCTCAGCATTTAGTAGACGCACCCCTTTTGATCTAATACAGCCATGAGTCTTTTTGGGAAAGATGCAACAAATTTTTCACACCTGGATTTGGGGATCCTCTGCCATTCTTCCTTGCAGATCCTCTCCAGTTCTGTCAGGTTGGATGGTAAACGTTGGTGGACAGACATTTTCAGGTCTCTCCAGAGATACTCAATTGGGTTTAAGTCAGGGCTCTGGCCTGGCCATTCAAGAACAGTCACAGAGTTGTTGTGAAGCCACTCCTTCGTTATTTTAGCTGTGTGCCACATTCATCTTTCCCTCGATTGCAACCAGTCGCCCTGTCCCTGCAGCTGAAAAACACAGACACAGCATGATGCTGCCACCACCATGCTTCACTGTTGGGACTGTATTGGACAGGTGATGAGCAGTGCCTGTTTTTCTCCACACATACCACTTAGAATTAAGGCCAAAAAGTTCTATCTTGCAGATAATCTTATTTCTCACCATCTTGGAGTCCTTAAGGTGTTGTGTGGCTTTCCTTATCTAGTCCAATCAGTATATTCTGGACTCAAACGAAGGTGTAGAACCATCTCAAGGATGATCAGAAGAAAAGGACAGCACCTGAGTTAAATATATGAGTGTCACAGCAAAGGGTCTAAATACTTAGGACCATGTGATATTTCAGTTTTCCTTTTTTTAATAAATCTGCAAAAATGTCAACAATTCTGTGCTTTTCTGTCAATATGGGGTACTGTTAGCCTGGCGTGGCCATACTCAATTCTAGTCAGAATATGAGTCTGGTACCGCTCCATTGAGCTTTGATTATGGGGCGTGTTTCAACAGAGCCAGGAAAGACCTCAATTGGATACACCCACAACCAATCAGAGCAACGGAGCAACGCGTAACTTTAGTTGTCAAATGTCAACAGAACTCAACTGCACTGTGTTGTCAAGTCCATGTTTTTCTCCGTGTCCGCGGGTTGAAGCGACCCCAATTATGTGATTATATAAACCCAGGAATGCAAATTTTAGCAGGCAACCTTGCCAAAATAACATATTTTGCCAACCAAACGCCAAAGTTATTGTTTTGGGCTATAGTTGAGTAGCAATTGTGCGCGACATTGCAAAAAAACGTGGCAACCCTGTCTGCACGCACACTGGATTAAGTAACGTTACAAGAAAAAGATGTGTAAACGATCTTTGCCAGTATTGTAATAAAAGAATTTAAGGATACACAGAGTACTTACAAACACGATCATCGTTTCTGAGAGAAATAGTGAAGGTGAATGCATATACGAACAAGTTCTACAGAAAAGACTCGGGAGAATTATTTAGACAAAAGCGTATTTATTAATGACTCAGCAAGCTGATAATATACAGAGTCATTTGGCGTAGGCCCCGTCCGTAGTGAATAATCTGGGGGTATCGGATCTGCCATTCCTGCCGAAGACGAGGGCAGGGGCGTAGCCGACCCCCAGGAAAGTTATGGACAGGGCCATCCTGGTGGTGGTGGGGAGGATGGGGGTAATTGTCGCTTCAGTATCTGCGAACTCAAACATGTGTAAGTACCGAGCTTTTATACAGTGAGCATGCAAATATAATTGAATTGGAGTGAAGGCAATTAAGTGACGTAGTAATTGAGTCTTCCCAGCAGAACTTATGCTAAAGCTTTAATTTCTCCGTTTAGGATAAGAGTGAAACATGTAAGGGGGTCTGAATACTTTCCGTACCTACTGTACGTTTTCATTATAAATCAATATTTTCAACTAATATAAGTTCATAAGACGGTATGTAAAACTATGTGAAAACATATTTAACAGGCTACTCAATCAAAATATTAATCAAAACTACAAGCAGATTATACTAAGAATATTTAAAAGTATATTTCGATCAAAAGATTAAGTATGTGTATAGTACATGTAAACATGTAAACTTTCTGTCAGTATAAGTGAAGTACACTTAAGTGCAATTTCAAGTATATTTCTGAGAAGTGCATTTTACAACTAAGTACAAACTTGAGCAAGAGGAAAAATTCAGGTTCAATAATGAAACACCTTCTACAATCAGCTTCCACAGTACAGTGACCAAACAGCGATGAACGAACTCAGATTTCACAATACTGTGCAAGTTTCTTTTAGAATAATCCATCCAGGACACAAGACTCCTGCATTTCAAAATTCTGCAAAACGTTTAAGGCAGCACTTCAGAGGCACTTCATCAAACCAAAGTCTTGGTGTAGTTTGTGGCTCATTTCCCACATCGGCATTCAGCCGAGATGTTCTGTAGCACATTATACGAGCAGAGAATCCGAAACCAGCAGACCGACATTTATGTGCAGCCCCTGTGCTCTTTATCATACCTTCTCTAGCTGTGAACGAGACCATGTGACCACATTTAAATCAATAACGCAATTCACTTCCCATACCGTTATCCACCAACCTATTTCGCCTCATCTTCGCCACTCTCTTACAGAGCTATCAGCTCTTTGATGGGTGGTTGGGGGGAGTTGGCGGTATGTGTCTCTTGCTGCGCGCAGATGGTAAGGTGTGTGATCTGCTGTTCTGTGAGTCTGAGGAAAGCACTTGGCAGAAACACAGTTGAACAGGAGTTTCCATGAGCATAATAATGCAGATGGTGAATGAGGCAGGTTCTGTGTGCATTAGGAATATTCTGACAATGTGAACACAGTGTCTTTACAAGCATACTGTGCCTCGGCTGCATGCAGGTTGAGGACACCATGTCACAGCACCAACTGCTGTGCCGTTTTAATAACTTATGGTTTGCTTTTCATTTATTTATTTTTGTGGAAATGTCACAACTTGTTTTTCAGAAGAAAAATGTTTGCATCTTTTGCTTAGAACCCACAGTAGAATAATATAAAGGAATAGTTCAACTAAAAATGTCTCATATTGTTCCAAAACCACATGGTTTTCTGTTGAACAAAGAAACGTTGTTACAGGTGCATTTATCAGATCCAAAACAGGTCTCAGATGATCAGTCCCTGGCCACTTTGGTGACTCTAATAACCTTGAGCCAATCGTGCGCCTTCCATGGTGACAACTCATTCGAATATCTGCCTTATCAACTTTCGATGGTACTTTCGGCACCTACCATGGAGACCATGGGTAACGGGGAATCAGGGTTCGATTCCAGAGAGGGAGCCTAAGAAACAGCTACCACATCCAAGGAAGGCTGTAGGCATGCAAATTACCCATGTCCAACATGGAGAGGTAGTGACAAAAAATTACAATACTGGACTCTTTAAAGGCCCTGTAATTGAACTGAGTGTATCCTAAACCCATGGGTGAGGACCCATTGGAGGGCAAGTCTGGTGCCAGCAGCCGCGGTAATTCCAGCTCCAATAGCGTATACTAAAGTTCCTGCAGTTAGAAAGCTCGTAGTTGGATCTCGGGAGTGGGCTGCTGGTCCACCACGAGGCAAGCCACCGCCTGTCCCGGTCCCTCTAGGCGGCCTCTGGATTCCCCTAACTGGGTGTATGGTCCAGGGGCCCAGAGCGTTTACTTTGAAAAAAATTTGAGTGTTCAAAGCAGGCCGCAACCGCAACTACGAATAATGGAATAGGTTCCATTTTGTGGGTTTCTGGAACCCGGGCCATTTTTGAGAGGGGCGGCTGGGGGCATTCGTATTGCACCGCTAGAGGTGAAATTCTTGGACCGGCGCAAGACGTTTGAAAGAGAAAGCATTTGCCAAGAATGTTGTCATTAATCAAGAACAAATGTCGGAGGTTCGAAGACTATCAGATATCGTCGTAGTTCTGACTGTAAACGATACCGACCAACGATCCACCAAATGATGACACTAAATGCCAAGTCTTGTAACCAAAATACAATTTTAGTCTGTTCTTCACAGATAACTTTTTTATGATATGGTGTTTATTTGGAGATGGATAGTGGTACATGTTCATTCACTTTCATTGTATGGGAGCAATATAAACATTCTTTGCCCACTTTCCTCTTTTTGTGTTCCACATAAGAAAATACTGTAAATGATACATGTATGACTGTTCCTTATTATTATTTTAAACCAAAATTCAAGTAATTCACCTTTATGGAGGCCTCATTACATTCAGCAGCAAAAAATTTCACAGTCTCCTGAACACGCCATAAAAGCAAGAATTAGAAAATGAATTGAAGCGCAGGCAAATTGTCATATTCTGCATCATAAAACTTAAGCCTTTGACATTTATTATCCAAGACAATGTTGTCAATGAGCCACACCAGCTTCCTAGCTCTGCAGAGGAATGAGCCTAGAATGTAAGCGGTAAATGCTGCCTTCCCTCTCAGCACGTTATAAACCATCTAGCTGAGATTAGAAGTCTAGATACGCGACAGGGCTCTTGTCATGAGAGAATCATAAGGAGATGCTCCATTTGTCTGATGTATGCTTCCTTTACAACCCTGTGCTCCGCCCATTGTAGAGAGATTCCATAATGTAGCAGATATGGTAATGGGAATTGAGGATGGAGAGCTAAGGCATGGCACATATATGAGGACAGGAGCCGCTTTAACATATGGAGGAGCGAGACCGTTAATGCGAGAATGAAGAACTTGAATGCGTTTACTACCAAGAACGTACTTGAGGGTGATTCTATAATTGCAGGTATGTTTGGTGTCATTTCTTACTCATTGGCATGGATTACAAGCCATAACAATATAATAATATGTTCTGTAAAATTTTCTTATATAGCTGAAAATCACGATTTCTTGTTGCCAGAATTAGCCAGTGCTTTTCATCATGTATCATTGTGTAATCAAAATATTTTATTTTACTTTTCTTTTGGTAATATTTCATTTATTATATTGATAAAAGCCACAAATAGTAATTTTCGTAAATGTCTACAACATTTAATTAACTAACTTTTAACTAACTTTTATCTTATATAAATCTTTCGTCAATTCTGTTACCATACCATACTTTGCCTTTAAATTGGTAAAATTGGCTCCCACAAATATGTAATATACAGGAAATGATGTCACTTTCCCTCACTGATAAGATCTGAAACACTGTGAAAAGTATGTGTTCTCTCAGAGAAAATATTTTATTACAAAAAAAAAGTTATTTTGTAAAACGTCAAAATTGTTACCACAACGTCAAAATCAAAATAGATTTTATCACTGATCGCACAGTGGGTTGTTTAAAAGTCTTTTAATCATGATTTCATGACATTTGAAATCACATTTCATATTTTTCATAGTTGGGTTAACAATTAAGTCTGGTTAACCAGGTTTCAAAATGTTACACTGTACATTTGCATACCCTGGGTTAACTTTCTTATTTGCATTATTACAAGGTTAATGCAAGCATCAACATTCAATAAGTATGCTACATGCAACCTGAAAACTGCACATCCATCTATGGCAGGGATGTCAAATCGTGTTCTGGAGATGGGTTGCGACATCCTACAGCAGGGGTGCAAAACGCTGATACTGTCTATAATCCTAATTAAACTCACCTTATCCAGTTAATCAAGTCCTTCAAGCCTATCTGAAAACTACAGGTATATGTTGAAACTAAGCTCTTTAGGTCTACCACTCTCAATGAACTGAGGCTAAATCTGAAATTGCCCCCTATACCTTCAAATAGGCCATTATTTGTAGTGGTGACCGTTATCGGGTGCACTTAGCAAATTTGCTACCCCGTTGTAAAAAATAATGTTAAAATCTAATTATATATAGAACCTGCCAATATTTGAACATTTTAAAAGGAACTTGTAAGCTGCTGGTCTGGCGTCTGGATTACAGCATGCAGTGTCTTAGAAACTGTAAAATCCTGGGTTGTGACATTATACACAGGTGGTAAAGCTTACATCTGCTGCCTTCCACGGACACCTGAATAAGGTCAGCAAACACAAGATTAATGGGAATCGGAATCCACCACCCAGTGTAAAGACTCCATCTTCAGTAAGACATGGAGGGCCGTGAGATTCATCTTTCTGTGGAGTGTAACCTCATTTAGAGTGATTAATTCAGATTCATTACTAATATAGTCCAGAATGACCCCAAGCGTCGACACAACTCCCCGTGAACCTCTTCATCCTGATTCACATAGTTACTCTAGATAGAAGTCTTGACCATGGGGTCAAGTTTTCTCTGGTTTACATGGCCAGTTAACCCCTGCTGCTCAAACCTACGCCATTTTGCCATCGAAAAGCATCCATCTCCATTGACAGTCACGCATAAACAACTGTGTATTCTGATGAAACATACAGTATGTTGCTTATATTAGAGCAGCTGTGTTGCCAGTGAAAGTTTGTTACACACAGGTTTCTTCAGGTAATATAGACCTCCTTGGCTTTGACAACAGCTGCTCATCCTTGTTATCAGAACACTTCACAACACCAAAGCAAGAACCACATCACCCAAACAGACAGACATGTTCGCCCTCAAGCTCACCTTAATTTACCTGAATGAAATAAGACAGACGATAAATGTAGAGCTGTCACCTGGCACAGCACATCACAGATTCCCCAGAGAGGTGAGCTCCGAGCAAAACGCGCTTCACCTGCGGTTGGATATTCACTTACTTATGACAGCCTACTCAAAAGTTTTTGCACAACTTCTTCAGTCACACTCTCTCCTTTTTTTTTAGCACCACTCATAACCTACTTAAGCTGTATTTTTTTCCACCCTGTCATTCCTACCTTCTTGGGAATGCGAGCCCACGCCAGCTCACTGCTTTTCAGGAGCTTAATATTGTAGCTTTCATGCTAAAGTGAGGTATGAGCTTTACTAGTTTACACAGCAGTCCTCCTCTCACCGCTCTCCACTGACAAATGTGTGTGATGCTTCATATTAAATATTTTAGACCATCTTTTGAACCTTACTTTGGCATTTGTGTAAAATAAACACTCTTTTTACACTTCTTGCAGATGTTATTTTGCTCACATTTAGTTATTTTTACCCATTTAGAATTTACTGATATGATTTGTAAATGTAAAATATTCGACTTCTGACTTCACGCTGTAATCAGTTGGATGTTTTCCATTTTCATTTTCACATTCACCAACTCAAAATAACCACCATTTGCTTTTTGCTCTAATACACTGTAATCTAACTGCCACCAATAGCCTATGCAATATTGTGAAATGTTGTAAAACATTATGTGCTTGCTGGAACATCACTGTAGCACTGCCAGCTATCGTCACACTGCGCTATTCCGGTATTAGTCAACCTTTGTGTATCCTGAGGGGACTTCCAGCAGCTCTTCATACCAACCATGGTTGTCTTGAGTTTCCCATGGATCATGTGAAGTATGATTCAGTGGTTCCAAACATTAGCAGTCTCCAAGTCAATCAACCCCTGAGGCAAGGACCCCTGCCAGAATGCCAGAAAATCCATCCTGCCCAAAGCCTTTTCTCTATAACCCATCTGAGAGAAGGATTTCCTCACACTTTAAAGTCAGAGTCGATGCCAGGGTAAACATTACCATTTCTATCCCAATCCATTACACTGGTGGAACACCATCCGAAGAGACACCCTGAGAAAAAACTCATAAGTAGCAAAGGAAAAAGCAGTTGCTATAGTCCTCGGGCAGACACTGTCTACACCATTAAATCAGAAATCCACTAGCTTCAGCTACGACAAGGCAGATTCAAGCAGTTCCTTATGCTGGCGAACTGGCTTATCCGTTGGCGTTAAGACAAGTTGGATTTCAGCGATAAACCCTTGAAACAATACTGCATTTAATGGCAAGAACAATTTCATTAGTAAAGTCTTGGTTAACTCCCGAATTACTTCAGGAAACAGAAAATGACATCAAATACGGCCAATTAAAGCAAGCCGGACTGAGTGTAAACATTCTGAACATAGCGATTTCAAACTCTCTGACTCTATATTAAATTCAGTTACATCAGAGATGTAAGCTGGAGGCAAGAATTTTTAGGAAACTAGGCCTTGGAGTATTTCGGCTCATACAATGAAGGCCAAAGGAATAACTTAAATCAGAGGGACTAATACATGCGGTTTCCTCTTTGCCGTTTATCCATCAAGGCTAGAGTTGCAATTAATGAAGCTCAAGAGATTTGGAAAGGAGGAGGGCTACTTGTAGAAAGACAAGAAGATTATCACTTGGACGGAACTGATTAAATCATAATCAAAAGAGCAAGGTGGGTGAGCTCCCTGTCTGTTGCTTTCTGCCTCTCTGGTGCTCATCATTTGGATGATGCTGAGAAGACTCTCGAGAATTCATATGCTGTGTAGTTTTGATGAAACGAAACAACTTTGCCATCATGTTAATCAAACCCATGAGAATGCAGCAGGTCTTTGACTGTTGGAGCTGGCCGACTCACCACTTAGCTCACTGCCGAGGTACTCAGCATTTGAAATGAGAGCAATGAAGTGAAAGGGAGACTGGGAGAGAGAGGACTAGGAATGTTTTGTCATTTAAATATTTTCTTTTTCTCACGCAAAAATCATTTAGGGCTAAATTAGCAGCAATTGCTAACTTAAAGGAATAGTTATCCTAATAATGAACATTTTATAGTAATTTACTGTTTTCTCATGTTGTTCTGAACCTGCACTACTCTCTTCCACGAAACCAAAGACGTCACTCTCAGAACATATATCTAAGGTTAGAGATAAAAAAAAAAATCCTTACTCTAGTCATTAAAAAATCATTGAACTTGCTATATGCATGAATGATCATCCGTGTGTTTAAAGGAGAGGTGTGCAAATAATTTATGTAATCAGCCTAATCTGCAATGAAAGAGGTAACATTTCCCACAGGCCTGAAAACCAGTCAGGGGTGAAAAAGATCAGAAGGATATTACCCCTCTAGGAAGAAAAATGTAAACATTCCATATTTTAAAGCATCAATCTGATGAATTTTGAGATGCTTTTTTTGCCAACCTGGGGAGAGCTGGAGAAACTTAACTTCAGCCATGAGTTAAAAAATTATTATGGCCTCCTTACTAAGTATTATGAAAGCCATTTCATGCCAGCCTGTACTTTGAAGTCAAATTTTGTACAGGTTGGCATTGTCTGCTTATTGATAGAACAGTGGACCACTTTACCTTCTGCTGTGTCAGTCCCCTCACCTCAAAATCTACCTCCTCAAAAACGGTAGCGTTAGCTAATAATTTTCCACCGGCGCTTTAGCTAGCTGGCTAACGTTGCGTTCTCTCCTGCTGTGTTCAATGACTCGATTCATCAAGCTGTAGCTAACGTTAGTTAAGTATATGTCAACAGAGCTCCTGGGTAACTTAACTTAGATATACCAGAAAATATTAAAATTATTGAAACCATCACTCACCAAATTCAGTCAGGTAAATCGCAGACCCCTGGCGTGCTTTCAGCTTCTGATGGTGGTTCGCGTTAATATTTCCATGCACTCGCTCTCCCTTCTGGCACACGCACCTGTTCGCAATTGAATCGCAGTTCGCAGTTCGCTATTTACTGAATCTCACGCTCCCTTCTGGCATGCGCACCTGTTCGTAGTTCACTGAATATAAACGGCGAATTTTGCCTAAAGGTGAGGGATTTTAACATGTTCCCACAGACTTGCACTGAAATCTGAGCCATATTTAGACACAATAAAATATTATAGAGACTTCAAGGGGTCATAAACTACATTATTTATTTTATAATGTTTACTGGAGTGCGCTTATAATGATTTTTACATCACAAATGGTCATCATTTAGAAATAAAAGGCATTTTTCCTAATCCTGATTTTAGCCTCTGATTTGAATGCTCTGTTTTAAAGGGCGTGTCTGCTGTGAGACGTCAGTGTAAATGCTGCTGTGATTGGCTAACATCTTTGCATATGAAACGTGTAACTCTCTTGAAAACATTTTTATTATTACAGCTCTCAAGGTTAACTAATTGTGAAAAGTGTTGATTATGGCATTATATTTAGATCTGTATCATTATACTAGAGTGAGGCATGAAAGGTTGCAGGATGAGGATTGTAGCCGATCACAGACACGTTGAGCGCGTAACTGGTTGTTGTCTGTGTTGTGTTTTGTGAAGCTAAACACTGGACAGCGGGTGGCAGTTTCGCTGGATCTTTTATTCCTCTCCTTTCTCTAATATAAAGGAACACTTAAGCAGCCTCTGAGTGAATTGCCCTTAAATGTTCTCTCTTCCATTCAGTTACAATGCAGAAGGGCCAAAAGGAGCATGAAACATAAATTAAGAGTAAAGAAAAAAAACAGTATACAAGAAAATAATACAACAGAGAAAACATGCCTGATAAAAAGGAACACATAAGCAGCTTCTGAGTGAATTGCCCTTAATGTTATCTCCAAAAAAAAAATGACGTAGGGGAGAGCGGGGCACAACCTAACGCTTTTTGACTCTCAGTTTGTATAAATCCACTTGGAGCTCAGAGTATTTATTTTTTTCCCCACATTAATTTCACACGTTTAGTACAATTATGTGGTGTTGTTTCATTAATACAGTGTACACTTTTTTCTTGATTTACCCCGAAAGAATGGAAGTGAAATGTGACAACATGCCCCGTAGGTGGGGTACATTGTAACATGTGAGAGGGCACATTCTAACATGAGCAAATTACATCTTAAAATGTTACCTGATATAATAATAAAAAAATAATATCCAAAACAAACTAAAATATTTTGTCAATAAAATACAATTATTAACTTTTTAAAATTAAATAATGGCTTTTTTATCATTAAAAATACACACATTTTTGACAACAAACACATCGCTAAATACAGCACTATTGAAAACATAATAATTAATAATTTCTGAACATTGACACTCAGTCTTTATTCACCTTTTTCTCATGGTTTCTCCAAAGAATTCATAAAAGTATAGAATATAATAGCGTAGTTCTAATTGGGGCTCAATGTACTGGGATTTAAACCGTGGCTGGCGTCTTCTGCTGTTAGATCAGCATTAAATAACAGATATAAGATTACAATAATATCAGATTTGTCTAAAAAACAGAGATGAAAAATACACTTAAGTAAGAAATTAACTTTTTCTATGGTTAAATAAATGTT
Organism: Gobiocypris rarus; assembly: GCA_023029165.1. Taxonomy (NCBI): domain Eukaryota; kingdom Metazoa; phylum Chordata; class Actinopteri; order Cypriniformes; family Gobionidae; genus Gobiocypris; species Gobiocypris rarus. The sequence goes on along the minus strand of CM040918.1, from coordinate 34,385,169 downwards.
CAGTGATATCTTCCAAAGATTTTTTAATTTTGGCACAATTCTTTCTCTAAATAATGTTGATATGGCAATGAGTAAATACACTAAGTTTGGTCATCCTGGCATGTGTGGGAAGTGTTAAACCATGTGTGTTACAACTAACCCCATGTTAGGTTGTGCCCCGCGCTCCCCTACACAACACCACATGCTTTCATTTTCACATATTTAGCAGGAGACTAAAAAAATACTCAAAAAGGATTAAAAAAATCTAACAGGTAAGTAAAACAACATTATGCACATGAACTAGAGACATAAAAGAAAAAATTACATTAAAGATTAAACAAGATGATCAGAAACCTACCTCTTCCATTCAGTTACAATGCAAGAGGGAAGAGGAGGAGACAGAACAGGTTGGCTCATAACGTCACAATTAAAGGGGAAAGCACTCACATTTCAATCAGGCAGTTGTATCAGGTATATGTAAATTAACAATTTTGTGTGAATTCTAATAAACAATACATGTATTTAACAGTATAATTTCTATACCTGTTACAAATGCAGTGAAATCGTTATTGCAATCGTTACAGCGATCATAAAGAGGATGTTCTTTGATTGCTTTCTATAATTTCATCACAGTTTAAATAACAGATCATTTTCATCCTACTAAGTGAAACATTGTTAAATTGACCGTTTAGTCTCTGGTTTGATTTACTGACACACAGCAATAAACGAGACAAAGACATCTGACTGTACACGTGAATCATTACATGAACATATCAGGAATTACTGGTCACTGATGATTTTGGTTAGACACATACAAATCACCAGTGCATATCAAATGATCTGTAACAAAGAAATTATGTGACAGTAAAAACTTTTTTACCCCACATAAGTGTGTAGAGCCTTTCCTGTTGGATCCAAGAAGGCACAGCATAGTTTTTTTATTTCAGTCTCCACAAATCCAGCGTCAGAAGGAAGGTTAAGCCCCGGTATACTTACATTTCTGCGCCTGGGCGTATCTAAAGTATACTTTTAAAGTATACTCAAACATGGATCGACACATGCGCAGTACAATTGTTGAGACTCTTCTGACTTTCTGGCCATTGCGTTGTTGTACGTGAAGCATCCGCACGTTCTCAAAAATTGGCACGGATGTGCACATTAGGCTTTATGCCACGACTGTGTTTTTCCCGAACCTAGCACTTCACAACATTTTGCACTCTTTAAAGGAATACTAGTTGCTTGATACAGTGTTAGCGTCACGTTATTTACCTACCACTTGTCATGTACAAATCAGTGGGTGGGCTATAGTGGTAACAATGTAGAATTTGATTTCTCAATTCATGACCCCTTTACGCTTTGTCTGGGGCAATAAGCAGCCACATTCAAAGCAATAATGACAACAGCTTAGCAATCACCTAAATATCATGGTAGTGGATTTAGAACGGACAAAAAAAGAAAAAAGAAAGTGAACACATCTTCACTTCATCTTAGTCACATCATAAGCATACCACTGTGCTCAGCTTCACTCAAAAAAAATAAATAAAGAAAAAAAAAATAATCGGTAACACTTTATTTTGATGGTCCCTTTTGAACATTCTGTTGACTATAAGTAACGTTGCACCTTCATGTCAACTAACTCTCATTAGAGTATTAGTAGACTGTCTGCTTAATATCTGCTAACACTTCATTCTAATTGTCTTTCAACAGACATCCTACTGACTATTAGTAACTTTGCAACTACATGTCAACTTATTCTAACCCTAACCCTACCAGTCTACTGAAACTCTACTAACACTCTAATGATATTTAGTGGACATGTAGGTCCAATGCTACTTATAGTCAACAGAATATGTTAAAGGGACCATCACAATAAAGTGAAACCAAAAAAGCTTCCCTGCTCATGCTCAGTGTAGCCTGTGTTTGAGTCAGCATAAACCCTGACAGATCTTAGCGAGACATAAGCCTACAGCACTGAAAGCATCTGGTGGATATCTAGAGGAGGCTACAAGGATGTGCACCACTCAACCAGTGCAAAAGCACAGTATAAGAGTCTCTGTTGGACTGAGGCCAATGGGCAAATTTGGCCAGGATGCCAGGGTTACACCCCTAGTCTTTCTTGAAGGGCATCCTTCAAAGGTCTCCCATCCAGGTACTGACCAGGCTCAACCCTGCTTACCTTCAGTGGAAAACCAGTTTTAGGCTACAGGGTGATATCTGCCAGCTTTATTTATCCAGATTTATTTGGAATCTATCAGCTTAAACTATTTTTACTCCCACTTTTCTTCCCACCTGTTCTTGCCTGCATTAATGTGTTGATATCTATCTAGCTTGAGTTTCACTGACTAATACTCTTAGGCTTAAAGACGAAGTGTGTATTTTTTAGGGTGTGAAATTCTCCTTCCTATCCAAGTTTAATGTGAAGAGACAACTTAGAGTAAGCCTGCAGGTTGACTTCTCAAAGAGTGTGAACCTTGTGCAATCAACATTGCTCTGTTTGTTGAAGCATGTGCAATACTGACTTTCATTGCCTTTGGGGCTTAAGATTTCACAAGTGCTTTACAATTTTGTTTGCAATATGCATCAAACAGTCATTAGCTGTTTCCATTCAGAGTTGTGAATTTAACTTATGCACAAAATTGGAATTTTGCATATAATGTTTGGGAATAAAGAAGCATCCAGAAGAACAAAATCAGCATTCCAGAATAATTGTTCAGCTGGTTAATCCAGTTATCCAATCACATCCTCTGTTGAGGCAAAGTCACATGAGGATTTTTTTCCGCATCAAGGGATTTCTTCTGTAAATGTTTCCATTGTAGCCTGTGAAAATCAGATAAAAAAATATTTGTAGCTACGCGCATTTTTAGAATTTATCCACATCTTGGCATTTCCATCAAGTGTTTTATTATGCGATATCCCAAAATGTATAAAAATAGGTGGATGGAAACATAGCTAGGGTTCAAGAACCTGTCAGAGACTGTCCCCCTAATGGCTATGAATTTCAGAGACCATGTGTGGAAAGAGTTTCCCAGCAGCTCGCTGAACAATAAATATTAAAACCAACCTAGGGCTCCTGAAAAAAAAACCAAAATAACATTGCCTGTGGAGACATTTCAACAAAATTATATGTAGTTATGAGTTACTGATGACATAGGACACAGGATGAACAATCTCAAAACTTTTTTTCCAGACTGCACTTGAAAAAGCGCTCCGTTAATTATGCAAATTGAAGGAAATTAGAGTAGAAAAGGTAAAGATTGTGTACAATTTTTGGAGTCAGTAAAGTTTGTTTTTCACATCAAATGTGTCTCTTTTTTGTTCTCAGTCACAACATCAAGAGATCAACCACAAAAACTAGCTAACATAGACAACGGTAGCCACCTCACATTCTGGAAAACAAATTCACACAATTATAACCTTTATCAGCACAGAAGCCCAAATAAGGCTGCTCATAGTAAATGAAAAATACATAGAAATTATGTTCAGTATGATCAATACCTTTCAAAATGATTACGCAATTTAACACTTGGTCAGTCACTGAATAAAGACACTTGTACAACTTCAAAAATAAAATTAAACAAGGCTCGAAATTTCGACCATTTTGGTCGCATATGCGCCCAAAATTTGTTCGGTGCGACCTTCCTTTCAAAATTAAAGGCAGCATTTGTCTCTCTAGATCATTTTGCTATCGCGTGAATGCAGTGATGGACAGCGATCTTTCCTCATTCGACTGGTGTTTGGATTTCATGTGATTCTCGTTGTGGTGGTGATGTTATGACAACTATTATCTAAAATAAGTTTCACTATCAAATAAGTTTCATTCATTCATTTTATCAAAAGTAACTCCATTTTGTAAGATCATGTTCAATTTTCGTCTAATTCCAAACATTGCGTGAGACATTATGTGATAAAATACAATCAACTTATTAACACAGCGCCACTCAGTGGATTTAGTTATAACTGCGAGTTTTATAGGGATTTATCATGGATTCACTGCATTTCCGGCCAGCAAAGCAACGTAGCAAAATTCTAATAATATTTTTAGTTTCTTAATATATTAACTACGATCGAATATTCAAATATTCACCCACAACACGAGTTTCCAGTAGGGTGTCGAAATTAATAGTTTCTTCGATGCATCGCGATGCAGACGGGGACGATTCGGTATCATTTCATTAATAACAGATTATAATGTAGGCTACTGATTCTTTTCTGCCGTCATTTGCCACGCACGTGTATTGTCGCGGTAGCATACAATGGCAGAGGGCGAGGCGAGTGAGAGTAATTAAAAATGCTCCAACTACTTTAAAAGCCGACATGAACAACCTGGTAACTTAAGTACGTGGAGAAGATGCGCTGTGCGTAATTCAAATCTATCTGATTTATCAAAACGACTTCATTTACACTTGGGCACATAAATGTATCTCCGCAAAACAGATATAAATCCGATCTTCAATTCCTGCACTACATGCAGATTAAATGGAGTTCACGTCACCGAAAACAACAGAGAGGAGCTGCATTTTATTGATCATCAGCTAATTTCAAATTCAAAGCCAGCAATATGAGCAAGCTCGGCAACAGGCCTGGTGAGATCATTCAGTTTCTTTACTTTTAATGAAGATGATTGTATGTTGAGCACCTTTAAAGTACGACTTTACTACAGTTTAATTTGCGTTGGCTTAACCTCTTAACCAGCCCCCCACTTTTGAGAATTTTCTGAAAACGACATACCCAAGAGTCATAATAGCTCAAAATTGTATATGAACAGAGTAATACACATTTTTTATTTTTATTATTCACTTAGGAAAAAAATTATGAGATTTTAATGTTGAGGTCCTGAAATTAAACATAATATAAAACGGAATGTCTGATCATGTTTTGATTCAAATTTGAGGATGATTCTCTCAAAAATGTAGCTTCTGTAAGCTTTTATATCAGGAAAAGACTAGGCGTCCTTTCCAAAAGACCTTTTATTTTAAAACATTTGTAATTGTAAAGAGTAGTTTTTTATTCAAATAAATCTGCAATAAACTGCTGATTATGATTAATGTACAGCTACTGAAAAACTAAATTAACTATTTACAGAATTTTTAAAGTGTAAAAAACTCATTTAGTTGATAAAAACAGTCTGTCATAGAGCCTGCGCGCTCCACTGCAGTGTTGCGCAATCATACAGGCAGGTGCCCAGCTGCTATGGAGACGGTGACTAGAGGCATATTCACCAATAATGCTTACAAACACAACGCAAGATAATGTCTTGTGATTGGTTACTACGTCCGTCAATCAAACCTTTGCCGGCAAGGCATTGGCTAGGCATTGATTGCCTTTATCCAACGAAACCCATACACTCTTTGATTGACAGATCGCGGAGCGAGTAATGCGCCAACTCTGTATACCATCTTCAGAGAGCCTGTGATTGAAGCAGAGAGACCTGGGAGGGTTTAACGTGACAGGAAGAGTCCACAGCACAGGGGAGATCGTCAGAAACGGATTCGATATTTCATTGAAAATGGACACGATTGATTACTCTAACTCAAAACGCTCATGCAAACAAAGGAGTATTTTTTTTTTCCTTATTTTTTCATTGTTTTGGATTAAAAAGTGGGATGCATTTTGAAGAGTGGACTCTTACATGGACCTGTATGCTGTTGTTTTTTGGATTCGTCTGATCTGATAGGAGATGAAAGATGAGTACTGCGTTTATTATGCTAATGCTTAAATAGCTACTGCTTCAGCGTTTCATTTAACCCTTTCCTCTCTGGTGTATTTATTGCAAAAACGAGTTCAGAACATGAATCTCGAGTGTTTTAGCTTTCAAATGATGCATAGTTTGTGATGGTTGATTGAATAGTTTGTATAAAACAAAAGTGAATAAAAGTAGAGACACGCCCACTTACGTCACCCCCCCCACGATGTGGTGCGGGTTGAGATAACCGTTACTCGTCTGTGGCGATGCGTGCTGCGGTAGTGCTGTCATATCTGGCTATAACGTCATATAGCCTATAACACGCTCTCATACTTTTTTATTTCTTTTTAAACATATGTGGTTTCAATAATCAGATGCATTTAGACTTTAGTTTTGACTGCGACCCAGACCACCTCTTAAAGTGTCTTTTAGTATTTATTTTTGTGTAAGTTATTCTAAACGCTCCTGTTGTCTTCTGTGCCCAGACATGACTTTTGTTTGATGATTGATACATTTAAGAAGCTTGTTTTCTTTGAGCAGGTCAAATTAAAGGTTCAGTTCAAATATCTCACTGCTTTTATTTATTGACAAAAGTGTATACATAAGGATGGGGTGCATAATCAATGCATCGTGATATCGAATTGAGCCGAATCTATGATAATCGTAATCGAACTGAACAATGAGACCAGTGTAGGTTCACACCCCTAGTTTCCAGACTGAGCTGCAGAGCTAAATCAGATCGCCAGCAGATCAGGCTGGGTTTACGCAGTCTAAGAACTGATAGAACAATGTTGAGTAAATTATATTTACAACATAAAAATCCTATTATTTCCAGACAAGCAACTTTTTTTATTCCGACAATTGAATGACGATTTACCTGGACACGACAGACACATTTTAGATGTGGTTTTGCTGGTGCTCCTAACTAATGATTTAGATCTAATACTGTCACATGGACTAAATGTTGATACCATTAAAATTCTGCAGCAGAGCGATGACATCTCAGATCATTACCTAATATCATGTATACTTAATATAGCTAAGGCTGCAAAGCCATCCCCTCGCTTCAAATATGGCAGGACTATAACCGCTGCGACTAAAGATTGCTTTGTACATAATCTTCCTCATCAGTTCCATCTCCTCAGAATTACAGATAGCCAAGAGGAACTTGATGTTGCAACAGAAACTACTGACTCTCTCATTACTAGCACTTTAGACATAGTTGCTCCTCGGCGCTTAAAGAAGATTAAAGCAAATAATCCAACGCCGTGGTACAACGAGCACACTCTGGCCCTTAAAACAGCAGCCAGAAAATGGAGCGCAGCTGGAAGAAAACAAAACTGGAGGTTTTTCGCAATTTGTGGAAAGAGAGCATGATTGCATACAGAAAGGCCATAAAAACTGCTAGATCTGCTTATTTCTCAACTCTTTTAGAAGAAAACAAACACAACCCTAGGTATTTATTCGATACAGTGGCTAAATTAACAAAGGATAAAGCTTCAACTTCTGACATTTGTAAACAACACAGCAGTAATGACTTTATGAACTTCTTTACTAGTAAGATTGATAACATTAGGAATAAAATTATAACCATGCAGCCGTCTACTACAGTATCACTTCAGACAGAACATTGTAGTCTCACTGAGGAAAAATTACACTCATTCACTGCTATAGGAGGAGAAGAATTGGCTAAACTTGTCAAATCATCAAAATCAACAACATGTATGCTTGACCCTATACCGACTAGGCTATTAAAAGAAATGCTTCCAGAGGTCATAGATCCTCTGCTTAATATTATTAATTCATCCTTGACATTAGGATATGTACCAAAAACTTTTAAGTTGGCTGTAATTAAACCACTTATTAAAAACCGCAACTTGATCCTAAAGAATTAGTCAATTACAGACCAATCTCGAATCTACCGCTTTCTATCAAAAATATTAGAAAAGGCAGTGTCTTCACAATTATGTTCCTTTTTAGAAAGAAATTGTATATGTGAGGATTTCCAGTCAGGATTTAGACCGTATCATAGTACTGAGACTGCTCTAATTAGAGTTACAAATGATTTACTCTTATCATCTGATCATGGTTGTATCTCTCTATTAGTGTTACTAGATCTTAGCGCTGCATTCGATACTATCGATCACAATATTCTATTGAATAGACTCGAAAATTATGTTGGCATTAGTGGAACTGCATTGGCATGGTTTAAATCTTACTTATCTGACCGTTATCAGTTTGTAGCAGTAAATGAAGAGATGTCACACCGATCACAAGTTCAGTATGGAGTACCGCAAGGCTCAGTGTTAGGACCGTTGCTTTTCACCCTGTATATGCTACCACTGGGAGATATCATTAGGAAGCATGGCGTTAGTTTTCATTGTTATGCTGATGATACTCAGCTCTATATTTCTTCACACCCTGACGAAACTTACCAATTCACAAGATTAACGGAATGCATAGCTGATATTAAAAATTGGATGAATAGTAATTTCCTGCAACTTAATTCAGATAAAACTGAATTTTTAATTATTGGACAGAAAAGCTCCACAAGTAGTGCCCTAGAATACTGTCTAACCTCGATGACTGCTCTGTCAAGCCCTCGTCTGCCAGTGAGGAACCTGGGTGTGCTCTTTGATACCAATCTTTCGCTTGAAAGCCACGTTTCTAGCATCTGTAAAACTGCATTCTACCATCTTAAAAATATATCTAAATTACGTCACATGCTTTCAATGCAAAATGCTGAACAATTAGTACATGCATTCATGAGCTCAAGGCTAGATTATTGTAATGCTCTACTGGGTGGTTGCCCTGCTCGCCTAATAAATAAACTCCAGCTGGTCCAAAACGCAGCAGCTCGAGTTCTTACTAGAACCAGGAAGTACGATCATATTAGTCCAGTTCTGTCAACACTGCACTGGCTCCTATTAAACATCGCATACATTTTAAAATCTTGCTTATTACTTATAAAGCAATAAATGGTTTAGCTCCCCAGTACTTAAGCGAGCTCTTAACGCAATATACTCCATCACGCCAATTGCGGTCTCTAAACTCTGGCCAGTTGAAAATACCTAGAATATCTAAGTCAACTGCAGGCGGTCGATCCTTTTCCTATTTAGCACCTAAACTCTGGAACAGTCTTCCTAGCATTGTTCGGGAAGCAGACACACTCTGTCAGTTTAAATCTAGACTAAAAACACATCTCTTTACTATGGCATACACATAGAACATTTTTAACTTTCTTTATTCAAATCAAATGACTGATTGTTAGGCTGCATTAACTAGGTCAGCCGGAACCGGGAACACTTCCCATAACACCTGATGTACTCGTTACATCATAAAAGAGTGGCATCCACACTAATGTTAGTCTCTCTGTTTATCCCGAGGTTTACTGCAGTCGGGCGGATCCAGGCCGTGTCCGGATCGGATGGTGGACCTGCATCTGGACATGACCAGCTCATCCTGGAGTGTCTGCTGAGACCGTGTCCATTAGTGTCTCCTCTGAATTCGCCTCACCGAACGTCATCCTCAATTAACCCGCCTCCGCAATAACTCCGATCTTTCAAGTATTCATATTCTTGTGTAATCGACCATCCTAAATGAACCCGCCTCGCAAGGCCATACCCAAAATTTCGAATATTCCTATCTAATATGATTTATGACCTGCAAGGTTGCCTGAGTAATAATTATACACTGTTAATAATAGGCCAGAGGAGAACTGGCACCCCGACTGAGTCTGGTTTCTCCCAAGGTTTATTTTTCTCCATCATGCCCTGATGGGGTTTTGGTTCCTTGCCACTGTCGCCTTTGGCTTGGCTTGCTCAGTTGGGGACACTCAAATTATGATCCAAGTTACTCAACTAAATATACAAATAGAATTTATTAATTTGGTCATATATAATTCTATAAACTATCCAAATTAAACTAGCCAAATCAAATTTTGTTGCAATGTTGTCCTGTTTAACACTGTGAAGCTGCTTTGAAACAATCGTCATTGTAAAAGCGCTATATAAATAAAGTTGATTGATTGATTGATTGATTGATTAATGAATTTGGGAGCACCAGTGCTACTAAGTACAAAAAGTTAATGTCAAACTCTTTTAAATAATTTAAACTTACTGTTGATCACCACTCTATAACATGTACACGTTTCACAGCGAATGAGGAACTTGATTTTCCCTCTGCAGACTGTAAAATAAATAATACAAACTCTTTTCCTTAACATTTGGAACTCATGGCATCAGAATAACACTATGATTTTACTAGTTTCAATGAAACACATGTAAATGAGTAACACTTTTTGGGAATCTATGAAAGTGAACAAAACTCACCCCGTTCACACTCACCCTGGAAACACAGAGGGCAAACGGAGCACATTTCTCCCCTCTTGATCCTACAAAATTACCACAATAATCAATAACACTGGTTCACATCAAATTATATACAAACTAATCTTAATGTTACACTGATAATGATGATAGTTCATCACTTACGATTCGACAGAATTGCGTTGAATTGACACACACACACACACACACACACACACACGCACACACGCACGCACGCCACGCACGCAAGCACGCACGCACACACACACACACACACACACACACACACATACACACACACACACACACACACACACGTTGTGTTTCCATGTTTTGTGGGGACATTCCATAGGCGTAATGCATTTTATAGTGTACAAACCGTATTTTCTATCCCCCTACACTGCCCCTGCCCCTAAACCTACCCATCACAGAAGACATGCTGCATTTTTACATTTTCAAAAAACATCACTTAGTGTGATTTATAAGATGTTTTCCTCATGGGGACCAAAAAATGTCCCCACAAGAACAAGGATTTTGGATATTGCCATCTTTGTGGGGACATTTTGTCCCCATAACGTAGGGATTACCACACACACACACACACACACACACACACACACACACACACACACACACACACACACACACACACACACACACACACACACACACACACACACACACACACACACACACACACACAGGTTTGTTTTTGTGAATTGTGGGGACATTTTATAGGCATAATCGTTTTTATACTGTACAAACCATATTTTCTATCCCCTTACACTGCCCCTACTCCTAAACCTACCCATCACAGGAAACTGCACATTTTTACTTTCTCCCCAAAAAGCTCATTCTGTATGATTTATAAGCCTTTTGAAAAACGGGGGACATGGGCAATGTCCTCATAAGTCGCCCTTTCCTTGTAATACCTATGTCATTATACACATTTGTGTCCTGATATGTCACACACACACACACACGCGCGCGCCATCTCTCATCCCTCTTTGCATCTTGCTATCCCACCTTATCTGTCCGTCTTCCACTCCCATCTCATCTGCCGCACCATCTGTGCAGCTGTGATAAGTGCAGTACTTTCTGTCTCCTCCCTGTTGTTCCCCCCAGACCATTTTCCCTTGTATTCCTGCTTGACTGACACATCTTCCACTACTGTATGATTCGACAACACTTGTCTCCTTCAGTGGGATGGGTGTACTGTTGTCAGAAATGGACACTCAGCTATTAGAGACTACAATACACCCGCAGTCCAGTTTGCTACAATACAAAAGCATCTGTTCTAACATGGTATTTTCCACACAATGACAATGCACTATGCAGCAGTGATGGCATATAAAATAAGACATTTTGTGATGCCAAAGTGGTCTCAGCAGTTTAAATTTGGAATGCCTTCAAGTATAATGGTGAACACAATCAAAATGAATCTAAATCGCAAAGTTCTTCAGTGATTATAAATATTGAGGCAGCAATTTATTTTCATGTATAAAACCCCATTTATAGCCTACTGTCTGATTAGTCTTGTATATGTTTATAAGTTAATAAGTGACCAGTCTGTCAGATGCTGACTACAGTGAAGCTTCTCCAGCACACAGTGCACACCCTCTCTTTCACAAACCTATGCAAACGAACAAAGACAGCTATAAATCACAGTCGCTTTCCATTGAATGGGAATCGCACAAGGTTACTTGGCTCAGTCCAACTCATCAATAATCTCATTTTATCGCAGGAGAAGTGCACCTCATAAAAACATCAAGAAACAACATAAATCCTTTCATGACACAACAATACAAGCATGCTATAACAACACATAAATATGTACTAATCACAAAGCGTCAATGCTGAACCCAAGGACAGGTTAAAATGAGGTTTACTGGTTTGTTAGTGCCTAGAGAGCTCGAATTGTTGAAGTTTTGACCATGCCAACGGGCAAAAGCTGACCACCAGAGCTGTTCATCCTGCTAAGTGGCCATAACATGGGTCATTAAAGGCATTGAATATTAAAGTGGTGAGTGCTTTTTCAAGAAAGCAGAAATGTCCACTTTGTGGCTGGAATTTGTCATTTAACTTGTCAAAGGCTGTTGTTAAATGTGGCATTTCAGCATGTGTTAACATTCAAGGTGGATTTCTACCTGCACAAAATGGCGAGCAGCAACTATATAAACAGGTGACTATTTTTACTTGAAAGTGATGTTTATACTGATGATGGAGAAAATCATCATGCCAGCCGAATGAACAACTCAAGCGCTTAACAATGACAAATCACTTATGAGATAAACGCACTGCATATAGGCAATGGAAATGTGTGGGCTGGAAGAACAGGATGGAATCAGAAAGACTGTGGAATTTCAAAAGAAGGACAACCATTTTGAGAAGAGTTGTTTGAAAGAGTTGTGCACAATGCATAATTTACTTCATTTCAATTCACTAGATTGAATTTAATTAAAACAATTTTAAAAAATCAACACACTCAAAACAAGCTTAGTTACATAATTAACCCTTTCAAGTGTGAGTTTAAAATATTCTAGCTACTCTCTAAATATTCTCCCAGAGTGAGTTTTTTTAAGGCGACCATTATTTTAGAACGTTTCCATGGCAACGCGATCATGAGACTCATTGCAGACAAAATAGCACTGTATGACAGATGTATGCTTTTATTTCGTTTTTCCTTTTTTTATTCAAAATATTCACAAACTTGCTTACCATGTCATCAATATATCCAATATTCAGATTCTCAAATATATGTAAGTGAGTGTGTTTTGTCATTAAAAACCTTTATAAATTATCTTGATCTATAAAATGAGATGGGCGCTGCCATATTTGGTCGTGCCACAGTTCAGAAAGTCAGCACATGTATTCATCAGGTTCTCACAAAATACATATAAGTGAGTGGCCGGTGAACTGGGAGAAGAATATAAACTTTATAGTTACTTATAGAATAAAACATGTCAGTAAATTATATTTGAATGGATTGTTATTGCTGCTTCCATAGACATCAGTCTGTATTTTACAAACTCTGCATGTATTGTTTTACTAGTACTAATGTGTATTAAAATGTTTGAAACCTAACATTATGTGGTTGAAAACACTGCATAGGGATGACAAGCGCTGATCATATCTCTCTCTGGCTCAGCGCGAGTTATGTCAGACTAGTTTAGACTCTGTAGTCCCACTGCAAAAAATGCTCTTATTTAATTCTTATGTTTTAAGCAAAAACTCACCTAATTTTAATTTTATTTTCAAGAAAACAAGAAAAAATATCTTATGTCATTTTACTTATCTAGTAAATGAATCTTGATTTACGAATCAAAAAAAGAAAAATTTTTAGATATTTAGACGAGAAACAAGAAAAAAATAATTAAGAGCATTTTTTGCAGTTAGCCACTTGTTAGCAACTGCCTTTTTCAAGACACCTAACAGCTTCAAAAAATCATGAGTGGGGCAATACTGATGTATTTTATGACGTAGAATAAAATGTGAAAGTGTTTATAGCTTGTGTTCACCACAGACCTTATTTCAGCCATTTGACCAAAATCCCAAATGCTAAAATGCTAACTCGCTTCCACGTTTTTGCCTACAAAGAGATGTCATACCTGCAACACTCTATAGCCTGCCTTGTTGGCAAGCACTATTTACACTAGCTCCACCCAACAATGCTTGGCTGGGCCACACAAGATTGAAAAAGAAGCATGTGTTTCAATGTCTTCAGTGGCTGGTCAGTAGAGTGTAAAGCTTGGTTCTGACCAAACAGCAACTTCTCGCGGTCTCTCTTGAAGCCAAACTGCAGTTCATCGACTGGCCACTAGGGAGCAGGGAAGGGAGCAGAATCTCATTAGCTGTGTCCCAAAGTGAAGGGCGCGCACTTCGAAGGCCGCATTTGAAGTGCGAATGCGTCATAGCGGCACTACGAAGGCTGTCCCATTAGACTTGTTAGAGATGCGCCTCGCCTCGCCTGAAACGAAGGCAAGACTAGGTGGCTGCAGTGAAGGGAGGAGTGAAAAAAGTGCAGGCAACATTTCTAACCAGCATGCAACTCGCGCTGATCACCGGTGATCGGTTCTGCGCAGATTTTGCTCATCTCAAACGAGCCTAATGTGAATGCTGCACCTCTGAAGTCCACATTTGAAGTGCGATTGTGTCACAGCGGCGCAACGAAGGCTGCCGCAATTCGAGAGCGACTTCAAAATGCGCCCTCCGTTTGTCAGGCAAAGGAAGGGTACAGCAGATGGAACCTTCGGACAAATTCACTCCCTATCCTATCCCAGAATTCATAGCACACTGACTATAGGATTTGACTGGTCCGTATTCCTGCGGCGTTCGATCAGATTTCTTGCGGCGCGGGATTAAATTTCCCAGTGAAAGACGGTAGCGGTCGGTAACTCAAGTGTAGCCTGGATACTATTGAACACAACAGCGGAACCACTTGAACTTGAAGTAAACTAAATTTAGTGCATTTGCACAGTTCCCAGTTCCCTGCCCTCAGCAACCTGGCAAGATAAAATTTTATTTCCCAATTTTAACTTGCATAAATGTAATTTATTTCTCAACCGTTCTCTTAAGAAGAGGAATCAGTCCATTCTCTCCCTTTTCGCTCTTTCTTTCTTTTGCACTTTCTTTAAAAACAAATTAGGGCTTTTTTTTCTCGTCCCGCTCCCGCTATAGGATCTATTCCGCACCGCACCCTCCCGCACGTGCTTAAAATTCACTCGTGCTCATCCACTATAAATTATTTTATTCCCGACCCGACCGATCCAGCTAAATTTAGATTTCGTTTCAAGAATCTCTCATTTAAATTTCCCCTACAGAAAGAGAGACGTTTGAGAGAATTTTAATAAATATAATCATTTACACTCTATGTTATTATTACATCCTGTTAATGTACAACAATTCACTGAGGTGCAAATAGTATCTGCCAAAACAATATATAAATAGCATCTAATTACTATTTATAGCCTACATATTGCAAAGAACTGCGAATTTTACATGGTGTAAAATAGAATATATCACAATTTTTGCTTAAGCCAGGTATACTGTGCAATTTATAATAGCCCTTGAAGATTGTTTCTTGTTAGACTGAACGAAAATCGTCCAGAGTTTTATATCATCAATGAATGATGCGTTCGGTAACAGTGAGCTGCATTACATGCAGGATTTAAATGGTGGCTACAAAGAAATCTCTAGCGCTCATTTTGGTCATAGTTTGCCTTGAAAAATGAAGATAATTCGACGGTCGTTGAAGGAGAAGTCACACTGCAGGATTGTGCGCCATATCTTCTGACACTGCCAGAATTTCGTCTGAGGCAAAATTTGATCGCAGCGATCATTAATCTGCTGCCAGTGAACATGTCAAACTAACGATCAAAGACTTCCGATTTTAGCCTAGGATCAGAGGAATCTTTAAGGATTTGCAAAATTTGTCTCAGATGGCCAAATCGTGGCCAAAATTGCACAGTGGGTACCCGGCTTTAGAAATAGCACCGACAACTATTTATAAATAGCATCTACTGCTAAGAAAAAATGCTATTTTCTCTTAATGTAAATAGAATCTGGCTGCTATTTACACTTGGTGCCACTGCCAAATTAAATAGGAGCATTTAAAATGACTCCCTCAGTGGTTGCATTTTGACAAAAAGAGGTTGTTATTTTGCTTCGGAATGTGTGCAGGGAATAAAAACGTGGATGCATTTTTAAAACATTTAATTGTTCCAAGAGAAAAGTTTTTCTTATCGGCACACCAGTGGCTATTTACAAATGTAGCCATTTTAATTTGATTATGAATGATAGTGTTCCCATCTTCTCAAGCTTGAAACCGTGCTGTGATTTTTGACACTCATCTGACATATTAAGAGTATCACACATTTGTGTTCCCCCATCTCAGAAACTGCTAGAATTAGGCCTTATCTTACGCTGCCTGATGATTCACGCATTTGTTACTTCTAGGATTGATTATGGCAATAAACTATTTGTTGGTTTACCTGCTAAATCAACCAAACAGTATGCAGTATATCCAGAATTCAGCAGCACATGTACTAACATATAACCTATCACAGGCGTGCTTCATAATTTGCATTGGCCCATCATTTTTAAAACTCTCAAACTAACATACAAAGCTATGCATGGATTAGCCTCTTCTTAAATCTGTGACTGTCCCCCTGTATATGCCTTCTCATTCCCTTCGTTCTGCTGATTCTCTTACACTTCAGCAGCCTCCTGTAGAAATGCTCCCGCATGAAGTTGCTAAAAACACATCTTTTTAAAACCGTTTACAGATTGTGATAATTAGTACTCTTTGTATTACAATGTTTATTATTTTATGATTTATTGTTTCTTGCATTGTATTCTTTTTGTACTTCTGCATTTTATTTGATTTATATGCTATTGTTTGTAACACTTTGGGTTTTCTAAAAGCGCATTATAAATAAAATGCATTATTATTATCATTATTATCATAGATGCAAAAGTTCAGCGTACAATGGTTTAAGTATTTCAAATTACCTGCATACATGAATATATTGGTTTTTTGATATAGAGTATTTTCATGCATAACCTTTGCAGAGGAAAGCCAATCTCATCCAGGCTTGGCTGAGTGTTGTTTATTTCTGCTGTTAGCAGTAAAATGTCAGCATATAGCCGTCTCTCAGCCGCCTCTGTAGTTAGTGACCCCAATTTATGAGAGATGCAGAGGAGGTGCATGATGTTGGAATCATATTCAGTATTTTATAAATCTCATGTTAACTGATGATGTGTTTAAAATTATAATTTTGGCATTCATTATGCACATCTAAGCCTTTAGGGGTACTTTTATGTCCAAGAACAATTTTTTGTTCTATTACACAAGAGAAGGATCCATTCATTAAACCGTTGTGCTACATTTACAGTATTTCTGCACAAACTGTATTTATAAAAGGATAACATTAAATCTTTTTTTACAGGTTAGATATTGATAACTCAAACCAAACCTGTGTACTTAATTGTTGATCATGCACATCCATGTTTGTAGTATTTTAACTTTTTTACTCATGTTTGTAGATCTGAGTGTGCATGAATACTCATTAAACTCATTAAATGTTTCGATTTGTGACACACTAATCAAAAATTTCGAATATTTAGGATGAATATAGGCTCTGCAATTTGGGATACAAAATATCACTCTGGAAGACCTTGATTAGCTGGTTCAGAAGTGTTTAATTAGGGTTGGAACATAACGCTGTGGGAAGGTGGACACTCAGGAACAGGAGTCCAGTGCTGATTTGAACCCCACTGACATTCAGGATAGCTCAACCAAAAATGAAAATGATCCTATGATTTACTCGCCATCAAGCCATCATAGGTGTATATGGCTTCCTTATTTCAGCCGAACACAATCTGAATTATATTAAAAAATATCATTGCTTTTCCAAGCTTTATAATGACGGTCCTGATGCTGCTTTGTTTATGGTTTTGGTTTCCCTTTTTGAATGATGAAAATAGACAATTGATACCTGCTGACATAGACAGATATTAACTTACACACAGGTACAGAAAACATTTAAAACATCTCTTCTTCTATAGAACCTTTTTGGAATAAAGTGTTCTCTAAGATTGAGTCAAGTACCCTACAGTTCTATATAGAACCCCATTTTTTCTAAGAGTTTATATATATATATATATATATATATATATATATATATATATATATATATATATATATATATATATATATATATATATATATATATATATATATACACACACAGTGGTGGTAAAAATTGTTGGCACCCCTGGTAAATATGATAAAATATGTCTGTTAAAAATAAATATGCATTGAAGGAAAATACCTTTTATTGAAGTAAAATAATTGAAAATGAGGGTTAAATCACTTTATCAAACAAATGCTTTTCTCCAAAATACGTTGGCCATAATTATTGGCAACCCTAGAATTTTTTATGAGTAAATTATCTCTGAAGTATATTCCCATTAATATTTATTTTTTTAGCACACCAGGGTGACAAGGAACATGAAACTGTCCAGCTATGAAATGACTTGTTTCACACAAATATAAGGAAGCACAAAGGCCAAATTCCCTTAATCATTCATCACAATGAGTAAAACCACAGAATATATTTTTGATGTGCAGCAAAATATGGTTGAGCTTAGAAAGTGGCTGTAGGGAAATATCTAAAGCATTGAAAATTCCCATTTCCACCATCAGGGCAATAATTAAGAAGTTCCAATCAACTAAAGACGTTACGAATCTGCCTGAAATAGGACGTGTGTCTGCATAGTCCTATTGCATGGAGAGGAGGAAAGTTTGAGTGGCCAAAGACTCTCTAAGGATCACAGATGGAGAATCACAGAGATTAGTTGAGGATTGGGATCAGAAAAAATCAAACAACCCCTACATCACCACATGAAGTTTGGGAGGGATTCAAGAAAAATCTTCCTCGCTCATCCAGAAACAAACTCCAGCATATTCAGTTGTCAGACATGACTGTAAATTCAAAAGGGACCTGGTTCTGTGGTCAGATGAAACTATAAAAAGAGTATAAATATAAAAATCTACCAGATGGGTTTGGTGCAAAGAGGGATAAAAAAGTACCCCATGCCCACGGCTAAAAATACAGCTGGATCTTTAATGTTGAGGGCCTATTTTTTTGCTGGAGGTCCTGGACATCTTGTTCAGACACATGGTAATGGATTCAAGCAAATACCAGCAGATAAAAAAATCTAAACCTGACGGCCTCTTCTAGAAATCTTATAATGGGCCGTGGTTGGATCTTCCATCAGGACAACGATCCAAAACAAACATTAGAATCAACACACAAATGTGTCACTGAACACAAAATGAAGCTTCTGCCATGGTCGTCCCAGTTCCCTGACCTGAACCTATAGAGAATGAGTGGGATGAACTGAAGAGAAGAAGCGTCAACATGGATCTGGGAACCTGAAGGATCTGGAGGGATTCTGTAATGAGGAATGGTCTCTAATCTCTTGTCAGATGTCCTCCAAACTCATAAGGCATTAGAGGAGAAGACTCAGAGCTGTTATCTTGGGAAAAGGAGGTTGCAAAAAGTATTTAATAAAAGGGTGCCAACAACTGTGGCCGATGTGTTTTGGAGGAACATTTATTTCATAATGTGATTTACCCCCCATTTTCAATTCTTTTACTTCAATGAAAGGTTCAAATGTTTTTTATTTTTAATTTTTTTATATCTTTCTTTGTCTTCCACAGAAGAAAGAAAGGCATGTTTAGATTAATATCAGAGTGAGTAAATGATGACAGTTTCAATTTTGGGTGAACTTAAGAACAATATATTTGTTCAACTCTATCTTGACTCTAAAAGTTGAATAAAAACAAATATCCCATACCCATACACGCAACCATAAAAAGTCATAAAAACATAACATTTTGCCATCTCATACAAATTATTGCAAGGTTTAATGAGAGTGTGTTGGATATGATATGTCATATATTTATAACTGTTTAGGAAGAAAGCCAAATGAATAGTTTACATTCTGCATTTATTTTCTGCAGATGGCACATACCTCCCATACAGAATGTCTCAGAGGAGTGAGCCTTCTCTCTCTATCTGTGATTTCAAATGAAGCCTATCTTTCTCTCCGGGCCCCGCTGCACCATTACTTCACTGATATTGTGAAGATACGTCTCAGTATCAGGCAAGCAAGGCAAATAGCAGAGCGGGTCTATGGCACGTCACTGTAATGGTGCTTTCTGTCATTCTGACTCCACTTCATGTCTAATCTTTATTGAGTTTTATTTTCAACTGCTATTAAAGTGGGGACATGTCAGCGGCAGCCATAAACCACCAGTGGGATTGAATCGCCTTTTTTACATGGAAAAAAGGGAGAAGATGTGAATGGAAAAAATGACTAGAAGTAGCGAAAACAGCTAAATGTGTTGTGTACGGATGGCAGTCATTTGAACCCTGATCGTCACCGTACTTTTGCCTATGAATATCAAATGCGAACACTTCAGCGGCGGTGCTCACATCTTCAGCCATTACTTCAGAATAATACACACGTTAGCTTTCCCCCTCACTGGCCCTATAGCGCCGAAGAGAAATCTTTTCCAATCGTATAAAATCATTTACCAACATAATTTGAACCAATGAATTATTCAGTAGCCATTCACGAGAATTGCCTCACCATTCAGAGATTCAAAAGTCAACCGAAGTAACGACCTCAGTGTGGACGGTGTGGGAAAGTGTGGCTCTTCAAGGGAAGCGTAGTGTCAGGTGCATACGTTATAGGTCAATAACACTCATTATTTCCTGGTTAAATGCATGAATAATGCAGTCTTTCTATGTTATATTTAAATCTTTCCAGACAGCTGTTAGCAAGCGCTTCAGAATACATGCAGGAATGAGGTGCCCCTATTTATCCGTAATCTGGGATGTCATTTCCAAAAACATTTTTCTTGGAAACATCTCACACTTCTTTGATAAGAAAGGAAAAACTAGTTTGCATGTCATGCATACTGCCAGTTTGGAAACCAATATTAAGAAGTGTTGAAAGACATCCTTATATCCCACCCTGCTCGCCGGGCTGTTGATATTCAGAGTTTAAGAAAATATAAACCTGGAAGGACCCAGAAAGTTAATCATCGGATCAGTAGCTGGATCAGGTCTTTGTTTACAGTAAAATGAGGGATGTTTTGATCTTACTTAAGATGCTATAATAAATCAATAACAAGATGACATGATATAGTTTTGGAGTGCCTAAAAATCCTTTAATCATTTTAAAACACTTTGCCTCAAGTCACTTATGACTCAATAATCCTACTTTATTGTACATAGGTGTCTTTAACTACTTTGTTCTTAAATTTTTTCTGGTACTATTACACAGGGTTTGAAGAAGATGAAGACTGACGACAGGATTATAAAGTTTCAACTTGGTTTATTCAACTAGAAGGCAGCATGTGTAACAGCATGCACTAAAACAAATAATATTTCCAATGAGACGAACTAAATGATGATCCGCTGAGATGAATGGTTAGTGTCCATGGAAACAGATGAGTGGCTGGAAATAAAGACAAATAACACATGTGACTGAAGAAAACAAATTAAATGCCCATGAAAAGGCGCGACCTTGCGGCGTGGAGAGGAGAAGGAGGAGGCTTAGGAGGAGGGCGTGGAGATGGTGCAGGGATGGTGATAGTGGGCAGTGACAAAGGAGTGGTGACATCCGGATGGCGACAATGATAGATGACGTCTGAAGGACATCCAGAGCATGTCCGCATTATCCAAAGTGATGACTGAACAAGGGGGTGCTAGTAGGACAAGGGAACCCGGTGAAGCCATTAGGCCGAGGGTGTCTGATGGAGCCGAATGTGGGAGGAGCCAAGGCAAAGCCAACAGGTTGATGGGCTGAGATGGGGCAAGGTGATCAGAGGCAAAGCCACAGGATCTACTCAGGCACTGATGATGGTTGCTTGACTGCATGCCATTACAGGAGATGGCAAAGGGCTGCAAACTTCCAGCAGAGATGGGGCTGGAGGACTGGCTGAGCAGGGTGGTGACAGAGGCAGAAGCTTGAAGGTAATATATAGTCCAAGCGGGTCCTTGCAGGCTCACACCCCTGGTCAGACTCACTGTGGGGCTCCCCTTCCGGGTGATGGTTAGTGCTGTACTCTTCTTGTTGGGCTCTAGCTGACACATCACTGTGGGCGGTAGCTCTCTGTCTGCGGGGGGCTCACACGATTTCTCCATGGTTGAAGGTAGTGAAACGGGCTCTGGGTCCAGCTGTATTCTGGGTAGTTCAGAGGTGTCTGGGAGGTCTTTCGGATGGTGGTAGAACAAAGACTTCAGGGTCTTGTCAGCGAAAGGGCTGGTGATGCCAAGACGGCAAAAGTTCTCAGTATAATAAAAAAAAAAACAGGCACTCACAAGCCAAAACACCAAATGGCTCTGTATCATTTATTCCGGGTCAGTTATTCTGTTACAAGGGTTCTGAAGAAGAGGAAGACGGATGACAGGATTATAAAATATCAACAAGGTATATTAAACTAGAAGGCAGCATGTGTAACAACGTGCAAATTATAATCGACAACTGAACAAAGAGGAACTTAAATACACAGTGGTGGCAAACTAAATAATGAGCAGCTGAGCTGAATGGTTAGTGTCCATGGAAACAGTGTTGGAAAAACAAAGACAAAGAACACATGTGACTGAAGAAAACAAACTAAATGTCCATGAAAACTAAACTAACGAAACACAACTGAATAAGGTATAATGTTGGTCTACTTTTTTGTTTATGTAGCCTATTGCAGAACTTTTGTTGCTATTGTGGTGGGATACACATAAGAAAAAAACAGATTTGGTAATAAAGGTGTAAGGGAAGTGTCCATCAACAGGCATTTAAAAAAATAAAAGTACAATGTAAAAAATTGTACAATGTTCTGTTCTGTTTACCCTTAGGGGCGTTATTGCTACTCTCAATAAGTTCTTGCCCAGAACAGAACCATACCGCCAATCCAAACTGTATGCTAACCGCAGTCATCTTTGACAATAGTGATCCTTACCCCAATTCCAGAAAGTAGAATGCAATAAAAACAAGAATCTGAGATTTGATACATCTCTTGAACCTTTATTTAACTGACAAAATTACAAAGAAAAAAACTTTTACTGGCCTTAATTGTATTTTGTAAATAGAAATACAATTTTATGGCTGCAACAAACTCCAAAAAGTTGCGACAGAGGCAAAATAAAAGCGAAAAGATTACAAATGATCCAAGTTCCGAGTCCACAATGAGTAGGTGAACTGGCAATAGGTGAGGGTATCATCATTGAGTGTAAAAGGAGTATCTCAGTCTTTGTTAGCAAAGATGGGTCATGACTCCTCACTTTGTGCCAAATATCATAGAATTGTCAAGCAATTTAAAAATCACATTTCTAAATGCAATATTGCAAAGAATTTATGTCTTTCACCTTCTACCATACATAATATTGTGAAATGATTCAGGGAATCCATAGAAATCTCAGTCTGTGTAGGGCAAGCCAGGGAATCTTTGTTGAATGTGCATGACCTTCGAGTCCTCAGATGGCATTGCATGAGAAACTGTCATGCTACTTTGTTAAATACAGCTACATTGGCTCAGGGGTACTGTGAAAGCATAGTCTGCTGCTCTATCAAGAAATGCAACTTGAATCTCTGTTACACAAGGAGAAATCTATACATCTGTTCAATGCAGAGATAACGTTGAGGTCTCTGAGTCTGAGCTCACCTCAGATGGTCTAAAAGACAGTGGAAATGTGTGCTGTAGTCAGATGAGTCCAGCATGTTTTTCAGCATGTTTTTGGAAAGAATGGACATTGAATTCTTAGTCCCAAAGACGAAAGGCATCAATACTTTTATCAGTGACAGGTTCAAAAGCAAACATCTGTCAAAGTAGTGAGGTGCATCAGTGCAAACATTATGGGTGACACATACAGTATATGTGTGAAAGTACCATTGATGTGGAGGCGTATATTGGGATTGTACAGAGACATTACTGCCATCAAGATGACATCTTTCAAGCAAGACAATGGCAGGCCTTATTCTGCACGTGCTACAACAGAGTGGTTTCTAGACACTCTACAAGGTTGAAGGGATGTGCTTGACTGGCCTGTCTGCAGTCCAGATCTGTCTCTTATTGAAAATGTATGGCCCATCAAGGAGAATCAAACAATGACGACCTTGGACTGTTGAGCAGCTGTGTTGTATCAGGAGAGATTGGGGAAAACTGCAACAATTAGAGTCCTCCATTCCCAAACATTTAAAAAGTCTAATTATAGGAAAGGTCACATGACAGTTGTAAACATGTCTCTGTCCCAACTTTTTTGGAGTGTGTTGCAGCCATTAAAAACAACAATTTAATTGAACATGTCAGTTAAATAAAGTTAAAATAGAATTAACAAACCATATATTCTTGATTTTATTGCCTTTTACAAAATGTCCTAACTTTTCTGGAAATGGGGTTGTATATTCAGGGTTAGTTCACCCCCCAAAAAACTAAAAAATTATGTCATTAATTACCCTTATGTTGTTCCAAACCCTTAAGACCTTCGTTCATCTTCAGAACACAAATTAAGATATTGTTTTGTTTTACTACAGTGGTTCAACCTTAATTTTATGAAGTGACGAGAATACTTTTAGTGTGCAAAAAATAAACAAAAAATAACGACTTTATTCAAAAATTCTCGTCTGTGCCAGTCTCCTACACAGTTTATTTCATACATTGCAGAAGCTGTTCAAATGAGCACCATGACGCATGCGTGTGATGCTGACGCAGGAGCTAGCCAATGGTGAGCCGCCATTCTGCTGTAAAGCCATATAGCGGTAAATAGTACTGTATTTACAACGTAAACCATGTAGGAGAATGACACAGACGAGAATAAATGGATGAATAAAGTCATTCTTTTTGAATTTTGTCATGTTTTTTTTTTTTGTGCACAAAAAGTATTCTCGTCGCTTCATAAAATTAAGGTTGAACCACTGGAGCACATGAACTATATTAACGATGTCTTTCCTACCTTTCTGGGCCTTGAAAGTGGTAATTAAATTAATGTCTATGTAGGGTTCAGGAAGATCTTTTTCATCAAAGTAAGAATATCTTTTTTTTAAAATCAAAAATATCTTGATTTTTGTTCAGAATATGAATGAAGGTCTTAGGGATTTGAGTAATTAATGACAGAATTTTTGGGTGAACTGACCCTTTAATTGTTTTTAAAGGATTAGTTCAATTCAAAATGAAAATTTCCTGATAATTTAATCACCCCCATCTCATCCAAGATGAACTCATTCAGTCGAAAATAAATGTTGTTTTTTGAGGAGAACGTTCCAGGATTTTTCTCCTCATATAGACTTCAATGGCAACCAACAGGTTTAAGGTCCAAATCAATGCAGTTTCAAAGGGCTTCAAAAGTCTTCAGAGGCTCTGCATGATCCCACACGAGGAATAGGGTCTTATCTAGCAAAAAATAAATAAGTAAAACTGTATATACTTTTAAACCTAAACTGCTGTGGCGCACCACGGATTACGTTATCACATCAGAAAGGTCATGCTATAGATGTAGACAGAAGTACCACCCCCATGTTTACAAACCGCACGTGCAAAGACTAATACAAACATCTTTTAGCTTTTTCATTAATTAACATTGGAAAATGGTTATAATGTGATTGCAAAATCTAACATGGCAAATACATTTTTCTCTGGACTACCTTAGATTGATTGAGTTTGAAGCTTCTGACCTGGTTTAGACCATCAGGATTTAAACGGTAACCTGCGCTTTGATCATGTGGAGGTGACTTTGGTGCCCACAGGTGTAACTGTTAGTGCTTCAATCTGTTAAAGTGCTCACACCTCGCAACTTTTACCTCTCTCTCTCTTTCCATCTCATTCTTTTCATTCCCTTCCATTTCCTTTTCCTGGCCTTCCCCAGGCACCCTATTACCTCAGAATAAAACCATGAGGTGTCAACACAGGGAAAGCTCAAATCTGTTTTAAAGCACTAACGCGGGCAGAGGACTGTGAGAGTAATACTAGCTTGAGGCTCACACACACTCTCTCTCTTCTCCATCTGTCATTGTATCGCTCCCTGGCACCACCTCCCGTGCCCCCATCTTTCCTTGATAATGGGATCCTCTGCTTGAAAAAAAAGTATGATAGAGTTATACTTTTATATAATAATTCACCCAATATGAAAATCCTGTCATTTACTTTTTGAATAACCGTTTTGGTTTCCATCTTCCATTCAGTTATATTCAGTGGTGACTGGAGCTTTCAAACTTCAAATCTTGTGAAGTTCTGTATTGTTCGTCGATAGATAGATTACTGAGTCGTTAAATCAAAGTACCACATCCTTCTGATTTATTTATCAAACTGTTTTTTAGGACTCGTTCAACTTGTTCATTGAAAAAAATCATCTCCAAAGAATAATTAAATCATGAATTTTCACCAAGAGAGTTTCACGACTATGGGCCAGTTTCATAAACATAACTGCTAAGTTGAGACTTAAGAAACTAGTCTGACTCAGCCTGACAAGCTAGACCCACATCAAGATGCTGGATCTGGGAACACACCTTTGGCAGGGCTCAATCCGAGGGGTGGGATTAACGGTTGTCTTTCAAATTCCCTCTGCACGCAATAGGAAAGTGCTACAACCAACCAGAGCAACGAAGAAGGTGAAGCAGAGTTGATAGATTAAACTTTTGCTGTATCCGGTCGACAAAACTCTGAACACACTTTCCTTTTCAAGAATCTTCAGTGCCGTAGATTTCAGACTTCAGTGCCGTACTTTATTCTTAACTCCAAGTCTTCCAGAGTTGCGGCCAAAGCCATTTCGAAAGACCGCTGTTCGCCAGCTTCTTTGTTTTCAAGTACGTCGTCGTATTATGTTAAGCCCGCCCACCGACTCTATACACGTTGTGATTGGCCTGACTAGAGTTTGGTTTTTCATGCTCGCAAGCCAACGGAGAGTTGCTAGATGAGGCTGGCTGCAAATTACATTTTCCTAAATTTCTAGGCTAAGTCTGACTCTGACCAACTAGCAATTAATTAGGGTTAATCAGTCTTACTTTTCCAATTCAAATGTAATCTACCTTTTTATATAAAAAGGTAGATTAAAAAAAGGCTTGAAAAAATGAGATTACTTAGTAAGACTAGTCTAAGCAGTTTATGCAACTGATCTTATGTTTCTAATACATTTAAGTACACTTTTAAAAACTATTAACTAGTTGCTTATTAGCATGCATATTGGCAGGGTATTGGCTGTTTATTAGTACTTATAAAACACATATTAATGCCTTATTCTGCATGACCATATCCTACATCCCTTAATCCTCCAATACCTAAACTTAAGAACTACCTTACTAACTATTAATAAGCAGTTATTAGCAAATTAGCAAATGTCGTAGTTAATAGTGAAAACTGGACCCTAATCTAAAGTGTGACCAATGTTTTAGTTTAAAATGCACTTTTAAATGATTATGTTTTAATGATCTTTTGTCACGGTTTAAAGAAGTACACTTATTACGCTTGTCAGTACATTTGACAATTGAAGTAATTATGAAATTACATATAAAGATGTTCTTATGTACTGCTTAAGTGGGTCAAAAACACTCTAGTAATTCTAATTGCATTTAATATAAATATAAGCTAATGTATTTTAATTTAATTGTAAATAACAATTTAGTATCTAAAAGCATTGCATTTATTTCCACTTCATTACATTCATTACAGGTCTACTGTTTTGAAAAGCAGTCATACTCTTAGAAAACTTTGAACAGAGTTTTGCTTTGGCATTTGTCTTGCTTCAGATTGCAAATGTTTATTGAAAACATCCACTGCTGACACGGTGAAACAGAATAACTGCAGACCATCAGTGTGAAATTATGGTGAATGGACATAAAATGACTTTCATCATTTTTTGCTGGGGGGTTTGATCATTTGCATGAATTGCAATTGAACACACAAGGAGCTTGATGTCCCCCTCCAGAACAGATGTTTTGCAAACAAATTTGAACGTGATCTCTAGGACAGACTATTCTCGCTGTCATTTTGCAAATTATATATTTGTTCAGTCAAGTTAGTGAGTCCACATTGGTTTCTATAGTAATGATGTGCAGCATCAGCACGATGCCAGAGCGCTTTCTCCTACAAAAAATGAGAGTGACTGTCAATGTGGAAATCTGCTCATGTCCATTCATGACATCTTGCCACGACACTGAATCTATGAGTGTGTGAGAACATAAGCGACAGAGAAATTTTACACGTGCATGTTCTGAATTCAAAATTTGTCCACTCATTAAATATTCACTAGACAGTAAATGTCTGAAAACTGCCATTTGTCATCTGTATTCAGACAAATTTTGTGTGACAGTAAAGTATTGCATTCTGAAATATGAATGATTAAAGGTACGCTATATAATTTTTTCTTCTTCAAAAGGAACAAAATTTAAATAATGTGTCAATCCCTTCTTCTACGGTTATACGTGTTTATATTTTAGACCTGGTGGGATGGTTTCCACAGGAAACTGTACATGTCACTCGCCAGTACGTTTCGTCGTATAAATACATAAAAAAAAAAAATTCAAACCACATATGATTATGATTGGGTTTCTAGAAATTAGTTTTATTTTGCTGTTCACAAAAAAATGTAATTTCAAATATGACAAATATCTCTTTATTTATTTATTTAATTTTTTGCCTGTCTCAACAAAACTTCCTTGTGATATTTACAGACTCGGAACAGTTTGTTTGGTCATCACCTCCCTTTCATCTTCCCATTGTTCTCATCAGTGTGTACAGTACAGTCTATCCCTAAAGCATTTCATATTGAGTGATGGAGTGATAATGTTCCCACAGTGGTAAGTCATGTTCAGATTTATAATGGGGCTCTTCTTTACACCATAGCTGTTAATTATTAGCACTTTGTGCATTCAGAGTATTCATCAAAAGCGCTATTTTAATGAGGTCATATAGTAAAAGACACTCCAATATGTCCCGCTTTTTAAGGCACTCTTATTTGCTGATTGTCATGATAATTACATCACAGATTCACGGTTCGTGATGATTTCTTCTTGGCACCAGCCATCCGCGACTTGGGCTCTTGACTGCATTTTAATACAAAGCCCAATCAAGGCATAAACAGAAGCTCATAGCTATCAAATCAAAAAGCTTTCATGAACCTTTATGCGGCTCTTGGTGCCGCCATCCGCATTCCAATAGTGTCCTCATAACAAATATGAAAGGAAAATCAAATAATAAACAAGGCTTTCAGATACAGCAATAAAAGATAAAATGATTTGTACTGACACCCCAACAACAACAACAACAACAAAAAAGTCTCTGGCATGCAACAGCTATATTAAGTTTGCACTTTAAAACCTAAAACATTAGATTTAATAGCCAGACTTTATATATAGTGGGTACGGAAAGTATTCAGACCTCCTTAAATTTTTCACTCTGTTATATTGCAGCCATTTGCTAAAATCATTTAAGTTCTTTTTTTTTTCTCATTAATGTACACACAGCACCCCATATTCAGACCCTTTGCTGTGACACTCATATATTTAACTCAGGTGCTGTCTTGAGATGGTTCTACATCTTCATTTGAGTCCAGCTGTGTTTGATTATACTGATTGGACTTGATTAGGAAAGCCACACACCTCTCTATATAAGACCTTATAGCTCACAGTGCTGTCAGAGCAAATGAGAATCATGAGGTCAAAGGAACTGCCTGAAGAGCTCAGAGACAGAATTATGGCAAGGCACAGATCTAGCCACAGTTACAAAAAAAGCACAGAGCACAGTTCCTAAGAGCACAGTGGCCTCCATAATCCTTAAATGGAAGACGTTTGGGACGACCAGAAGGGTTCCTAGAGCTGTCCGTCTGGCCAAACGGAGCTATCGGGGGAGAAGAGCCTTGGAGAGATAGTTAAAGAAGAACCCAAAGATCACTGTGGCTGAGCTCCAGAGATGCAGTCGGGAGATGGGAGAAAGTTGTAGAAAGTCAACCATCACTGCAGCCCTCCACCAGTCGGGGCTTTATGGCAGAGTGGTCCGACGGAAACCTCTCCTCAGTGCAAGACACATGAAAGCCTGCATGGAGTTTGCTGAGAGAAATAAGATGCTCTGGTCTGATGAGACCAAGATAGAACTTTTTGGCCTTAATTCTAAGCTGTATGTGTGGAGAAAACCAGGCACTGCTCATCACCTGTCCAATACAGTCCCAAAATTGAAGCATGGTGGTGGCAGCATCATGCTGTGGGGGTGTTTTTCAGCTGCAGGGACAGGACGACTGGTTGAAATTGAGGGAAAGATGAATGCGGCCAAGTACAGGGATATCCTGTATGAAATCTTCTCCTGAGTAATCAAGACCTCAGACTGGCTGAAGGTTCACCTTCCAACAAGACAATGACCCTAAGCACACAGCTAAAATAACAAAGGATTGGCTTCACAACAACTCTGTGACTGTTCTTAAATGGCCCAGACAGAGCCCTGACTTAAACCCAATTGAGTATCTCTGGAGAGACCTGAAGATGACTGTCCACCAACGTTTACCATCAAACCTGACAGAACTGGAGGATCTGCAAGGAGGAATGGCAGAGGATCCCAAATCCAGGTGTGAAAAACTCTTCCTAAAAAGACTCATGGCTGTATTAGATCAAAAGGGTGCTTCTACTAAATACTGAGCAAAGGGTCTGAATACTTAGGACCATGTGATATATCAGTTTTTCTTTTTAATAATCAGAAACTAAGGCTGCATCCGAAATTGCTTATATTTACATTTTTTAGCACACCAGGGTGACTAGGAACATGAAATTGTCAAGCTATGATGTCTTGTTTCACACAAGTATAAATATGAGGAAACGCAAAGGCCAAATTCCCTTAATCATCAGAACGAGTAAAAAAACAAAGAATATAGTTCTGATGTGCTGCAAAAGATGTTTGAGCTTAGAAAATGGATGTAGGGAAATAGCTAAAGCATTACAAATTCCCATTTCCACCATCAGGGCAATAATTAAGAAGTTCCAATTAACTAAAGACGTTACGAATCTGCCTGGAAGAGGACGTGTGTCTAGCTATATTGTCTTAATGCATGTCGAGGAGGAACGTTTGAGTCGACAAAGACTCTCCAAGGATCACAGATGGAGAATTACAGAGATTAGTTGAGTCTTGGGGTCAGAAAGCAAACAACCCCTAAAATCGGTTAAAAATACAGCTGGATCTTTAATATTGTGGGCCTATTTTTTTGCTGGAGGTCCTGGACATCTGGAGGTTCAGACATTGCTGGAGGTTCAGACACCTGGTATAATGAATGATGACGTTCAGCTATGTAAATACCCACACCAGCAGCCCTACCCTTATGGTTAGTGTATTAGTTTGGTAGAGTTGTTCAGTTCTCTCTACTGAATTAAGCTCTCTCTGATTGAGTGCCCAAGCTGTAGGGAGGCTAATATCTACTGCTGCCCTGCAGTGTCCATGAGAGAGTGGTTAACACAGCAAAGTCTACAGGGTAATAATTATCATAGTTAGAGCAGTGTCTCTAGTTTCCTTATCTGCTCATCTAGAGCTTTCTTCTCCCTTGCTGCCCACTCTTATAGCCCTTTTCCACCACCATGGTTCTGGTGCGGGTTCCCAGGCTGTGTCCATTCTCAAACCGTTCCACAGGGAGTCTGGGAGCAGGTGAAATACTGCCACTGTCTCTTTGAGCAATGTAATAACCATTAAGTAAAAAGCTTTAACATATTTCCCTTACGTTTTACTGTAAATATTTTAATTATATATAATTATGTATATATGTAGGTTTAGGATTAGTTGTGGGGGAAGGTTAGAATTAGGGGTGGGGTTAGGATTAGGCATTCTTATACTGGTTACACGCAGGTAAACAACACAGTAGCATTACATCACAGTTTGTTTCTCAAGTGTGTTGAAACACATGGCCGGTTCGCGACAGGCTCCAGTTCGCCTGGCCGACAACAGGCTCTGGCTCCAGAATGTGACCCATTCTTAATGCACTTACATTCTTAATTCTTAATGAGCTTAATCCACTTGTAAGTGATTGCTTTCCATTTTGAATATCAATCACGCTGATCACTTTCTTCATTCCACTCAGCTCATGTTATTATGAAAATATTTGTGCATTTGAATGCTCAGGTAAAATTATGTTTAATTATAACAGCCTTTCGTCTACCGTCTTGACTTCTTTGCTTGCTTTCATCACTTTCACTTTTCTTCTCATGCACTGACTCGTTCGCTAAGATGAACGGCCGATCAGAGTTCTCTTTCTCACCAACAGCCCAAAAA
Source organism: Gobiocypris rarus (assembly GCA_023029165.1). Classification (NCBI taxonomy): domain Eukaryota; kingdom Metazoa; phylum Chordata; class Actinopteri; order Cypriniformes; family Gobionidae; genus Gobiocypris; species Gobiocypris rarus. Next base: position 34,353,377 of record CM040918.1, on the reverse strand, counting down.
ACCTAGATTGCGTCCGACTAGAGCCAACGGTTATCGAAAAAAAAAAGTCGACCAACGCTCAAAAACAGACTGACATTGCCTGGCGGCTGACCTTGGGCTTGGTGTTTCCCGTCCTTAAAGGTAAAGTTCACCCAAAAATGTAAATTCTGTCATTAATTACTCACGCTCATCGGGTTGTTCCAAACCAGTAAGATCTTCAGAACACAAATTAAGATATTTTTGATGAAATCCAAGAGCTCTCTGATCCCTTCATAGACATTAATTTAATTAACTCTTTCAAGGTTCAGAAAGGAAGTAAAGGCATCAAAATAGTTAATGTGACTCCAGTGGTTCAACCAGGGACGTCGTTAGGCCTATTTTAGGGGGGCTGAAGCTACCCCAAAATGTTCCTAAGCCCCCCTAAATGAAAATAAGAACAACACAATTCGATTTATCAATAACCATATCCTCATTCATATTTAGACGCAACAATATCCAGGTACAAAATATAGCCGAGAAGTCGGAAGTTTAAATGAAGATTAAATGTCCTTAGTTTTCGTCTTTGTCAATGTATTTCATAGAGCAAATAACGTTCAGCTGCATTTCCTTTCCCTGCGTCTCTCACTCTCGAGTCTCTCTCACATACACGCGCGCCCCACACACACACACACACACACACACACACACACACACACACACACACACACACACACACACACACACACACACAGCCCCTCCCCTCCCTGCACACCGCCCGCCGTCTCCATGAGAACGAGTGTTCGACGTTCGACGTAGAAAGCAAGTTCGCGAAAGGTTGGTATCTCGTGAACACCTTTACACAATCACACATCAAAAAGTGGTATAAAAATATTTTTAATTCTGAATATAGTTTTGTCAGTGTGTTAATGTCGACCCGAGAAGCGATGGCTACTTTAGAAAGTTAGTCGCAAATTTGAGGTAAAATGCACTTGGGTTGTCGATGTCAAAACACGATCTAAGCTGTGATTCAAATATTAAATAATGTAATGTCATTAGTTTACTAAAAAAGATTTTGCAAACACAAGTTACAAATACCCTGGGGGCTAAGCCCCCCCTGTCTTCCAATCCTAGTGACGTCCCTGGGTTCAACCTTTATGAAGTGACAAAAATAAATGTTCAACAACTTTAAATCCAACGATTCTAATTAGGTAATTTTGTGTAACCACCAAATAAAATGTAATAACATATTTTCTTTGACTGTAAATATTTTGATTATTATTAGATTTTTTGGTTTCACTTTATTTTGATGGTCCCTTTAACATATTCTGTTGACTATAAGTAGCGTTGCACCTACATTTCCACTAAATATCATTAGAGTGTTAGTAGAGTTTCAGTAGACTGGTAGGGTTAGGGTTAGAATAAGTTGACATGTAGTTGCAAAGTTACTAATAGTCAGTAGGATGTCTGTTGAGAGTCCATTAGAATAAAGTGTTAGTAGATATTAAGCAGACAGTCTACTAATACTCTAATAAGAGTTAGTTGACATGTTGGTGCAACGTTACTTATATTCAACAGAATGTTCAAAAGGGACCATCAAAATAAAGTGTTACCGATTTTTTTTATTCATGGTAAAAATTACTTCTTAAAATCAGGGTAACACTTTATTTTGATGGTCCCTTTTGAACATTCTGTTGACTATAAGTAACGTTGCACCTTCATGTCGACTAACTCTCATTAGAGTATTAGTAGACTGTCTGCTTAATATCTGCTAACACTTTATTCCAATGGTCTTTCAACAGACATCCTACTGACTATTAGTAACTTTGCAACTACATGTCAACTTATTCTAACCCTAAACCTACCAGTCTACTGAAACTCTACTAACACTCTAATGATATTTAGTGGACATGTAGGTGCAACGCTTCTTATAGTCAACAGAATATGTTAAAGGAACCATCACAATAAAGTGAAACCAAAATCAGAATATCTTAATTAGCCAAATTTGTAATGCCAATATGTTTATATGATCTTAAGTGCAGAAATGCAAAAATGCAACCCCTAAAATTATTAATTTATAATTCATTATGTTTAATTGTCTGCAGAGGTACTATATGCTAATTTACGCTTGCACCACATGACTTGTTTACAATTTCTTTAAAATAAAACTTCTTAAAGTTTTTATATTAAGATTTTCATAATATTAATGTGTTTAAGAAATAATAATTTTAATTCATCATACAGTGCTGTTTTTGTTTATATATATATATATATATATATATATATATATATATATATATATATATATATATATATATATATATATATATATATATATATATATATATGCATTCCTGAATAAATAAATAGATTAAAAAAAAAGTTTTCAGTTTCTTTCTAGCCACTACTTTTAAGTACTATTCTAACAGTCCTGAGCTGCCTTCAAGCTGACAAAGTGTTTTTAAAGGTTGTATTTAAGGGACAGCTTGGTTTATGTATTAGTGTGGATAGAGTTGGACCTGAGGGAGATTTATAGGCAGAGAGAGGTCCAAAGACAAGCCCAGATAACTGATGCCCGTTACACAGCTGTCCTGGAAATAAGTAAGAAAGAGTGTTTACACAGTGGTTTAAAGAGTGATTTCATTTAAACAACTTAAGTTTGTACTTAAATGGCAAGTTAATTCCGGGCAATGGAGGTGGTTGTAATTTCTGATGGACAGCCGGTCTCTGTGGGCCTGTCGGCATAGACAGAGGTGCCTCAGGCAAAATGGGCTGGACTTTGGAAAGTCGATAGCGGTTGAGAGTGTGCCAGCGGGAGGCTCCTTCGGTATCAGCGTTACACATGGATAAGTGGGTAAAGCAGCTCTTTAATCCAATGCCCTCGGTTAAAGTGGCCCTATCAAAGGCTCTTGATGCCGTTTGCCACAGCATGCTGTTTACTCCCCACTATATTTGTCGCACCTTTCAGCCAGTCTCATTATTAGGTCGTCGTCCACCAGCACAGGGACTCCCCGACAAAGCGCTCCACATTAACACAGTAATACCCACAGCCCCGGTCCCTCATGGTCCCAGCCAATTAATCCTAATATAATTAGAAAGTGGCGAGAAGCAAAGGGTCAGGTATTTATATCAAAATCTCAGGCTACACTCGAGTTTTCCCCCACAACAGCCTGAGAGCTCTTCTCCAGGCTCCTTTAAATATAAAACATACACTGCTGTTTGGCTCCTGTTCAAGGATACGTCCTCAGCCCCTGCAGGGATGCAACAAGGTTGGACAGAAATTAGTTGGTTGTGGGAAGAGCTCTGCATAACGGTCCTCTTCCTCAGTGGGGGAAAAAAAATGTTTATTTACGGACACACATTTAGTAAAGCACTCAAGTGCCATGTCTTACAAGTTCATGTTAAATGACGATATGAAATATTTACAGTGTTCAAGCACAGATGCAGGGATGCATGAATTGCAAAATAAATTAACAACCAAATGGTGCGTGGCATGAATTTATATGCAGATCGGGTTGCACAGGTGGAATTGCCCAAGCCTGGCTCTTGTACAGTCAGCACATAATTTATATTCCTGAATCCTATCTAGCTCTTGAAAATTACACGGCTTCATTTAAAATGTACCTTTTATTCGTTGTGGAAATGGGCTGATTTATATGCTGCTGATATTTGAGTCCTGTGCTGACAGTGTGTGGATTCAACTTATATTGACAGTGAAGTGAGAATATACTAAAGTGTGACTGTCCTGGGTTGATGGGGCCATTTTGGTTGACTAGTACCAACCAAATGGTTACAATGGTGTCCATTATAATGGTGCTGGTGGTTCTCAGTTTGAGTGTTACAACTAGGGCCGGGACTCGATTAAAAAAATTAATCTAATTAATTAGAGGCTTTGTAATTAATTAATCGAAATTAATCGCATTTTAATTGCATATAAATATTTGACCTGAGAACAGTGAGAAGTAATTTTTTCACATGGATTTTTAGTATACAATTGAATAATGACTGAATACATAAGCTTAATCAACAAAATTGTGTTTATTTATTTATGTCCAGCGTTTTGCGTTGAGGTGATATTTGAGGCTCGATACGCAAATTCCTTGTTGCATAGCTTCCACACAAACATGCTCTTGTCGACGCTTCCATCCTTTCGTTTTTTAAAACAAAATTCCCCATCGACGGGGCCAAGCAAAGCAGTCTCGCCAGCTTCTTCGTTCATGTTCACTGTGGTTTGTTGTGTTCAGAAGTCAAGAACGCTAGTTGGTGTTCCAGTATAATCGGTCCGTCGATAACTCATTCATTAAAAAACGTTCCGCGGTGCAAAAATAAGTTAAAATTGTTATCTATTTTTTGCGTAATTAATCTTAATTAACGCGTTAAAGTCACGCAATTAATTAATCTTAATTAACGCGTTAAAGTCCCGGCCCTAGTTACAACATAACAGCCCACAGTCGAACATGTTGAATCACACTATTTGTTTTTAAGTATCATGTGTTTTGAGAACATATCTTAACATCCAACGTAAGGACAAATCTTTTTTGTCTTTTTTGAAGAGTTAATATTTCACCATGGTGCAAGGCAAAACCCCCTTAATATTAACACTGGCCACAGATATTAATTGCAAAAGTAACACTTTATTTCAATAGTCCCCTTTAGACATTATACTAACTAAAAGTAACTGCATGTTAACTACCAGTGAATAGGGTACAACATTTACTAATAAATATCACCATACCTTTTAAAGTTGGTTAATCTTGGTACTTTAAGACAACTGTGTTACAAGTTTTCTAAAAGGTTTTTCTAAATATATGTTTAAATATGCAAATTAGGTATTATTACTTTACTTATTGGCTAGTAATTGACATACATTTCTAGAACAGAAATCTGATTTGACACAAATCAGAAAATATTTGAAAATACAAAAAAAAAACCTCTGTAAAAACCTTCATATTTTAGATTGGAATAAAACTGGAAAGTTCTACTGACGTGGGGATTTCTTTTTCAGTGCATGAGAGACAACTAATTTAGAGAAAACAGCCTTTAAAAATGTGTAGTGAAATTGAAATCTGCCGACACAAATAGATAAAGTGATATAAGATAAACACTTAAAGGTGTGTTTTGGGTGTCTTATCTCCAGTAGTCTGAAATGAGAGACACATGAGAGCAAAACAGCCCAAAATATCAAAATTGACCCTGTAGTGTCTTGCCTTAATTTGTCTCAGTTTTACTTTAGAGTAAAAATGGCATACAATTTGTGTCGCTCTTTTTGTCGGCAGTTCAGACTTCAGCTCAACTACCAAAAATATTTTGGTATGCTGAAGCATTAAGAGTTCCTTTCACTGGAACTAAGGGGCCAAGCCCAACCTGTGAAAAACAACCCCACGCCATAACCCCGCAAAAACCCGCAACATCTCCTCCACCAAACGTTACACTTGGTACAATGCAGTCAGGCAAGTACCGTTCTCCTGGCAACCGCCAAACCCAGACTCGTCCATCAGATTGCCAGACAGAGAAGCGTGATTCGTCACTCCAGAGAACACGTCTCCACTGCTCCAGAGTCCAATGGCGGTGTGCTTTACACCACTGCATCCCACGCTTTGCATTGCACTTGGTAATGTAAGGATTGGATGCAGCTGCTCAATCATAGAAACCATTTTGACTTTAGACATTCTACTAACCTTAAGTAACTTCATGTTGACTAAATTTCATTAGAATTATTAGTGTACTGTCTGCTTAATATCTACTAACACTTTATTTTGATGCTCCCCAACAGATATTCTACTGACTATAAGTAATTTTGCAACTACATGTTAACTTATTCTACTAACCCGCACATTAACACCTAACCAAATAGTCTATGCTCTAATGAGAGTTAGTTGATATACAGTTGCAAAGTTTCTTATAGTTAATTAAATGTCTAAAGTAGAAAACTTAGACTTGCAAAAGTTAATTTTCTGTGGTGGAAACATTCTAGATTGGGCACCAGTTCTTGAATCATTTTGGCATAAAAGGAACATACAGTAGGAGGCCTTTTAGAATTGCAAGTGCACCCTGACAACGTACCATTTTGGAACAAGCTGTGTGAACTGCCCCTTCTCGTTTATCCTCTATCAGTCCCTCTGTCTGTCCATCTGCTGTGGGTTGCACTGGTGCGAGAGGTGATTCCTGCGTGGCATTGGGTGTGTTGAAGACTGCAGGGCAAAGCTCATTCACAAAAGGGCCTTGGTGACATCTGTTGCCCAATGTTCCAGACCAACTACCCTCACTGGTACATGATGCCACTCATGTCCAACAGATAAGGGTAGTCTGTCCATCTAATGTGCAAATCATTTTCCTCTGGTCATCCTGTCCAACTTGTCCTGATTGGTTAGTCACCTAAACCTCAGCTCCTCCCTGAGTCTCTCATTAGCTCAAAGTCTCATGTCCCAAAAGTCATTAATCATGCTTTTGGACACCCCCAACCCCCCACCCTCTCCCCTGGCAAAAGCATGATTTCCAATTAAATCTCCTAACTGCAAGGTTAAAAGCCAATTTCATGCACCTTACTCTTGATAAATGGGTGATTGACTGAGTCTTTCATTCGCTCTTCTTCCTTGGGTTACCTCTTGACATTGCACAGTTGAAAGACAATGACCAGATGTGATGTATTGTTTAGCTGCGGATTTTGGTGATCCGAAGGCTCCCGCTGTCACTGTTTTCCTTGTCTATTTTCTTCCTTTTTTTTCATCCTTATCTTCCAATAATAATAAAAAAAAATGACTGAGAACATTAGTAATTGGACTCATGCCATTATTTTCTGTTCATAATTCGAAGCATGCTATCTGACTTTCTAATTATGATTCTCTAAATAAAATATTAAAAGAACCACAAAACACCGGATACAAGGTAATTGTTATGAAAATTATTAAAATAATATTTATTTATTTTTCTGAATTATTTTAATGAATATCTCCTAGCTGGGCACACAAAATCTTGCCAATTAAAGTGTTTAGCAATCCACAGAATATAATTATACTCTCTCTGCAGGCAGCACAGTATACCTTTAAAATATAATAAGGCCGTTAACAGCCATGAACGCATCTTTTGTGGCTTTTTGTTCATGAAACCATCTATATGTTAATGTACTCATTTTGCTCTTTTTTACTCTTAATGTACTCGTTTTTGGCCAATGTCTTTTCTTTAGTTGTATGGACTACTCTTATAATTATACTACTACTACTACTACTACTACTAATAATAATAATAATAATAATAATTATTGTTATTATTATTATTATTATTATTATTGTAATGTGTAGCTTGATAAATGTGGTCAACACGGTATCATACCACCTCGTCACATATTGACGCTTGGTCAGTTCCCTTCCCTCACTTTTAACGCACAGGTACTCCATTGATTTCAGTTGTTTGCACAATGAATCAGATCAAAACGCATTACATTTTTTGCATTTGTACAAGTAGAAATCGTTTTAAAAATATTTATATGCTACTTTTATATTTTGGAGCAACTAACCCCACTCCTAACCTAAATCTACCCACTTCTCAACAATATAAAACACAGACAAATAAAAGTCCAGTCACAGGTATTTATTGCAAAAACTGACCAAAAAGAGTATAAAAGTATTAACTCATGTTGCAAGTCTTCTGAAGTCATACGATATCTTTATTTAAAGAACAGAGTTGATAAATGTTTTAATCGCTGAAATGATGATCCTGCCAGCACACACTCCACTCAGTCATATCTCATTCAAATCATACACATGACTCTTTAGCACAAAACACACGAAAGCCAATGCCATTGTACAATCAAAGCTGACGTAATGACGCAATTGGTCACAAGACATACGAGAGCCAATGCAATTTCACTATCAAAAATGATGTAATGTTTCTTGAGGCAAATTTTTTTCACACAAATCAATCATTTGGCCTCAGAACACTTGGACAATTTGTACTTTTTTAATAAATTTTGCCTGCAGTCATATCTGCCTGTTATATCCTGTTTTTATAAAACACAAATGGGTAGGTTTAGGGATGGGGTTGGGTTACTTGTTCAAACGTGTCTGAATAGCGTAAATAAAAAAAGAAAATAAATGTAAATAAAATTATGCTGGCTGATTAAATTGATAATCACACTCCATGTCATAATGGCACACTCATAACCAGTGTTGGGTGTAACGCGCTACAAAGTAACGCGTTACTGTAATAATATTACTTTTTTCAGTAACTGGTAGTGTAAGGCATTACTCGTCTGAAAATGGTAATATTATTACAGTTTTCCCGAGCTAGTTACTTGCGTTACATTTGCCAGTAGCACCTTCATCGCGCACAACACAGAGAACAGAAGGGAATGGGAGGAGGGCGTGAATGGAACAGTGATTGGTCTGGGTTTGGCACGAGGTATCATTTACCATCACCGATTGGTCGACAACCGGCAGCCAGCAGCAGAGCGGCACCCCCAAAGACAGATGGGGGAAAATGGAAGCGTCAACAACGGCAAGCTCTTTTTTTAGAAGAAGGTTCCCAGCAACAGAAAGCTAGTTTCGACGGGTGGAGATTTAGTAATTATTTTGAATATGTTCAACGGAAGTAAAATAACTTGACGGTGAAGTGCACACTCTGCCTGGGGACATAGCTGCTCTCCACCGCTTGTAATCAAATTGATTTTTTGCACAAGATGGTTTTTGTTAAACATTGAGGAAGTTAATATATCTTTGGACTTGTTATAAATTGACAATCAAATATATTGATTGTTTGCACCAGAGGTGTTTGTTAAACATTGAGGAAGTTAATACTTGTTTGTACTTGATTGCACAAGTACAGTTGTTTGTAGTTATGGTAACACTTTACAATAAGGTTGTATTAGTTAATATTAGTTAACGCATTAGTTAACATAAACTAACCATGAACAACACCTCTGTTCATCATTAGTTAATCTTTGTTAACACTAGTTAATAAAAATACAGCTGTTCATGTTAGTTCACAGTGCATTAACTAATGTCAACAAGATTTTATTAATGCATAAGTAAATGTTTAAATTAACAAAGATAAATAAATGCAGTTCATCATTAGTTAATGTTAACTAATGCATTAACTAATACAACCTTATTGTAAAGTGTTACCGTAGTTATTTGTGCTAGACAGTGCCAGTCTGTTGTTGGCGTAATAAAGACCCTAAAGAACACTCCTCCTTTGTATGTTCTCCCTCCATCTGATGCATCTCAGGCCATTATAGAGTAATTAAGAAAAAATGTAACTAGTAATATAACTTGTAATATAACTAGTTACTTTCTCCAGGGAGTAATAAAGTAAAGTAAGGCATTACTATTTTTGAGAGTAATATGTAATATGTAATATATTACATTTTTGAGTAACTAGCCCCAACACTGCTCATAACCCAATATATAGTTTCATAATGAAGATAACCATGCCCAACACGTCTGTATATGAGTATCCTGCATGTTGAAAAATGACACTAGGGGTACCCTGTGTGCTAAAAAGTGACACAGAAGGAACTGACCAAGCATCAATATGTGACGAATTGGTGTGAGACCATGTTGATGTGGTCACTATGAACTGTCAGTATATGTGATGAGCTGAGGTTCTTAAAGAAATGTGTTTCTGTCACGAGCATGCCATGCTCTCCCTAACTCATTCAGGGACATGAGAACAATGTACTGAAAAGGTTTCCTTTGTTCATGCAAATCCGTGAAGACGACTAAAAGCACTGTATTATTCATGCCATGCCAAGTAATGTCACTTAGAGAAACACCACACGCCTATAGACTGAACACATAATACACATGCACATTATGTCACATTTTTTCTTTGTGTTTTACATTTTACATGGAGACGATAACACTATTGTTTCCAAAAACTTGCACTTTTAAGCCCATTCGCGTTTTCAGGCCCCCAAAACGCCATTGTCATGTAAATTAACAGCCGAAACACATAAAAAGTATTCAGTTTTTATTTGAAAATGGTGTCATGTAAATGCGCCCTCAGCCTTCACAGTTACCAGAGTACTAACAATGCACACCTGCCACTCATCAGCCCTCATCATAGCTGCACACACACATACAAAACATATTTTCAAAAAACATCACTTGGTATTATTTATAAGCTGTTTTCCTCATGGGGCCTGACCAAAAAACCTTTTCACTCTTCACTATCTTTGTAGGGACTTTTGGTCTTCTCAATGTAGGTTAAACACGAACACAAACACACACCCACTATCACTAGTTATCTGACCTCGTCAAGAGAACAAAAACTCTTACCTGGGAAATTCCTACCATCAGCATCATTGATCTTCTGCAACAGTTACCTTGTTCCAAGTCAATCCAAGTCATCTTCTAGTGATACAAGTCATCTCCATGTCACCCAGGTCGTCTTGTCTGCTCCCTTGTGTGTCCCAGGACAATCTGTAAGACAAATCAAAAGTTATCAAAGTATCACGGTCTCCATTGCTGTTTATTTTCTGTTTCTTCAGTTCTTACATGGATTGGATTGTGTTCCTGGCGCCTCATAAATAAAACGTACCAGTTTGTTATTCTTCAATCTCTGTCATCATTGTTTCTGAGTCTAATCGTGACAGTTCCACGGTACATAACCAGAAAGTAAATGCAACTGATCTTGCAGGACAACGTATAAAATTCATATGCATTTTGCATTATATTAAAATGTATGTTTGTTAGATAAAACATAAAGATGAACAACCAAAATCTTATGAAAACATTTGAATGAGATTTTATGAATTAGCCACCAATTCTGCAAAAACATGAAATAGTTAAGAATTAAGCTGTTTCTTTGAAGTTAACTATCCCTTCCAGCCATTTCATGGGGTGTTAAAACCAGGCTCAGAAAGGAGGAAACCTGTCTATGTGTGACAGTAATTAAATTTCAGAAGTTTATTTTAAACCAGGACCTGAATGAATAGTATAGTGCAGTCCCCGTATCCCGGGAGAAAAGGCAGTGCCTCAGAGCTTTCTGAAACTAATGATTCATTACTTTCCTTCACCTGGAAAACGAAACATTGATCTTAGCATGTGACAAAGCGGAGAAGATTAACAGCGTCAGCGTCCATTGATTTATGAGGACTGTCCATGCTGAGGAAAAAGCGACAAAAGTTTGTTTTTCTCTGACACTTTGCCAGTCATTCTGCTCTTGGGATAGTGCTGGTATTTATGGTTCAGTAGACTCTCTATCGGCCCAACCAGTGTTCAAGCATGCAAAAGGGCACAAGATCCACCAGGAATTACACTGCCAATAGAAAAATTATGGGTGCCAAGAAATCACTGTGGTGGAACAAGATCCCAACTAACCTACTGTCCCCTTCAGGTCATTTTAACAAGCAGCAAATAGCAAGAAAATTGTGTGATGGACTTTAAAAGTACAATGAAAGAACTCACATGGAACAAATTCATTTCCCAGCTGATCTGACAACCCTGTGGATTTTGTAGTCTTAACAATGTAAGAACTCACCGCATCCTAATTGGAAGCAAGCAATTCTGTTCTTACTAAAAGCGAAATGCTACTCAGAGCATATTTGATATGTAGTACACTGACAGTATGTAGTATCAAATTGTTTGGACGTGTGGTGCTGGTCGCAAGTTATGACAAAAACCTGAAATGCTAAACATGCTTAAAAAACAAAGCATTATATTTAAAGGGGAGGGCGAGCATAAAGGACGGCATAAATAATTGCTTTACCCTCTTGAGTTTAAAAGCATAGCTCACTCAAAATGAAAACTCCCTCATCGTTTTCTCACCCTCATGTCTTATCAAACTTGTTTGACTTTCTTCTGTGAAACATTTTGAATAATGTTGGTATCCAAACTACATTGGACCATATGTTTTGGTCAATAATGACCAAGACACCTCTCAAAATATATTTTCTTCATTATTTTTATGTTGTGTTTTCTACAGAAGAAAGTCTGTAGAAAGGTTGGTAAAGAAAACTTAAGGGTGAGTAAATGATGACTCATTAAATCTGAAATCTTGATTAATCTAATGAACTCAACAAGTACCATTTGTAATAAAAAAAACAGTGTAAACTGCTGCAATTAATACAAATATTAGTTGGTTGGTTTTATTTTAATAACAGTGTTATTCTACAGAATATTTTAAACTATAGTTGGCATTCTGTGTACAAAAATTGGTGTTACCTTGCTATGATACATATGGAGAAAGGTGTCCGTTGAAGTGAATCCTCATATTTCTTATAACTCCCATCAATTTTTTTTTACAGTGTGGGCACTTCTCCTGGATGAGTGTGTCAAGTCAAGTCAAGTCAACTTTATTTATATAGCGCTTTTAACAATGCAGATTGTTTCAAAGCAGCTTCACAGTGTTAAACAGAAAAATAATGCAACAGAATATATTTCGATTATCAACAATGTGGGCTTTAGATCAGTAATTAGATAAGTAATTTGGTCTATATGGTTAATTTAGTTTAATAATTAGATTTATTTTGAAATATATTTGAAAAATAGTTTTTTCCCCAACTGAGCAAGCCAAGCCAGAGGCGACAGTTGTGTGTGCACATCAGAGCGAGAGCAAGTTTGTCAACAACGAGTTTCGTTCAGGTTACGGACGTCGTCGGCAGCGCTGTCATTTAATTTTTAGTCCACAAAATCAACAATGTCATTAAAGAAGTGTGTTTTTGGTTGTGAGGGAAAGATAACCTCCAGCTTCCCAGAAATACCAAGCGTTAAGGAAACAGTGGATGTAGTTTGTTTTTCTGGAGCAGCAACAGAGTTATGCAAGTGTGTTTGTTTGTTCCCGGTCATGAGTCGAAACCGAAGGTGGTGTGTGTGAAACTGCATCAAATGTCTGTGTTTTGTCAGCAATCGGCGCGTAAGTGCATATAATGTCAACAAAACGAACGTATAGTGAATCGAAAGTTATCCAGGGATAATGCCATGATGTAGTGTGTGTGTGTGAGCTCGTGGCTCTTTTGCTCCGCCCACTGCAAGCCTTCACAAGCTCGGTTGTTTTCGGGAAAAATCGGTACAGCCTATCTGTCTTTTTTTATATATGATAAAACTAAAGACTCTTCGGAGATATGAAGGATGCAATACTACTCTATAGGTATACTCAAGATTAGCATGAGACTGGCAGAAACGGTGTGTGTTATGTACCTTTTAAATTACTAAGTCATTATCATTCCTTTCAGTGCAAACACATCTCCTTTTCATATAAATTAGGCTCATTGATTACACCTTATTCACAAAGCCTAGCACTATTTGCTCGCTGCAATTAGTTTTGCCCTATTGAAAGGTATTTTTCCGTTTGTGTACATTCTTTATTGATCATTGTGGAAGTATTTCATCAAATGTTGGAAAGAGTATTATGATTGGCACATATCCAAACACACTGTGCAGTCGCTGACAGCATTGTAGAGCAAAATCACGTGCCTAGATTGCAGTGATGGGGCGACGCTGCTGTGAATTTATTTCACCCTTCAGACTAACAAGGAAGACATGCAGTTTATCTTTGATTTATGACACTGTGTTAACTACTGTAGAAATATGGACTCTAAAAGGGAAAATTTTTGTCGTTCGTAATTTTCTTCCAAAGTTGTCACATTATGGCCTATTTCATCCATATTCAAGTGAATGATTCAGGATATTCTGTGAAGAGACAGATGGTAATGTGGGGCGTGAAATGCATAAATAGTTTTCTGAGCCAATTAACCAGTGCCAGCATAAAATTCTATGCGATGAGACTAACTCAGTAGAGCAACACATTCACAACTAAAAAAAAAAAAAACCTCTGTGTGCCAGAGTTTGCTGCTGGAGAAATCTTGCCAATTCTGCAGGCTTTTGTGTGCTGAGGTAACGTGTATTAATTTATTTGGCATTTAAAGGGCCATTCTGTTGATATAAATATATTTCTACTTTAATTACTGTTTGGTTTTGAGACATCACATTACAAAAAATATATTTTAGCTGAAAACCATGTAGAAACATGATGCAATATTGAATATTTTGTTCAAACTCAAAACACGAAAAAGTATTAAAAAAGCTCAACAGAATTCACGTACATTAAACGCTGGAAGCGAAACAAGTGTTTCTAGAGATACTGTTTAGGATTTGTGAGGTGAGAGGCAGACAGACGGTTTAAAATTTGCTTTTGAGTTTTCCATGTGGCTGACACTAGCCATTTTCATGTCCAAATTAATTTTATCTGCGCGTCCAGCTATTTGCTGATCATTAACCGTGGAGCTCAAGCCCCTGGATTGCCACGAGACCCGCTTCGGCCTTCACTCTGGATTGTTTACTCATTCATTTATTTATGCAATTCATATCTCTGCCCCGTCACTGTTCATTTGGGAGGCTAACAAACTGGTTCAAGGTTGCTGAACCGGGACGTCAAGAGCTAGTGCGGCATGCTGTGCCAACTTGCTTAATTTCCGGGATTTTGGCATTCTCATTCTCCCCTAGTATCCTCAATCTACTTGTGCGTAAAATGTTCATAACATTGTGGAAATTGGAGTTGCTCGCCTGCCAAATGCAGGGCAAAAAGGCAACTTGGGGAGTGGGTTGCACTGATGAACCGGAGAAAGCCACTGCAGCTGGATCCTTATGCGAATGCCAGGGAGCGCATGCCAAGAACAGCCCTCCACTTAGCACGACTTCTGTCGACACTCGCAGATCTAACAATGGCAAAAGCCCTTCCAATTTGTTTTTGGACTACAGAGCGGCACTTCTCTGCATAATGAGCCATTATAGCCAGTGCTTTATAATGAAGATGTCTATGCTAAGTGGTGATTCAATGAGTAATTGAAAACTGAGATCATAATTTTGTGCTCCACACTAACAGAAAAATACCACAAAAAAAAATGGCACCATGGCCACTTTTCTTTGGTATCTTGCTACTATAATACAAAGGTACATGATTATGATAATCAATCAGTACCAGGGTGTACTTCTCAGCTAAAAAAAGTCATTTGATTTGTATCACGTGATGTCTTAAAAGCCATAGTCTGTATCTCTTATAAGCGGCTCAAGTTTTTACAAATATTAGCTATCTGCATCGATTTATGAATTCTGTGTACTGGATTTAATTATGGTAAAGTTGTATATATATATATATATATATATATATATATATATATATATATATATATATATATATATATATATATATTGTACTACACTATTAATGAACGTACAGTAAAAGTTTGGAAACATTACTATTTTTTTATGTTTTTGATAGAAGTCTCTTATGCTGACAAAGGTTGCATTTATCCATCCATCCATCCATCCATCATCTTCCACTTATCCGGGGCCAGTTCGCGGGGGCAACAGTCTAAGCAGAGACGCCCAGACTTCCCTCTCACTAGCCACTTCCTCCAGCTCTTCTGGGGGATCCCCGAGGCGTTCCCAGGCCAGCTGGGAGACATAATCCCTCCAGCGTGTCCTAGGTCTTCCCCGGGGCCTCCCCGGTGGGACATGCCTGGAACACCTCCCTGGGAAGGCGTCCAGGAGGCATCCGAAATAGATGCCCTAGCCACCTCAGCTGGCTCCTCTCGATGTGGAGGAGCAACGGCTCTACTCTGAGCTCCTCCCGAGTGACCGAGCTTCTCACCCTATCTCTAAGGGAGCGCCCAGCCACCCTACGGAGAAAGCTCATTTCGGCCGCCTGTATCCGGGATCTTGTCCTTTCGGTCATGACCCACAGCTCATGACCATAGGTGAGAGTAGGAATGTAGATCGACCGGTAAATCGAGAGTTTTGCCTTACAGCTCAGCTCCTTCTTTTCCACGACAGACTGGTACATCGACTGCATTACTGCAGAAGCTGCACCGATCCGCCTGTCGATCTCTCGTTCCATCCTTCCCTCACTCGTGAACAAGACCCCAAGATACCTGAACTCCTCCACTTGAGGCAGGAACTCTCCACCAACCTGAAGTGGGCAATCCACCCTTTTCCGACTGAGAACCATGGCCTCAGACTTGGAGGTGCTGATTCTCATCCCAGCTGCTTCACACTCGGCTGCAAACTGCCCCTGTGCACGCTGAAGTTCCTGGTCTGAGGAGGCCAACACGACAACATCATCCGCAAAAAGCAGCGACAAAATCGTATGGTCCCCAAACCGGACACTCTCCGGCCCTTGGCTGCGCCTAGAAATTTTGTCCATAAAAATTTTGAACAGAACCGGTGACAAAGGGCAGCCCTGCCGGAGTCCAACATGCACCGGAAACAGGTCTGACTTACTGCCGGCAATGCCAACCAAGCTCTCGCTCCGGTCATACAGGGAATGAACAGCCCTAAGCAGGGGGCCACCCTCCACAGGATGGCACGAGGAACACGTTCGAATGCCTTCTCCAAATCCACAAAACACATGTGGACTGGTTGGGCAAACTCCCATGAACCCTCCAGCACCCTGAAAAGGGTATAGAGCTGGTCCAGTATTCCACGACTGGGATGAAAACCACACTGTACCTTCTGAATCCGAGGTTCCTCTATCAGCCGAATTCTCCTCTACAGTATCCTGGTATGGACTTTCCCGGGGAGGCTGAGAAGTGTGATCCCCCTATAGTTGGAACACACTATCCGGTCCCCCTTCTTGAAAAGAGGGACCACCACCCCGGTCTGCCAGTCCAGAGGTACTATCCCCAACCGCCATGCGATGTTGCAGAGGCGTGTCAGCCAAGACAGCCCCACAACATCCAGAGACTTGAGGTACTCAGGGCGGATCTTATCCACCCCCGGTGCCTTGCCACCGAGGAGCTTTTTAACCACCTCGATGACTTCAACCCGGGTGATGGGCGAGTCCACCTCCTAGTCCCCAGCCACTGCTTCCTCAATGGAAGACATGTCGGTGGGATTGAGGAGATCCTCAAAGTATTCCTTCCACCGCCCGACAATATCCCCAGTTGAGGTCAACAGGTGCCCATCTCCACTGTAAACAGTGTTGGTAGGGCACTGCTTCCTCCTCCTGAGGCGTCGAACGGTTTGCCAGAATCTCTTCGAGGCCAACCGATCGTCTTTCTCCATGGCCTCACCGAACTCCTCCCAGGCCCGATTTTTTGCCTTCACGACTACCCGCGCTGCAGTCCGCTTGGCCTGCCGGTACCCGTCAGCTGCCTCAGGAGTCCCACAAGCCAGCCAGGCCCGATAGGACTCCTTCTTCAGCTTGACGGCATCCCTTACTTCTGGTGTCCACCACCGGGTTCGGGGATTGCTGCCTCGACAGGCACCAGAGACCTTACGGCCACAGCTCCGAACAGCCGCATCGACAATGGAGGTGGAGAACATGGTCCACTCGGACTCAATATCTCCAGACTCCCTCAGGATCCGGTCGAAGTTCTGCTGGAGGTGGGAGTTGAAGATCTCTCTGACAGGGGGCTCGGCCAAATGTTCCCAACAGACCCTCACAGTACGTTTGGGTCTGCCGAGTCTGTCCAGCCTCCTCCCCCGCCATCGGATCTAACTCACCACCAGGTGGTGATCAGTTGACAGCTCCGTTGCATTTATCTAATCAAAAATACAGTAAAAACATTAATTTTGCAAAATATGATTACAAATTAAAATAACTGTTTTCTATTTGAATATATTTCAAAAATGTAATTTATTCTTGTGATCAAAGCTGACCTTTTAGCATCATGACTCCAGTCTTCAGTGTCACATGATCCTCCAGAAATCATTCTATGATGATTTGCTGCTCAAGAAACATATAATATTATTATTATTATTATTATTAGTAGTAGTATATTATCATTATACTGTTTTTGCTGTATTTTTATAATATAATTGCAGCCTTGGTGAGCATAAAATACTTCTTACAAAAGTGTTTCTAAATTTTTTGACAGGGACTGTGCAGTTTTTTTATTTAATTTTATCTTTATTCTATCAAAATTATAACATTACAAAACTAAGATGTATATATATATATATATATATATATATATATATATATATATATATATATATATATATATATATATATATATATATATATATATATATATATATATATATATATATATATATATGCTTTAGACATATTTTTCATTGTTCATTAATGCAGTTCGACATCCGTCTGACTCTCAATCTGATTATATACAGTATACAGTATGGGAAAATGACTGAATTGTGAGAAAATGGAACAAAGGAGCTTGTCCCAATGCATAGCTGAATGCCACTAATCAGATTCATCTAAAACAAATCCTTTACTGTACATAAACTTTTCAGTTCTGTTGCGTGCTTTGTCCCGGTATTTAAGAATCAGTGTCTAAGCTCATTAGCTGTCAGAGATGCATTGAAATGGTGCCATCTTCTTTAGAAAGTCCTATAAATGATTTAAGCATCTTTTCATAACATGGCTGATCGATTGCTCCTTTGCCAGCTTGAGAGAATCAAACCCAGCAATGCTCCCATCTGTGATAGATCAAGCCTGGGGCGAGACACGTCTCAGATGCAGAGCTCCCACTGACCACAGGAAGGCGCTAGTGTGCCACTCTAATTTCTCCTGCCAGTCAACATATTTCATCTTGTTAAAGGAATGTTACCACAGCATTTGTGGCATAATGATGATTAACAGAAAATATTTTTGACTTGTCCCTCAATCATAGTTTACAGTAAGGTTATTACATTAAAGTATGCAGTACCAGACCCTAATTATTAAAATACAAACTATTTTGGAAGTATAATAAAAAGAGTGAAACTGGTCAATACAATAGATTCAATTGCTTACAAACCATATCTTTGTAAATTATATCCAGTCTGCAGCTTTGTTGCCATGACAACATGATATGCACAAGAATACCACCCTTGTGAAAAAGTGTGCTTAATTGTATTGAATGTGTAATTTTAGTGTGCCTAAATTCTACATATATAAATGTATTTTTAGTTACTACATACTTACTATACTAATAACAGTAAATCATGCATAATTACAAGTAACTAACCCTAAACCAAACCCTTACACTAACCCAAACTCTATAGTAAATTCATCTAGTTAATTAATATCAATTAAAACTTCTTTGCGTTAGTACAACTACATCACTTTAAATTAAATAACATGTAACTGATATTACATTTGATACAGTTTACATATTTTAATATGTACTAAATTGCAACTTTGTCATTTCAAATTTGTGATTATATATATATATACAGGTCTTTCTAAAAAAATTAGCATATTGTGATAAAAGTTCATTATTTACCATGTAATGATACAAATTAAACTTTCATATATTTTAGATTCATTGCACACCAACTGAAATATTTCAGGTCTTTTATTGTTTTTATACTGATGATTTTGGCATACAGCTCATGAAAACTCAAAATTCAAATCTCAAAAAATTTGCATTTCATCCGACCAATAAAAGAAAAGTGTTTTTAAAACAAAAAAAGTCAACCTTCAAATAATTATGTTCAGTTATGCACTCAATACTTGGTTGGGAATCCTTTTGCAGAAATGACTGCTTCAATGCGGCGTGGCATGGAGGCAATCAGCCTGTGGCACTGCTGAGGTGTTATGGAGGCCCAGGATGCTTCGATAGCGGCCTTAAGCTCATCCAGAGTTTTGGGTCTTGCATCTCTCAACTTTCTCTTCACAATATCCCACACATTCTCTATGGGGTTCAGGTCAGGAGATTTGGCAGGCCAATTGAGCACAGTAATACCATGGTCAGTAAACCATTTACCAGTGGTTTTGGTACTGTGAGCAGGTGCCAGGTCGTGCTGAAAAACGAAATCTTCATCTCCATAAAGCTTTTCAGCAGATGGAAGCATGAAGTGCTCCAAAATCTCCTTATAGGTAGCGGCATTAACCCTGCGCTTGATAAAACACAGTGGACCAACACCAGCAGCTGACATGGCACCCCAGACCATCACTGACTGTGGGTACTTGACACTGGACTTCAGGCATTTTGGCATTTCTTTCTCCCCAGTCTTCATTCAGACTCTGGTAACTGATTTGTGAAATACATGCAAAATTTGAGCGACAGTCCAGTGCTGCTTCTCTGTAGCCCAGGTCAGGTGCTTCTGCCGCTGTTTCTGGTTCAAAAGTGGCTTGACCTGGGGAATGCGGCACCTGTAGCCCATTTCCTGCACACGCCTGTGCACGGTGGCTCTGGATGTTTCTACTCCAGACTCAGTCCACTGCTTCCGCAGGTCCCCCAAGGTCTGGAATCGGTCCTTCTCCGCAATCTTCCTCAGGGTCCGGTCACCTCTTCTCGTTGTGCAGCGTATTTTGCCACACTTTTTCCTTCCCACAGACTTCCCACTGAGGTGCCTTGATACAGCACTCTGGGAACAGCCTATTCGTTTAGAAATTTCTTTCTGTGTCTTACCCTCTCGCTTGAGGGTGTCAATGATGGCCTTCTGGACAGCAGTCAGGTCGGCAGTCTTACCCATGATTGCGGTTTTGAGTAATGAACCAGGCTGGGAGTTTTTAAAAGCCTCAGGAATCTTTTGCAGGTGTTTAGAGTTAATAAGTTGATTCAGATGATTAGGTTAATAGCTCGTTTAGAGAAACTTTTAGAACCTACATTAGCTCTAGGGCTGGTCCGAATACCATTTTTTGAGCTTTGAATGTTCAGTAGTAATCAACACCAAATATTCAAAGCTTCGGAGGGAGGGGGATGGCATATTCTTCTCTTTAATAAAGGCAGGAATCTCGAGAAGGGTGTGATTTTCCTAGTGATGGAAAACACACAGGTCTGTTACGTCTCACTTACAAGCTTCTATATTTCACAATAGATTCATTTAGATTGATAATAAAGGTTAATAGGCTTGCTGGGATAGTCAGTGTTACCGGTGTTCAGGCATACCACCGGTAACATCACTTGCGCAGCGTGGCTCCTCCCCTACCATTGTTTTGATAATTTATGGTAGTAAAAATAATTTAGTTCAGTTAAAGAACTGACACAACAATTAAAAATTGAACGTGCTGCGTGAACAGAACAAGAGTGGCAGCACAGACCAGTCAGATTTCATTCATCACAAGAGCGAGGAGCTGACAAGATGATCGCGGAAGATTTGATTTCAAACACGGAATGTAAAAGCGCCTATTTAAGGGAGTTTTATTAAAAATAATAGGCTAATGAACCCACAATTCAAGCAACCCACCTCCGAAATGGTGCTAATTCTAAACCGAAACTAAAATGCGTACGGCCGCACTGTCATTCGTTCACAGCCGCACAGTGCACAATCACTGTAATGTGATGGTGAGGGAACATTTTCTGACTCCTAATGGATAAAAAGGCTAATATATTTTGATTCTATTATTCTGTTTTCCACAATTTCAAACGAACGCAGCTTAATCCAAAATGCAAGCTCAGGCATGTGCTTCTTCCATATGCAGTTGTGCGCTTAGGCTAAGAAGACTTAGGCTAAGAAGAAGCAAATATACAGGTATTTATTAAGTATAACAAGGTTGGGTTCCTTTTCAACTATCCATCCTATTAAAAACAGCTAGGCTATATAAAATAAACTTAAAAAAATGCTTGGTAAATAACAATCCAATGTTGGGTCAAATATGGACTAAACGAGCACTGAGTTGTTTTAACCTAGCGATTGGGTTGTCTTAAGCAACCCAACTGCTGGGTTAGTCCATATTTGACCCAACATTGGGTTAAAACAACCCAGCATTTTTTTAGAGTGTAATTGTAAAAAAAAAAGAGTATTGTATTTCGCCAGATTTTATAGTGTAAACATATGCGAGCACGAATGAGAACCGCTTTGAGGGGGATGACGGAGTCATGAGAAATCCTGTCCCCCTGTGAAATAGTGTCCGCTTAGGACCCAACGTGATAGCTGTTTTAAATGCCTGATCAAAAGCTGTTATACAGTACAGATAAACTTAATAGAAATCAATTCAGAATATAATACAGTAAATCATAATACTTGGTTCTGGACAAGCAATTGCTTAAAAATAAAATATGATTTCATTGTCATACTAAGTACACACAAACAACATTTTGAAATATGTAATTGATTGTTATAATGGGAGCAGTAACAAACCTAACATATTGTAAATTATTTCAATTGATAAACTAAGTAATAATGCTAATAGAAAATCATAACATAGTAATGTACCTACGTATAATGTAAATAATAATAAAAAAACAATAATATACAGAACAGGTGCATTGAACATTGAACATGCTATGCTAGAACGTACGCTTACTAAAAAAGAACGAGATATGCTTGATTTCACAACTTATAGCTTCAGTTATATTCTAGTATATGATTAGCAAAACGTTAAAGACTATTTTAACACAATTTAAATGGCAAAAATCAAAACTTGATTTTGTAAGAATTGTAAAGGCTTTGAACAGATTACCCATTAAAAGTTCTTTCAGCTTATAAAATCACTCTGGGGTCCTAAGTGGACACTATTTCACAGGGGGAAAGGATTTCAGTAGCACCCAATTATTGTCATTCAAAAAAACTGCTAAATGACATCATTGTCATCTATTGCAAAGTTACAGTAGTAATTTAGCAGATATTCACATGACATCGATTTATGGTGTATTCGGAGGGGGCTAGGACAGACAACCATATGAAAAGTCATAACTTATTCAGTATTATGATTATTCTATAAAGATATTGTCATGATGTATTTATTATTGTACTAATTTTGACATTTAAGCAATTTAGATTTTTTTAAATATATATTTTCATGTAATAGTTTTAAATGAAGATAATGAAAAGGAAAAGGGAAAGGGAAGTGAAGTTAAGGTGCAGTTCAAGAGAGAACCTTTAATTATTTGGCTCGGCCTCAGCCTAAGGATTTAAATCTTTGTGATGTGATGATGACCATACAAAATTGCTGTGTTTTATTCACAATAAAACACGGCTATGACCACTTTACCCAACGGTTCTCTACACTGCACACCCTTAGCAACCCCTCTTAGCATAAAGCAATAAGCCCCAATAAGCCGTGGTTTACAGTGAATGTATAACAGCTAAGGGGTGTTGTTAAGTTAAAAAAAAAAAGAAGACATTTTCATTAACTTTAACTGACAGAAATGTAACCTCACTGGATAACCATTTTTAACAAGTTAACATCTGTATCGGAATTCCCCATTCCCTAAAAACAATCGACAGTTTTATTTTTTCCGTTTCTGCAAGCATCTCATCAATCTGTTTTTCGATCTTCTGCAGATATGCTTTCTTTTCTTTTGCAGTTCGGCGGAAACTATTGGATTTGGTGATCAAGGCGAGATTGCTTGAAGACTCCGCCTTTTCAGCATATTCATCCGCTGATTTCTCAACAGCACAAATGTCTACCTCCATTCTAGCCCTCTTCTTTTTCAAATCATTTAGTTCATCTGTGACTGCTTTCCTCTTCAAGTCAACAGCTTGCTGTTCTTCGTTTTCTTCTCCTCTTCCTTTGTTATGCCCCTTACAGATCTGACATGGTCACGATTCACAGAGACATCAGATCTTCACCTCATCAAACGACATCACTGTTGTATTGAGTTTTTCACCTCTCTCTACCATGTCGATGTATTTTATGAAATGTGTCCAAAGCAGCAATCCTCTTTCTGACACATTTACATGTTCAATCCATCAATTCTTGCAAAACTTAAGCATGGGTGTGTCACATCTGGTTGCTGTCACAAAATCTTTGCGACAAGTAGGGCAATCATGGAAGTGAGTGCGTGTTCGACTTCCCATTCGGTGGATTTTAATCCATGTCTGACGTCAGTCACCTGGGTGAAAAAGCTGGCGATCGATTGGGAGCTGATTGGCGCACAGCTGCAGTAGCAAACTGGTGTTTTGCACCTTTAGAATGGCTAGATAGCGCTGCTGCTTCCATGTTTTATGACTAAAGGCTGCTTTATACTTCTGTGTCGACCTGCGCGTAGCCTCTAGCCTGCATGTGTACCCCTGAGGGAGGGGTTCTGGCATACCAGTCACAGCACTTGCGGTTCGTGTAGAATTGACGTGTTGTTACATTTTTGGAGAGGTGCACATCAGGGTACGTTGTAGGCTGTGTGTGCAAAACATAGCCTACGACGTAGCTACGGCATACATTCAACGCAGAAGTATAAATTGGGCTTAAATCTACATTTTGCAAACAAAGCTGTTATAGCTGTTATAAATTCACTGTAAACCACGGCCTCTTAGGACTTATTGCTTTATTTTGAAATTAGCAATGGAGGCTTGGGTTTAGATGCATAAGAAATTAGTTCTTCACACAAGAGTGTTATTAGGACAAAAACCTGACAAACGTCTTGAAATACATCATCTGAACAATGTTTTGAGGTGCGATAACCATAGAATAAGTGGAATAATTGGCCATTTCAATGTTTCTATTAGAAATGATGAACTAGAAAAATAAAGCAGACTAGAGGTCCGCTTTGCATCGCGGCCGCATTACCACCTCGGGTGTGCATTATTTTTCTAATAATTAAACGGCCCGTCGTCAGATATTTCTTACATAAACCAACATGGGGTGTCACCACAGCTGTGGTAAATATTTTTTAATGAAGGCATTATTTATGTGGAAATATAACTGAATTAGTGTGATCTGAAATGGCAATATCTGCCGCTCAGCTTTAAGGTTGTTTTGCTGCCTATTTGCTTTAGTTGTCATCAGTAGAGGATCCCTTTGAGCGAAGATTCTTCTACTCAGCTCTCATCTGTAGAAATAGTGTTGCGTATATACCGAATTGTATATATTTTTTTTCTTGCAGAATGTTATATTCTCCCATTCTTTCCCATTCCTTTAAGATGGACATAAAGAGTCTGAGAGAGAGCAAGAAAGAGTGGGTGGTAAAAAGCATCTGTCTCCTCTGACTTCTCCTCTTCACCCGTCTCCCATGACAAGGTAGCTCAGTCTAATTGCCCTAACGGATTCTCCTTCCCATTAGACCCCTTGACCTTGCCAGTGTGTAATAATAGAAGGTCATTGTGGATTACAACCAAATCCCATTCATGTCCCTCCATAGCAAATCATGCCTCTCTTTGCTAGATGTTACATGGTTCAGCCATAAATGAAATTTCTGTCATATTTTAATCACCCTTATGTCATTCTAAACCTGGTTGACATTCTGTCTTCTGCAGAACACATTGTGTAATTCCCATGCAATAGCATAACGAACAAGAACAGTTCTTCAAAATGGCTTTTGTGTTTCGCAGAAGAAAGAAAGTCATACAGGTTTGGAGCAACATTAGGGTAAGTAAATGATGACAGAATTTTTGGGTGAATTGTCTCTTTAACCAGAATTACAAGCCATACATGCGCATCCTTTCCAATGCATTTCCTCAGCTCTCTTCTGCTGCCATGTTTCATTTGCATTTCTTTTTTCAGCATCCAAGCATGAAGCTCCTAAGGGGAAATGGCCATAGAAAAAAAATATGAGATGGGAGGAAAATTTTTTATTTCAATATAAATTTGCGTCCACTTGTCTTTTACGTTCTTTCGCAGAAATGTTGCGTTCTCTCGCAAAACTTTTGGCTCCCCCTAGACACTGTTTCCTCGCAAAACTATAGCATTCTATGAGAAAATCTGCAAAACACTTGTATTCTCTTGCAAAAGTACTGCGTTCCCCAATAAACTTTGCGTTCTCTTATAAAACATTTCTGTTCTTTAAAAATATTGCGTTCTCCTGAGAAATGTTGCATTCGCTCAAAAAAAAGTGCGTTCTTTTGTAAAACTAGTGTTCCTTCAAATAACTTTGCCTTCTCTCACAAAAGTATTGCGTTCCCCAAGACACTTTGTGTTCTCTTGCACAACTTTAAGTTCTCTCACAAGACTTTTATGTTATTTTGCAAAAATGTGGCATTATCTCGCAAAAGTATAGCTTTTCTCTGTTTCATTCTATCCTCTATTGTCAATAGAATGGACGGTTAACGCCGATATAGTTGTGTACACTTAACTTTATTGAACACAACAAACCCGGTCTGTACTATCAGATTTAAACAACATAAGACGACTGGTCTCACACTGATTACAGTCCGTGTTGCAACAACAACCATCCCAATATTCCCCAATAAACTTTGCGTTCTCTTGCACAACTTTAAAGGAACATTTCCTGATAATTTACTCACCCCATCTCATAAGAAATTAACATTTTAAAGTGAAATAATCCTTTAAGTTCTCTCACAAGACATATATGGTGGCCTTTATGTTGGCAAAATGTGGCATTTCTGGCATAAAACTACAACGTTCCCCCCAAAACTTTGCATTTTCACTCAAAAATGTTACATTCCCCTGATAAACTTAGCATTCTAACAAAACATTTACATTCTCTTGTAAAACCAGTGTTTTACAAAAAAAAAAAAAGTTCTCTCACAAAAGTTGGGTCTTCCCCTGAGAAACTGCATTTGCTCGCAAAACATTTGCATTCTCTCATAAATCTACAGCGTTCCCCCAAAAACTTTGCATTCTCTTACAAAAATATTGCGTTATCCAAAAGACCAGGGTGGGAAATTAACTTTTTTGCCACAGTGGCTGGTGGATGCCCAATTTTACCAGCCACTTCTATTTATTTACCAGACTCTTTTTCCGGAATTTAAATGTATAAAAGAAATGGCATTAGCATATTTTGAATTGCTTCAATACATTCTTTTTTAAAAATGATTATTAATACATATTAACATAGTCCTGAAAAGATCTCCCCTTTTTGCCGATCGCACGGACGTTTCTGAATACTCATTTGTTTAAATGATGCATGTTAAACTCACAACACATGCAGTGATGGAGTTCAGCATTTTGAACAGAAACGCTCTGAGCTCTGATTTCTTTTTTCCTATTTTACTCTTCTCTGCACCAGATTGATAGTGTCATCGCCTCTTCATTTTCAAGCGTTAAGCACATGACTGGCACAAGCAAACTTATTACCACGCATTACTGTCTAAACGCCTGGCGTGGGGCCCCTTGGTGGCCACGGGGACCCTATGCAACCGCTTATATTGCTTATTAGGTAGGGCCGGCACTGCCCGGGAACACACAACAAAGGCCGTGTTGAGAATTTATAGATTAGCATGACAGAATATGATAATCAATGACTTGAAGATAGTTAACTCCGCATCAACTACATAAATTCATCAACTAACCATTCAGCAACATCGGGTTGCATTCTACATATTGTTAGTTCTTAAATCTCTTCATCATTGTCCGACTCTGGTTTGAAGATAAAAGGTTCAGTTTCATTGCCTTTCTGCATGAGGTAATCAGAGCTGCTTAAGCTCCTGAAGCTCCGCCCCATGAGCAGCAGCTCATTTGCATTTAAAGGGACACACAAAAACAGCATGTTTTTGCTCACACTCAAAAAGTGACAATTTTAACATTCTATAAAAAAAATTATCTGTGGAGTATTTTGAGTCAAAACTTCACATACACACTGAGTCATGAGCTGCTCGCATGAAGAGTGCTTTGCTTGCCTATTTCATCTTTGCACTTTCCATAATCAGTATAGCCTAGATGAAATAAAAAAAAAACACAAATATGATATTTAAACACAAATATGAAACAAAATACAATATCTAATGGCTACAACAAGTAAAGTAGACTACAGTAGTCATGTCAGAGCGGGATTTAAGCGAACGTTGTTTTACCGGTGATCGGCTCGTGAGTTGGACTCTGACATGGAGCGGAAAATGGAGCTGAGCGTCACACCGCTCCGCTTCACTCATTACAGGCTCATTCTCGTCAGAACCTAAACGGAATGTAGCTTTTGTAGCCACTTGCTGGATAAAGTAATTAGCTACTGGAAGAGCTACACTCTTTTAAGAGTAACTGAGCTACTGGCAAGCTACTGAAAAATGTGGTTAAGCTAGCAGCGTCACTACTTGTAGCTCGCTACTGCCCACACTGGCTGTATGGCAGTGCTATGGCAGGTATATGAGACTTGAGACCTCTAACGAACTAATTGTTTGCTGATGACGCGACGGTTCGTCAGTAAGTACAGTGCATGGACTGGTCGTCGAGAAGGTAGGCTAACGATTCCCTCATTTTCCCTTCGACATCAATGCACCACTTGTTCGAAAAGTACCTTCTCTTTTTCATTACTTTGCCCTCAACAGTTTGTGCATTCTTAGCTACTGCAGACTCCGCAGAAGGCCTTTTAGCACCGGGGTATGTCGATACATTTTAAGGGGTATAATTTTACTTTCGTCTGTACCTCAACTCAGTTATTTGTCACGGTCCTTTCAGCGCCCTGAAACATAGAGCTGAAAACCAATCAAATGACAAAAGTGCATTATTGTTACTTAGCAACTTACGTTTTTTTTTTTTGACAAAAGCTGTCCAATCCGTTTCAAGGAATGTTTTAAGTAGTAGGGAAGAGCGGGCACAACCTAACGCTTTTTGACTTTCTAGTACAATTATGTGGTTTCATTAATACAGTGTATACTTTTTTTCTTGATTTACCCCGAAAGAATGGAAGTGTAATGTGACAACATGCCCCGTAGGTGGGGTACATTGTAACATGACCAAATGACAGCTTAAAATGTTACCTGATATAATCAAAAAAATTCCAAGACAAAATAAAATATTTTTTCAATAAAATACAATTATTAACTTTTTTAAAAACAAAATTTTAATCACTAAAAATATAAAAATGTTTGAGTTTGAAAACAAACACATTGCTAAATACAGCAATACAGCATAGTTAAAAACAGAATGATAA
This sequence comes from Gobiocypris rarus, assembly GCA_023029165.1. NCBI lineage: Eukaryota > Metazoa > Chordata > Actinopteri > Cypriniformes > Gobionidae > Gobiocypris > Gobiocypris rarus. The sequence continues at coordinate 34,324,825 of CM040918.1, read as the reverse complement.
TGAATAATTACTGAACATTGACACATTATTCACCCGTTTCTTATGGTTTCGCAAAATAATTCATAAAAGTATAGAATATGATAGCGTAGTTCTAATAGGGGCTCATTGTAACGCAGTGTTACGACACACCCCGTCTGCACAACTGGGATTTAAACCACGGCTCGTGTCTTCTGCTGTTAGATCAGCATTAAAGAACAGATATACGATTACAATAATATCAGATTTGTCTAGTTTTAAATAAACATGGAAAACCGAGTTGACAAAACGAAATTTACTTTTGCTGTGGTTAAATAAATGTTCAGTGATATCTTCCAAAGATTGTTTAATTTTGGCGCAAATTTTTCTCTTAATAATGTTGATATGGCAACAAGTAAATACACAACGCTTCGTCATCCTGGCATGTGTGGAAAGTTTCAAACCATGCACGTTACAATTAACCCAGTGTTAGGTTGTGCCACGTGCTCCCTTAACCAATAAAAATATGTTTTACAGCTACTGTGGCTGGTATACAAGGCAAAGTCACCCGTCACTTTGAAAAAGTATCCACCGCCATTGGCTGGTGCTTATATCCCACCCTGCGAAAGACACGTTTTGTTTAGTTTCCCACAAAAATATTTGCATTCTCTCGCAAAACATCTGTGATCTCTTGCAAAGCTTTTGCGTTCGCTCAAAAAAACCTTTTTATTTTCTCACCAAACATTTGCATTCTGTTGCAAAGCATTCCCAGAAAAACGTTGCGTTCTCTTGCAAAATGTGCGCACGCTAAAGATATGTGTACCCCTGAGAAATGTTTTCTCACAAAATATTTGCATTCTCTCTTGAAACTATACTATTCCCCCGAGAAAATTTGGGTTCGCTGGCAATACATTTGCATTTCCTCGCAAAGCTTTTGTGTTCCCCCGAGAAACTGCATTTGCTTGCAAAAGCACTGAAATAGTACTTCCAATTTATAATCTTTTTAGCATTTTTTTTCTTCGAGAGAACACAAAAGCAATGCTATGTAATCCCATCTCTTTTTTTTACCATCACCATGTCCTTTTTCGTGTTTCTGTAATAGTATCATTGAATAATGGCAAAACTAAAAAAGTGGTTAATTATGAATTTTTTGATTATGAATCTCCCTTATGTAACTATAAAAGCATGGAAGCTGCATTCTGGGAAAGCAGGGCTGGTGGGAGGCACACTCTTGATTTATTTATGTGCAGAGAGCACACTTAGATACTACAGATGAGTAACTAGCTTCCTTTTTGATGTCTTCATTACACGACCGCAACCTTGCGGGGTTCGCCTGACTGACACTGGCAGAAATAACAAACAAAGGGCTTGTTTCAGAAGGCATTTATTATCTGAATGGCTCGGTTTTTGGCGTTTCTGAGGAAGCCGCTGCTCTCCTGCTGGGCGCATGAGTGTTACCGTGGCACATGCTGGGATTGTTCTGGGAAAAATTGCAACAAGAGCTGTTCAAAATCAATAGATGTCTGTATGTGTGATGTGCTGCTTCAACACAAAAGCGGCCACATCAGAGATCTCCATCAGAAAAAATGGCTTACTGACCTTTCACCTCACCGAGAGCTTCCAAGGAGGGAGTCTATTTAACAGCCCATGTGACTGACATGTGTCCAGCCGCGTCTGTTGCTCACTGTGAATGTACATGCCGAGCACAGCCTTACATTTGCCGATGAGGAGGAATTTTCTGAAAGAGAATGAGATCTGTGGGTGCAATATTGAACACTTTTAGAGTCATATTTTTAACTTTATTTTTTTTTCAAGCATAAACTTCACTGGTACACTTAATAATAATAATATATCTTTTTTTTTTCTTTTTTTCCCCCAATGGTTTAAAAAAAAAAACTTGATTTTCAAAATTTGCTGCTTGAGTAAATGTATTGGTTTACTCATATGAAAAAAAAAAAAGCACCAAACAAAGAAAATCGCAACATAAAATACTTAAAATTACTCAAAACACTTTAGATTAGGGAACACATATTCACTATTAACAAGTTGTTTATTAGCATGCATATTGGCTGTTTATTAGTACTTATAAAGCACATATACATTTTTTGCATGACCATATTCCCTAGACTGGGTAGACAGGCATATAACCCAGCCTGATCTGCCGGCAATTTGATTTCGCCCTGTAACTCATTCTGGAAACCTGTACATTCATTTCTACTGCTTCTTGTACACTTTTGTGGGAACCAATCAAAGACTGGTTTATCCACCTGACGTGATATTAGTGGGTTTAACACAATGACGGATAGAGAAGTGATGGATCGATGCCTGTTGATCATGCCTCTTGTGGTCTGATTGGTTGAATGACTATCCAATTACGTACAGAATCATTTGAACTATGCCCGTTGATCACGCCTCTTGTGCAGTAGAAAATTCAGAGCAGACTCCCTTAGACAAATGTTCAATCTTAAAATGAGCTTGGTCTGGTGATAGCCATACCTAAACATAACCACTACAACAACTTACGTTTAAACTGATAGTTAGTGAGTACATGTTCTAATCTAAATATATGTGCGCTAACCTACAGTCTTACCCATTTTTTTAATACAATGTATTAAAAAAGTCCCTTGTCCTTTCTAAGTACAGCTCCTATCTTACCATCAAATAAATACGTACATCTTTTTATTTCAGGCTGGTCTGGTCAATGTGCATGTGCAGTTTAAGTAAAGGCTGAGTGTAATTTTCATAACATCAAACACTTCTGACTGTTTTTAATGGAGCTTCTAACAGTCAAACACTGACTTTGCTGGTAGGCTCTTCTATTCGGAAGTTGGGACTTCCCTTACAAAAGCCATGTTTGAATTCACCCTATTGTTCATTCCAATTTCTCTTGTTCATTGTAAAAAGTGGCTATCTCTGCTACTGTAAATACCATCTATTGGTATTACCTCACTGTGATTAGATATGCAAGTAACACTAAATAGCCCTCACTGGGCTAAATGTTGACAAGGTTCACAAAAAATGTACTTTATTCTTAAAACCTAGATGAGCGTGCAGTTAAACACTCATCCGCATACACACTCACACATCAGTGGATAATTATGGCTGTTTCTGCTAGGTCACCAAGAGCTAACATTCATGAGGGGAGCCAATCCATCTCATGCCATAATCAGGCAGTACTTGTTCCAGGTCAGGCAGGGGCCAAATACAAGAGCCACAGAACATTATCAACAACAAAATGATCCATAAACAAATTAAAATTCACCCTCTAAAGCAACAAACTGCACTGCTGCATGAATAAATGAATAGAGAACAAGGTCAAAATATGTTACACACCCAAATGGCTTTTACAGCAAATCACTTTTGAAAGGTTGCCTGGAAATGTACTCTCTTAGATGCAAATGAAAAGCAACAGTGATATAATATAGAAATATAAAATACAATGTCGAACCTTAAACAAACAAGAAGAAAACCTAGGTCCTAAGTTCTAGATTTAGTCTTGTACATTGAAATGAAAGAAATGGCTTGAAAACTCCCTACCAGTCAAAAGTTATTTTTTTAAATATATATTTTTGAAAGAATTTTCTCATGCTCACCGAAGCTGAATTTATTTTATGAGAAATACAGTAAAAACAGCAATATTGCAAAAATGTTATATACTGTATATTTTTCTTCAACAGCCAATACTGTTGCATGACACAATCCTTCAGAAATCCTTCAGAATGCTGCTGAGAATTCAGATTCGCCATCACAGGAATTAATTACATTTAAAATATTAGTGGTGTATAAATATTACATTGTTGATTGAGGTGACGTGCAATCTAACTGGAAAGACTAACAAGAAATTTACAAAAATGTAAGTAGACTCATCTACTCCTAAAGAAAAATAATAATGGGAAAATATGAATGGATAAATTACTCCAGGTTATTGTAGACTTCCTTGGGAGTTGTATAGAAACATAGTGACTGGCCTGGCCATATTATGTTCTTAAAGAGATCACCCAAAAATGAAGGTTTGCTGTTAATGTTAAGATGTAGGTGTCTTTTCTTCTTCTTCAGTAAAACAGTGAAGATTTGTTTTAGCTCAAACGGTGGTCCTTGGTGATTCATATAATGCAAAACAATGGCTACTGTCACTTTGAAAACAAAACACATAAGCAGGCAAAACAAAATTAATACCTGTGGATGACTATACAGAGAGGCAAATCGATCGCCTCCATCTGCTTGGTTTTATTCGGAAAGACTCTGTACAGTGTATCTTTCTTTTAGAAATATAATAAAACGAAAGACTTTTCTGAGAAATTAAGGATGCATTATTACTCTATACGTAGGTACTCAAGATTGACATTAAATTGACAGAGTGTGACCCCAAAAAACATGAAAAAAACAACTCAAATGCTGTAATTGATAACCCATTTAAAGTAGTGTTAAAATTCATTGTGATGTGTTAGAGTCTTCTATACAAACACACTGTGTGAATGACACTGCTTTCATTATCACTTGATTAGCAGGTTCAGACATGGGAGGGAGGCATTCTAATTATTCAACTCAGTATACCTCAACATCATACACACATGACAGGCATCTCAAAGGCTGTTAAATGAGCATCAGTTTAGCTTGTTATCACAGGAACTGATAAGACCTGAAGAGATGTAAGCGTGTGAGACCGCAACTGTTTGCAAACTTTGAAAGTGTATCCTGAGTGTTCTTTGTGTCTGTGTGAGAGAGATTTTAGGCTTACAGCTAGGGTTAGGCGCTTCTACATCAGTGTTTTTCACCCCCAGGGTATCATTTCCCTCTGAAAATATTTTGTCAGAAGGCATACTGTAAAAATGGTAATATCTAAATCAACTTTAATTAATGTCAGAAATATCATTTAATATGACTGTATTAACTTGTCCACTTTAGGTTACACCAATGCAAATTTAAGGGTTGGATCAGGTAGAAATAGGCCCTTATTGTAATAACTGCACATTTTCCCTTTTTACAGGTGTAATATAACAAGGAACTGTGAATGTTAAGGTGGAATCTTAAAAACCTTAAAACCCGTATAAAATTTGCTGTGCTCCATCAGATTCCCAGGGTGAGAGGAATGAAGCTGAACCGAGAGGTAATGCAGGTCTGTTCCTCTGAGTCACAAAAATCTCAGACAGGAGAGCTGCGATGAGCCTTAGCTAACGAGAGCTCTGGTGATGCTGACAGGCTGCAGCTTGGAAGAGATGATTTGGAAACAACCTTTGCTGGTACCCATCAGTGTGATTGGAATAACAGACACCTCCGCATTGCTGTGCTCATGGCCCATCAGAAGGATGAACGTTTCACTTAAAGTGATGTTCTCACCTGAGCCTAGTGAGAGAAAGAGCAATAAAGTTTGTGCGTGTCACATATACAGAGAATTTATCAGACAAGTGAAGCACATGCATGTGTTTGTGTGCTGCATTTTCAGACCATCCAGCGATATTCATGAACCGTGCAACGCATATATTGCACACGAGAGTTTTCTCAAAACTTCTAGCTCCAATCTGTCTGGCATTCAGTGTGTTTTTTTTTCTTTTTTCAGTCTACCAAGTCCAAGATTCCCTGGTTTAGGTGAAAAACAGATAAATTATGCCACAATTTTCGAGCTGTGCGAGAAAAACACTATGTTTTTATATATGTTCAAAACTACATGTTCAAATAATGTCTGTAAATCAAGCTTACACTGCCTGTTTTAAGAATCAAAATAATGTTATACAATATTAATGAAATCCTTCAAACCCTGGTCAAAGCAGCTCAAATATATTTTTATGATAAAAGAATACTACAATACTGAGAGTGACTATACATTACAGGTGTAAGGTATAGACGTAGGTATACTTTTTTATCACTGTATGAATAATGTAGTTTTGTTTTTATTTTATTTTATTTCAAAAGTGAATGATAACATAAATTTTGATATCCCAGGTAATTTTATATCACAGTAACAATCTATGTAACAAGTTATTTGCAACCCAGGTTCACTGAAAAAATGTGCCTGTGGTGATGTATCTGTAAAATTATGATAAATAATGTTGATTCTTGCTTTCAAAGTGAAATTTGAAAACATTTCATGTGAATCTGGCAACATTTATGGTGGTTGTTGTATTTATTACATATTGCCGAAGTTCTGAAATTAAATGTCTGGTGAGTGCTGTACTGCATTTCAAAATAATGTACCTCCTTCAACCTGACCCTAAACCTTGACATGGCATTTTGGCTTACTTGTACCCTTTCAGTCGGTCACGTTCGATGTACAACGGAACTGACAGACGAATTTGGGGTTCGCTTTGAGAGACCATTCTACTTTGAGTGTAAACTAAACAAGCCAATGGACACTGGCGTGCGGTTCACACATCCCACATTACGCCCCGCCGTGCGAGTATAAATAGGGACATGGATGTACCGCACCTTTGTCTTTCGCTTCTGAGTCGAATGGTTGGATTGTTCCTGCTCTGTTTTACTGAAAATGTGTGCTATGAGCCTATCTTTTCAGCTGGTGTGGATGTTATAGCACAGGCAGCGGTGGTTGCGCTTTCACAGAGAGCTGTCAAAAACGTCTCCAGAGGGCCCTGAGGCATATGGCATCCACAGCTGCAGTAAAGCTGCTCGGATCGTACTGTCGCCAAACCTTCAGCCTGTGGTTGGACCCTTTGCTTCTATGGGCAGGAGTTCCCTTTGAAAAAGTGTCCAGACATGCTGTGGTTTTCATGCTGTGGCTCCTGTCGCATGATGCAACTCACCCACCATTTCCTCCTATGGAGTCGGAAGTATCTGAGGTCGCCTTGTGCCATTCACATCCCAGATATGCTCATTCGTGCAGCCGACAGGCTCTCACAACAGTCTGCACTGTGGAAGTCCAGGTGATATGGATACACTTTGGAGATGCGAAGTTAGACCTGTTTTCCAGCTGTTTTACTCCCTGGCACACAGCTGGCCCGGGGCCCCTAGTGAGCCTTCTTGCACAGACACTGTGCAAAGTCAGGGAGGATGAAGACCAGGTATTGCTAGTTGCTCACATTGTCCTGAGACCCTGGCCTGAATACATGCCAAGATTCCTACCACTCCCTTCTGGGACCAGGTAGTAAACCTGCAAGTAAACCCTTGGAGGAGGCAGACTCAGCCCTGGCTTTTCTCTGTTCCGTCTGTGCTCTGCGATTATACGTGGAAAGAACTCAAAGCTTTAGGACCTCAGACCAGCTTTTAATCTGTTATGTAGGCCAGCAGAGGGAAAATGCTGTCTCCAAGCAGAGGTTAGCCCATAGTGGATGCTATTGCCTTGGCATACCAGTCCTAAGACGTGCCTTGCCAGTTCGGGTTGCGAGCACACTCAACTAGAAATGTTGCTTCCTCCTTGGTGATGGCTCAAGGTGCCTCCCTGATATTTGAAGAGCTGCGGGCTGGGTGACACCAAACACGTTTTTACATTCTAAAGCCTTTGTGTAGAACCGGAATCTTCCCATATACTCGCCCCAGTAGTATGAGGGACCCATTCTAAGTGTCGGCTTACAACACCACTCCTGCCAACTGGGCTGGATGCGTGCATCTTTTCACACCAGTAAAGTTTCCCAGACATGGCTAAACCTGTTGAGTTCCTCTGTCAACCCTGGAAATCAGACGTGGTAGAGCATCTGACGCTAGGCCTACACTAGTATGCATGGTGGAACCTGTGTTAGGCTGGGTGTCCATACAGTGGGTGCGGAAAGTATTCAGACCCCCTTACATTTTTCACTCTTTGTTATATTGCAGCCATTTGCTAAAATCATTTAAGTTCTTTTTTTCCTCATTAATATATACACAGCACCCCATATAAACAGAAAAACACAGAATTGTTGACATTTTTGCAGATTTATTAAAAAAAAAATAATATCACATGAATCCTAAGTATTCAGACCCTTTGCTGTGACACTCATATATTTAACTCAGGTGCTGTCCATTTCTTCGGATCATCCTTGAGATGGTTCTACACCTTCATTTGAGTCCAGCTGTGTTTGATTATACTGATTGGACTTGATTAGGGAAAGCCACACACCTGTCTATATAAAACACTATAGCTCACAGTGCATGTCAGAGCAAATGAGAATCCTGAGGTCAAAAGAACTGCCTGAAGAGCTCAGAGACAGGATTATGGCAAGGCACAGATCTGGCCAAGGTTACAAAAAAATTCTGTTGCACTTAAGGTTCCTAAGAGCACAGTGGCCTCCATAATTCTTAAATGGAAGACGTTTGGGATGACCAGAACCCTTCCTAGAGCTGTCCGTCTGGCCAAACTCAGCTATCGGGGGAGAAGAGCCTTGGAGAGAGAGGTAAAGAAGAACCCAAAGATCACTGTGGCTGAGCTCAAAAGATGCAGTCGGGAGATGAAAGAAAGTTGTAGAAAGTCAACCATCACTGCAGCCCTCCACCAGACGGGGCTTTATGGCAGAATGGCCCGACGGAAGCCTCTCCTCAGTGCAAGACACATGAAACCCTGCATAGAGTTTGCTAAAAAATACCTGAAGGACTCCAAGATGGTGAGAAATAAGATTCTCTGGTCTGATTTAACCAAGATAGAACTTTTTGGCCTCAATTCTAAGCGGTATGTGTGGAAAAAAACAGTACAGTCCCAAAAGTGAAGCATGGTGGTGGCAGCATCATGCTGTGGGGGTGTTTTTCAGCTGCAGGGACAGGACTACTGGTTGAAATCGAGGGAAAGATGAATGCGGCCAAATACAGGGATATCCTGGACGAAAACCTTCTCCAGAGTGCTCAAGACCTCAGACTGGCCGAAGGTTCACCTTCCAACAAGACAATGACCCTAAGCACACAGCTAAAATAACGAAGGAGTGGCTTCACAACAACTCTGTGACTGTTCTTGAATGGCCCAGCCAAAGCCCTGACTTAAACTTAATTGAACATCTCTCTAGAGGCCTTGAAAATGTCTGTCCACCAACGTTTACCACCCAACCTGACAGAACTGGAGAGGATCTGCAAGGAGGAATGGCAGAGGATCCCCAAATCCAGGTGTGAAAAACTTGTTGCATCTTTCCCAAAAAGACTCATGGCTGTATTAGATCAAAAGGGGTGCGTCTACTAAATGCTGAGCAAAGGGTCAGAATACTTAGGACCATGTGATATTTCAATTTTTCTTTTTTAATAAATCTGCAAAAATCCTGCTCAGATAAGTTAGTAAATCATGCTTTTTTGTTTATTTCCTAAAAAAGATGTAACTCAGCTTTACCTCATGAGTTAGATGTGAAATTGTTTCAAAACACATCAATGTTGTGCAATCATCCTGCTGACAGACAATAATCATCCCTCAATATCACCTCCACAAATCTCACTGACATAAACACAGACTGCTTTTCATTACGTGTGATAAATGCATGTTTGCTGTCATGCCTGATGAGAAAAGATACATCTTGCACGATGTTATCATTTTCTATAATAATGAAAAATTATGTAATTAAACATAATTACAGTTTATTTAATCACCTATATTTCATCTTTATCAGCTTTAACTATCTGTAACATGTTATCTATTTAAGATCTAATGAAAATCAACAGCTTGAACCGAATCTCTTTTGAAACTACAATACATGAATAATCTCTATAGAGACAGAAGGAGTACTGCCTGATCTCATTATATCAGTTGTGCATGGCCATGTCTAACCATATCTGATCTCCCGTGTACACAGACTAGAGGCTGGAAAACAAATATCAGACACAGCAAACCAAAGAGCTCGTTTGTTTCATGGTCTGTCATTTGCAATTGGCTTGTATTGTACCACTGCCAGGAAGTCCTTTCTGGTGGTGCTTTGGTGGCTGAGGAAGAATAACCATTTGTATTTGGTGGATAAGTTGTCAAACACAGTTCATAACTACAGCACTTATCGCCTGTCAAGGCAACCTACAAAAATGAAATGTGGACTTGGAACGACAGGATTCATTTTACATTTGTCATTAATTTTCTCTAACAAATTCAATTAAGGCCGCCCTTCATTTTCCGCTGATGGACCTGTCTTTGGTTTTTAACGAATGAGACCTGATAGCTGCCAGCTTCGAGCCATGTTATGTCGAGCTCGCACAGGGGATGGCTTTGAATACTCAACTAATTTAAGGCAAAGGTTCAAACACTTTTCAAATTGAATGACTCTTACTAGTATTTTACATCTAGAGTCATTAAAAGTTCAGAGCTTGGTAGTGCTATTAACATGACTGATACACCGATTCATCTTTCCTCTTAAAGTGAAAGGTTCCTTGCTACATGTGGGACATCAAACAAACATCCTCATCTAATGAATTAACTTTATGAAATTTAAACCCTTGAACATAAAATAAATAAAGAAGAGAGGTTGAGAATGGGCAAAAAAGACTCTTAATGGCTTGAGACCCACGGAGGCCACAGAGCTGCTTATCTGTCCTGACAGAAGCAATTTCCAGCCACGCCATCCTAAACAGAAAGGTCCTTCGAACAAGCAGAAGATGGGTAGGCCTCCATGGTACAGATAATATGAGACAGACATGTTGACCCCCGGTGCAGAGACTGAAATCGCTCTCCAGGGACCGTGTTTGATAAAAGGTTAATACTCTATCGCATTCGGAAATAATGTACCACCTACACTAAACCCTATACCCTAAACCTAACCAAGTGTTAACAAATAAATAAAAACATGCTATTTTATCTTGTTAGCTCTAACTCTTTTATTGTAATTTGTGTTTCACGATACCCATGCCTGCTCCACATCGCAAATGCAACGCTGAACAGGCTGGTCTATGTTTCACTCTGTATGAAAATGTAAATAATGTATGTGGTAGAACTACACTTTATGTAAAAATACACACATATTCTCATGAGATCACGTTCCACAGCCGAGCAGGTGAGTTGTTGAGCAATTTTCAGCAAATGTCAGCAAATGGAGCTGGTTGAGATCCACACTGTAAAACATTGCCAGGAATTTACAGGATTAAAGAGTATTACTTTACAATAAATTACTGTAGTCAGAAATTATTATTCAGAACAATTTATACCAGGAACTTTTTTACAGGAATCAGCATGTTCAGCGCCCAAGTCCCACCCCTGAAAGTTCCTGAACTTTGAAAAAGTACTACCTCGCAAGCAGGGACTTTCCCAGGGGGAAACTCAGTGAAATCAACATAATGGTGATTAGTGTTCCATTAGCTTGGGATCTTGGACCCTCTGTATTCATATTCAATTTTCAGAAATGTAACAAATAAAGAGATTTATTCAAATGATGAAAAGCTAGAATATGAAATAGTTTAGTCAAATCATTTTTTTAGCATGAATATGAAGATTTTGTTTTAGTATTACTTAAGCATGAAGATTTACAAATAACTTATTTCACATTCATATTTGAAAATGAAAATGTCAATACTGAAGCAACTGCTGAGATTTTTTTCATTTCATAAGCATCACCTAATGAAGCATAATTTTGTACATTTGACAAAATGTTCCTTAAAAACATTTTATGCACAGTTCACTGAAAGGTTCTTTTGGGAACCAAAAAGGATTCTTCTATGGCATCACTGCGAAAACCCCTTCTTTTGGAACCTTTATTTTTGTGTTTACAGGGGATACTGCATTCACAGAGCTGCTTATCTGTCATGACAGAAGCAATTTCCAGCCACGGCATCCTAAACAGAAAGGTGCTTCGAACAAGCAGAGGACGGGTAGGCCTCCACTGCAGAGATAATATGAGATAGATATGTTGACCCTCGATGCAGAAGAATGAAGAGCGAAAATGCTCTCCAGGGATAATGTTTGAGATAATGCTTGCTAAAAAACTAGAGTCCCCTAAGAAGTTGATTTTCTACTAGATATCTTGCTTTGATGGATCTGAGAGGTGATGTATGGAGAAGGGCGAATAATAAAGCGAAAGTATTCGGCACACGAGGCAGCCGTTCCGCAGTGTAAAAGTGCTATTTTGATGCGACTTGCCATTTCCTAGATATTCATAGCGGATCTCCTGTCCAGACCAAGGGAATGTTGGAGAACATCTCAAACAATAACTGTCATATTAAGAAACACCCGAGGGACCGGGCGAACGATAAGACCTCATGCTGTTTATGGACTGTCTGACAATAATGAGGCAGTAAGAGGAAGTTGCATGAATGTGTCAACCCAGCTTCTCTTCATCGCTGGTTGACAATTTTAGAAGCTGCTCGGCTTGTCAAAATAAAGAAGCATATCAAAAATACCTACGTTTTGAAAGGTTGGAAAGTTGAATGGAATTCTGCAGCATTAAAACACTCTTCTTGAGCCTCACTGCAGCATCTTGGAATCTTGGTAACACAAAATTTCTACTAACACAGCATTTGTGAAGTCCAGACAATCAGTGATTCCATAATCAGCAGTCATTTTAGCCTTTTCCGTACCACCTCAGAATACTCTCGGAAATAGTGTAACATGTTCTCACATAATTTCTTCAAAACTTTTTACCTTTCTGAGAAGTAATGTGGAGGTACAGAATTATGATACAATTATAATACCATGCACAAAAAGTAACATTCAAACAATACCAGTGATGCAACCATGTGTGAAAACTAAGTATATTCTTTTAAATTATAGTGTTAAATGATTTATTTCCAAGTACACTTAAAAAAAAAAGAAAAAAAAAAGTAAAAAACCACATGTATAATAGATTCATGCTCACCATTTAATTTGTTCAAGTCAGGTAATTACGTAATTCAATTTTATGTAAATTTGTCAATGTGTAAATAAAAAAAACTAAGATAAATATGATATGTACACTATATTGCCAAAGGTTTTGGGACATCTGCCTTTACATGACATCCCATTCTTAATCTGTTGGGTTTATGGAGTTGGCCCACCCTTTGCAGCTATAACAGCTTCAGCTCTTCTGGGAAGGCTTTCCACAAGGTTTAGGACTGTGTTTATGGAAATTTTTGACCATTCTTCAAGAAGCACATTTGTGAGGCCAGGCACTGATGTTGGACGAGAAGGCTTGGCTCACGGTCTCCGCTCTAATTCATCCCAGAGGTGTTCTATCGGGTTGAGTTCATGACTCTGTGCAGGCCACTCAAGTTCCTCCACATCGAACTCGCTCATCCATGTCTTTATGGACCTTGCTTTTTGCACTGGTGCGCAGTCATTTTGGAACAGAAAGGGGTCATCCCCAAACTGTTCCCACAAAGTTGGGAGCATGAAATTGTCCAAAATGTCTTGGTATGTTGAAGCATTAAGTTTTCCTCAAGAGTCCAGGGGTGGTGTGCTTTACACCACTGCATCCCACGCTTTGCATTGCATTTGGTGATGTAAGGCTTGGTTGCAGCTGCTCAGCCATGGAAACCCATTCCATGAAGCTTTCTATGCACTGTTCTTGAGATAATTTGAAGGCCACACAAATTTTGGAGTTCTGTGGCTATTCTGCAGAAATCTGCAGAAAGTTGGTGACTTCTGTGCACTGTGCTCAGCATGTGTTGACCCCACTTTGTGGTTAGCCTAGTTTTAGTTGCTGTTGTTCCCAATTGCTTCCACTTTGTTTTAATACCACTCAGAGTTGACCATGGAATATTTAGTAGCGAGGAAATTTCACAAATTGACTTTTCCAGAGGATGGCAACCTATAACGGTACAATGCTTGAATTCACTGAGCTCCTGAGAGCGACCCAAAAAAAACGAAAGAAGCAGTCACCCATTTATAGGTGCTTGACCATGGAAGTGATTGGAACACCAGAATTCAATGATTTGAAGGGGTGTCCAAATGAGGAGCTCTTTTCCAAAACGCTATAAATCCATTTGAATAGTTTTCATGAAAAGAAAATTTTTTTACCTACACCCATACATTTTTTTAATATTCGATTTATCCTGTTAAAATGGTCTATTGGCTCAGTCTGAACATGTTAAACAATGATTGTTAAATGAAACAACAATATTGTTGATTATAAATTCAAAGTCATTATTTTTTTGTTTCAAAACGCTACAAATCCATCCTTTTTTTAATATGTAGTTGGTTTATGTCTGTAAAAGCAACAACAAAAACAACAACGCAACTCATGTCACATTAAGCATATAAGATCAGGGGTCAAAACGATTGCGATTAACCGTAATCGGGGGGTTGGGTGTCATATATTGCCGGTAAGAATCGCGTTCCGGTGGGGAGAGGTGTCGTAGATTGCGAATCGTGTGCCGGGTGGACAGGGGTGTCGTAGATTGCCGGTAAGAATTGCGTTCCAGACGGGATTTTGTTCGAGACCGAGTCAAGACCAGGACCAGACCAGCACTCCTTAAATTCATCTAAAACAGGGTTCCTCAAACTCGGTCCTGGAGGGCCACTGTCCTGCAGAGTTTAGCACCAACCCTAATCAAACACACCTTCCTGTGATTTTCTAGTGATCCTGAATACCTTGATTAGCTTTCTCAGGTGTGTTTGAGTTGGTGCTAAACTCTGCAGGACAGTGGCCCTCCAGGACAGAGTTTGAGGAACCCTGATCTAAAATATTCATATCTTTTGTCTTTGAAATGACTTATATTTAATGAATAAATATAATTAGAAGGGTAAGACACTATAGCGATGTTACCAATCAAATCACTGACAATAAAATGAATGGCACAGAAGTTGCATCTGAATTGGTACAATTACACCTTTATAAATAATGTTAAGATTAATTTAACATTAAAACATTAACATTATTTAGCATTCACAGAATCATTTATTCAACCGATTTGTTCAAAGCAGCTGGTTCATTTAATAACGAATTGTTACCGAATTAGCAAAAGCTGTTTAAAATGTAATGTAATATTAAATTCTTGTTCATTGAACGTTTGTTTAAATCTATATCCTTTGCAATCAGCTTATATTCATGAAAACAGCTCTCTTGCTCTTGAGATATTGCTTAATTATATTCTATGGTTTATATATAAAAAACTAAATCTCATAATTTTTTGGCCATTTAAATTAATTTTGGGCATTTTTGAGACAATGCTGCATTGCTTTTGAACCCAGCAGCACAGTAACAAAAGAAATCACATTACAAAGTTATTGATTGCATTTCAAGCAGTACGTTTTACATCAAATCACATTAATGATGTTAAATCAGACAATCCACCAGCAATTTAGTGATATCCTTGCAGTTGTGGTCTTGACTGGTCTTGAGATAAAATCCAGAGTCCTCTGTGTCCGAGACCAAGACAAGACCAAGTACAAATGTGGTCGAGACCGAGACAAGACCAAGACCTTCAAAAAATGGTCTCAAGACCAAGTCTCGAGTACTACAACACTAATAAGGACACCTTGAAATAAGGTGTAACCATGTATTTATTTTTTCACAAGGGATTGACAATTTACAAAAAAAAAAAAAAAAAATGTGTCTGCCTTACACCACACCAATTTTAAATGATGTTCGATGTTAATTATTACGGTAATATTTTGTCTGTATACTATAACATACCATAAAATGATCGTCCCATCTCTTCAAACCCCACATAATGTTGGTGTTATAGCGGTGCTAATGTTAATCAACCCTCGAGGTGTGTTTCATATAACTACAAAATGTTCTCTTTTCATGGATCCCTTGACCATTAAAACAAATGCTTGTATCTCCAAAGGGAAACTTCTTGGAGAAAAAAAAAAACTAAACAAAAGAAGCCAAGGTATTGGGCACCAACAAATAAATGAGAAAGGAATGAAAGAGTATCCCTCAGTGGAAGGCTAACTGCTCCGACCTGCTTTTCTTTAATGTGTGTGAGAGATGAAAGGACCAATCACTGTTTAATTCCCCAGTTTAATTACAGCACACAAAAACTGTCTGCAGAGCGCTCTAGAGGACCAGATATGCATTGTTTCCACTGCTGTGTCATTCTATCACAGTGCCTTAAAATTTCTCAGTGTGGCTTTATTTTGAAATCCAGACAGGAAGATTATCTGCTGTTGTAATCTAGTGGAATCGGTGGTCTGACAGCTTTCTGTGGTGAGGGGAGGAATTTAATAAAAGGCTTGTCTTCATTTCCATTTTTATAACAAGTTGCCAGCTTTGCCTCACATAATGAGGGTTTTACTTTACACAAAATAAGAGCCAGATTAAAGCATCACAGGATGGCCACATAGACCTGAGTTCACAAAGACATTCAATCACTCCTCACAAATCTGCTCTCATCCGAAGACTTTCATCTGAGCGCTGTCTGTTTACACTACAGTTTTACAGCGCCTCTTTTTTATCTTTCTCTATTTCTTTCCCTCTCTCTCTCTCTCTCGCCCGTTTTCTCTACAGCAGGATTTTGAATCATGACATATGTCGAAAAATAGGCCACGGGACATGTCGTTCTCTAAAGATTATTCAGATTTAATACACTGTGCTGATAATACTATTGTGGTCGCCACATATTTCCTCTCCGTTCTGTCAAAAGCTGAATAATCTATTACTTCTTTACATTTCCTGCTACCATTTTCTAAAATGAGTCTGCTTTTTATTAGAATGCACAGGGGAAATGAAAACAGTGTTGTAGCACTTGCTAGAAAAAGGGTTAAAAGAGATAAACAGACTATAGCCTAAGGTCTGCATTCAATCTGCCATTTTGCCAATCCATTTGTATCCGTTGGTTAACAGAAAATAAAGACATTATGGGAGTCAAATTTGAAAAGAGCATTTGTTAAATTCTGTATTAAAAAAAGAGAAGACAATTGATGTTTACTCACCCTCGACCAAACAATGACTTTGTTTCTTCTATAGAGCACAAAATGTGCATTTTTAAAGAGTTAGTCAGTTTTAAAGAGTTAGCATTAGTCAATGTAATTTCAAATTAATTTAACATATAAACTTTATATATAAATTTAAAAATAAAGGTGATGACACTACCCATAACTCCTAATCAATTCACTAGAATCACTGCAATCAAAGCTCCGTACTTATGCTGACTGTCACAGTGTGTTTGGGTGTTGGTTCATGATTCATGTTTTTAAGTTTATCAAGTCATGTTTTGTTGTCATGCACTTCCTGGTTTGTCATGTGATCCTGCCAATGCGCTCCCTTGTCTTGTGTTCTGTGTCATGTTGTCATTGGTTCATGTTTACAGGTGTGTCTTGTCTAGTCCTCAGTCTTTGTGTATTTAAGCCCTCATGTTTGCCATGTGTCTTTGTCTGTTATTGATTGTGTAACCTGCTTGTTGATGAGTGTTTGAGTTTAAGGTTCAATTTTATGTTTTGATTCACGTCAAGCCAAGCCTTTTGTTTAATATTTTGGAGCTACGTTTGATGGAATAAAAGCTGCACCTGGGTTCAGCACACTTGCCTCCAGTGGATCTTTAATGTTACACTGACTTAGGCCCCGATCAGGACGGTTCTCAGGTTTGAAAACGCGAGGTGCTCCGCACTGCCTTTTTTTGGTTGACATTTTTTAATTTAGAAAAGAGAGTTTTATGTTGCTAAGCAACCCCTGAATCAGCTGTCTTGTCAGTCTAATCAAGGTAACCGGCGCCACAATGGAAGGTCCGCCTCTCTATTCATTCGATTGGACAATGGAAAAAAAACACAATGACTTCGGGAGATTTTCTGCTCAGAGTTTTTTTTCAACTTCAGGTGCTCAAAGCGCTGCTAAAGAAAACGCGAGGTGCAGCAAGCGGTTAAAACACGAGGCACCTGGCACACATAAACTGTGCGCAAAATGCTCCAGCCTCCATACCAATAGAAAACTATTTTAAAAAGGCGGCTCTCAATGCAAAAATGCGTTCTGTCTGATCAGGGCCTTAATCCCCATTTCCACCGAAGATTAGGTCAGTGATGTTGGACTGTGCGCGACTTTCCATTTCCCGCTGGATTTCGTCCTCTGCAAATACACTTAATAAAGACTGATCCTCGTTGGCGGTCCATTGTTTGTACTTTTTTAAAACTCCATTGTTGATTTGCAAAGGAAACAACTCTTTCTGCATGCACCGCAACAGACTTTTAGAAATGCTGCGTGAGCTCAACCAATCAGCATGTTCAGCGAACAAGTCCCACCCCTGAAAGTTCCTGAACTTTGAAAAAGTACTACCTCAGGGATGAAAACAGATTAAAAACGGGGGTGTGATGTCATGATGAGATTGACAGCTTCTCTGAGCGAAGCAGTCACTAAGGCACCAACAGACTTTTTGTGTTTTTCGGGAGGAGATTGGAGTTTTAACTTTAATTTCAAAATTTTCACAACTGTTTATTTTACATTGACATAATGAGTCGTTCTGCACTAAACTGTACTTACCGATTCTGCTGGTGCGTGGGTGGGGGTGTGGCCTTGACACAGCGGCTCTGCTTTACACTTACTACTGCACAGACACAAGTCCCGAATCAGAGCAAGATGTTAGTGCCATATTTGGACATCGGTGGCTTCACTTTTCTACAATGGAAGAGAGGAGATGCATTGTCTATCTTTTTTTACAGTTTATGGTAGGTAAACACAGCGTGCTGATATACAGCCATATTGCACGGCTACGAGTCTGATATTGCATTTATGCAACAGTTCGACAGCACAAGTGTGTAAATAAATAATTAACAACAATATGGTGTCTTTAAAAACACTCTTTTGTGTGGAACTACTTCCTTCTGCCACAGATTCAAAGTTGACAGTTTGACAGTTGAACCCAAGCCTCCATTCTTAATTCTAAAATGTCACTTTAGACCTAGTAACGAAGGAACATTGAGTTGCTTCATTGAAGCTTAATGTATTATATAGGGTATTATGTTAATATGAGAAAGATCGACTAACCGAATGTATTACCTTCATCTAGCTGATATTCTTCTTGCTACTCACGCATAAAGACAGTCTTTGCTGCTATCTAGTGATGTAATGTAACTTTCACTGAAGTCGAAAATCACAATCAATAATGGACCCTTTCTCAGTACCAAATAAGACATGTTATTTATGTAAAAATGTATTTATTAATCAATAATATTTAAATAAACAACATAAGCCATTATAAAAGTATAAGACGCTTGTATAATAGGAAATAAACACAAGCTAACAGTTCAATCAAAAGTACAAAAGCAGCTTTATAGCCTACAGATTTCAGTTAAATAAGAATATAAAGTTATGAAACTTAACCTTGCCCTTAGCCAAATCAATTTGTTCTGGAACAAGCAATAGATTAATAAGACCAAAGACTGCCTGTTTGATATAACACGATTTAGCCTACTATATTTTTACTGCATGTCATGTGCGGGGCTCCGTAGACCACCATGGCAGTCACCGCAAACAGAGTGATAACGGTGAAACGTTCCCAGTGCTGATACTGGAGGAACATTGCACAGCTGGAAAAGGCTCTCAGCCAATCAGATTTGAGAACCAGAACGAACTGTTGTATATAAATACTTAATTTTATATTGTACTGTCAAGACCACAAATGCTTTGATAAATGATCTCATAATTAATCTTTCATGGAAACTTGTCAGACTTTATAATTAGTCTGATCTTTTATATTCCATTTAAGTTCTTGTTGCAGTAAAGTTAATCACTTATGACAATTTACACAGAGTAAAGCTCAGATTAAGTACTCTGAGCAAATGGGGATTTATACAAACATCCAGATAAGGCTAATTGATAAAGAATAGTGATTAATTTTAGGCAAATTATGAAGAAATTAATTTATAAATCTTATAATATTTGGAGATTCTGCCATTATATATTCATGTGATACCCTTATTTACAATCAAATAAACTGGATTTAAGCGGAAGATCTTGTCCTCCTTTAATAAACTTAAAATATAATTTAATTTATACACTCGATTAACACCCGATACACCCGAGTAACTCTTTTTTTTGTTTACACTTTGTGATTGGTGTTCTAGTGAAATAATTGACGTGTGCACATCCATGCATATTGCTATATCAAATGCGCAGTGTTATTTTTAGTTGGATTAGGATTCTCTCAACAGAAATAACCAGCTGCAGTCTTTACAGAACATCTCCTTTACTCTAAAAATAGGATGAGAAGCATCCAGCATGAGATTAAAGAGAACATTAAATTATTTTTTCTTTGTAGATAAAGCCTGTTTTTGTCTTCATCTTTAAGCTTTGTAGAATCTTTTTAGGTACAGTACCGTGGCGGATGCCCTTGAACATTGCTGGCTGAACTGTGAGTGGAAATCTGGGCTACTAAAAGCTTGCTTTCACCTTTATCTCGCTAACAGACATTACTGAATTACATGCGGGCACAGCGTCAACCCCCGAGAGAGAGCAAATAATAATCTGTGTGGTGTGAAACTTTTTCCTATTTTCCTCAAAGTCGCCAGTTGAGACAGGAAAAAAAAAATCTACGCAAAGGTCAGACACTTGACCTCAATGGAAGCAGGTCAGAAACAGTCAAGCTGGCACCGTAGAGATAGCTAAATGAAATATGACAGGCAAAAAATAGTATCCATGAAAAATGGCTGACTGGGGAAAAAACAACCCTTCAAGACAACACAGCCCTTCTGAAGAGTAAAACAATATCAAAGCAATTCCATTTCTGAAATTAAACTGCCTGCCTGAACCCTTTTCATGAGAAAGATACAATCTTGAGAGCATGCGCCCTGAGAAAAGGTCAATGATAAGACTCAAACTCCATTCATCCCTCTATAAAAATGCAATGTTTTGTGGAAGATATTATCTTTTGTTTTAGTGTGAAATCTTTCAGTTTGGCCCCGCCCCTCTCCATGGGTACAGCGTCCCATACAGGTTGCTAAATCCGTGATGAGGTATTCATCTGGGGTTTCAACTCAGAAGACAATGAGCCTGACCTACATCACAACTTTCATTTTTATATACAATGAAGTGAGGCAATATGACCTTATGGCTTTCTTCACATAAGTACAGCGTTAATTAATCACACAACCAAAAGCAAGCCTTTGTTCTAATCGAGCTGAGCTGTGAACATGTATTAAAGATCAAGGAGTCACCGTCTTCTTGGCCTAGCCTTATTACACATCCTTCTGCCTCATTAACGTTATGTTGTCTAATTGCTACAGGACTGTTTTTGTAAAAGAACACTTTGAACATTCTGGCACATTCTGGAAATTGTACCTACTTAGCAAACCTATTTAACATGAAGTGTAAAAAAGAAGTTAGTTTGTTAGTTAGTCTCACAGTTAGTTTGGAGTTAGCAAACTGCTAAGCTGGCATCATGATACTTTACAAAGCATATCCTTTTGAAAAGAAAATACACTTTAGCACATTTTAAAAAGAATATACTTAAGTGAAAACTGGATGCAATGTTTCCAGATACTTAAATGCATATTATTTATAGTTATTATACTGCATTTCTGCATAATACTGATTTATAGTTTCAGTATTTTATTTATAAGTTCAACTTAAGCTTTCTTTGATAGTAGTAGGACTTGAAGGCATAGTTCACCCACAAATGAAAATTCTGTCATCATTTGCTCATTCTCAAGTTGTTCCAAACCTCAAGTTTATTTCTTCTGCTGACAGTTGTTCAACAAACAGTTGTGGTTCACCATTGATCTCTATAGTATGGAAGTCAATGGTGCCCCACTAGCCTGACGTGGTCATACTCAGTTCTAGTCAGAATATGAGTCTGATACTGCTCCATTGGTCTGTGATTATTGGGGCGTTTCAACCAAACCTCAATTAGACCTACAACCAATCAGAGCAAATAAGTAAATGACGTATGTTGAGCGACGCATAGTAGTGGGAAGTTCGGATAATTTTACTGACTCTGATCTTTGAATCTCGTTCAGCAAAATGAACAAATCTTTTTTCAAGTCATTTCAGCAGAATATAATTAAAATGTCACATTAAATTCCCCAACACATCTAGTACTTATGCAAACATTGATCACATTTGTAATTAAATATAAATGATAAGCTAATGCAGCCAAGGCCAAACTTTAAGAAATGATTCATTAATTGCTCAGCTGGGTCTATTAGTTCTGTTAGTTCACCTCACCTCCGAATCCGAGTCGTTCTTTCTTTTGTCAATAATCACGTCTGTTCCCTGGAAAAATAGAGACAAACTCAAAAAAATCTGTCAATGACTTACTGACGTGCACGAAATCCAGCCATGTCTTGGACATTTCTTGGTTGGCCAGCATGTGGTCCCATGCCATCTTCGTTGTCGTCCTCCTCCTCCTCCTCCTCCTCCTCCACCACCTCTTCACCTTCTACTCTGTTAAGTAAGTGCACTCTCATCTGCACCGCAATGTTGTGCAACATAGCTGTTACTATTATTAATGAACAGCACTTTTGTGGAGAAAACAGAAGACCACCGCTGGACTGGTGAATAACTCGAAAGCGTAGCTTCCACCTCCCTATTGTGCGTTCCACAATACTACATGCAACACAGTGTGAAATCTTCGTAGAAATCTGTGTCCCTTTCATTCATAGGATTAGCCACAGGGGTGAAGAGATATGGCCTAAGTGGGTAACCACTGTCCCCAAGAAGCCTCCACTGTCCCTGTGAGTTTTGTTCCTCCTGACCCACAGATGAATTGGTGAACATGAAGGAGTCGTGTGTGCTTCCGGGCCACCTTGCCACAATGTCTGTGATCAATTCTATTTGTCCTATTGATTCTATTTGTCCCCTTGGCAGACAGTATCTCCCAATTATAGCCATGTCATCAAGGATATCCAAAGGGTTTTGATGCTGTCTAATGAAGGCATTTAATGTCACCAGTCTACTTTGTGGTCGTCTCTGTCTTTGTCTTTCTCTGACCCTTAACTGAAGAACGCGTTGTTGTGCAGCCATGATTTCCTTTGCAAGTCTATTGAGGTGTAAACTCTACAAATACTAATTTGAAGGAACCATGTGAAGGTTATCAGGCTTTGATAATGTTCACCTATCCCACTGCTTGTCACCAATTTCAGTAATCACATGTGGCCCTGCCCTGCCCTGAAGAAAGTGTAGGTGCGGCATGCTTAGAAATTGTATAGATTATATATTCATTTAATCTATCCTCTGTTTGGAATGAACAGCATTTGTGCTTCTTAATATGTATACATAGAACAGTGCTATAAGAAGTACATATATTTGTGCTACTTTCACCCTTAATATATAGACTTTATATATTAGTAATATTGAAACTTATATGCTTATGAAATAATAATTAACCATTCACTTCATAAACACTTGGAAGAACCCATAAGATTTCCTATGGAATTTCATTAAGCCTTAGGCCTTGTGTGGTTCAACAAACACATGGACATCAAAAACAATGCAATTACATGGTTTATTCAATTGGGTAATTCAGTTCCCCAGGACCTGCAAAAGACATTGTACAGTGAGATGATATACATATACAGAAAACATGTCACATTACACAAGAAATTACAGAAACTTAATGAATCCTCAGGTAACAATTATCATATTACCTGACTATTCTGGCAAGATAATTGGCACAGATATGGAAGGCCTTGCTAACCTCATCTCCTCTAGACCAAGTCTCCTCTCTTCTAAGGCCAGCTTGTAAGTATCCCTTTTGTTGGCTTCTTTAAGGGATTGCCTAATATCTTTCAAGATATCTAGTTTCTCCCTCTCCAGCTGAACTAAGTCCTGTCTACAATTACACAAATTATCAAACTGCTGAGGTGTTGTGGCTGCAGTCTTGACAACTGAAGATGGAGGCTGAGGCCTGGGAGGGTTGTTTGGAGAAGTAGGAGATGGTAGGTGCTGGGAAATGGCAGGTGAAAATAGTTCCTCTGAACATGAAGGACTTGGCTCAGGCTCAGGTTGAGTTAACCCTACTGCTCCATAGATGTCAATAGCTCCACTAATGCCATCTGAAACACTTGTGCCAAGTATTGACAAGGCCTTCACTTCCTCTGCTGTAGAAGAACTCATTGGTCCCACCACCTGTTTTTGTAATTGCAGTCCTCTGCAGTGCCCTCTTCCTTTTTGCCAGGCTTGCAAAATTTTTTGCGGACCTCTTTACCCGATCTTTTAACCCCCCCCTGGTTGCAGTTAATTTGGTAGCAATGTCCTCCCAGATGTTTTACTTCTCTTTGTTTGTATGATGCCCTTTAAATCTATTGAAAATAATATATTTTTTCCGCTGCACCTTCTCTAGAAGGATATTTATTTCGTCTTTTTGAAAGGGATCTTGCCATTTTTTCAGTTCCTGTAGGTAGTTGCTTTATATAGACATGTTTTGATTGCTAATCCACATCAGATGACAATTATTATGTGAAACGTTCAGAAGAAACGATTCCATGTAAGGTTATGTTTCAGCACTTCGCAAATGGACAGCGACTCAGTTAGAGCGCGTTCATGTTAAGTACATTTTTGGGAAACGCACGTGGAAGTGCTGCGAGTGATTGTAACTTCGCTCGTAGAATGCGCTCTTTAGAGCTAAGATACATCGTTATTGGGGAACCCGGCCCAGATTAGTAATGTTACACCTCTCCTGTCTTCGGGTTTGAGTCGTTAGTTCCGTCATCAGTGTCTGATCTGGGCCGTGACAGCCCTATAAGCAATGCGCGCAGTCCTGAAAACAGAATTGATTAGTTCAGCTCTCGAGTCTTCGGGTTTGTGTCATTCGTTCTCACAGCCCCATAGGCTGAATGCAGAAGATCCTGTTCAGAACTGATGGCCTGTGGCACATGCACGGTCAACACAAAATGAACAAATCGCTCTCTGAGTCATATTTAAGATTAGTTCAAAAAGAACGAATCGTTCATGAACGCTGCATCACTAACGTATAATTTATATTTTCCACTTAAAAAGAAATGTGCACTTTCAAGCAATTTTTATTTTACTAGGCCTATATCTCTTTACATAAAAAATGTGTTTCTAGCTGACGTCATGTGGCATCTCATACCACAAGAACAACAACAAACGGTGATAATACACACACACAATGTGGTGTAGTACTACTACTACAAAAAAATAAAATAATGATCATAACCTTTATCTCCATAGAAAAATTCCAGATGGCCAGACAGTGATTCATCTTTTATAAATCGTTAAAATATTAATGTCTGTGATGCTGTGAGCTGTAAGTATTTAAAATGTTTAACTTTTTTAAATGTTTGATGTTTAATATGAATAAATAGCACTCATAAACGGCCGTCCAGGCATTCTTTAGTGGAACGAGTTGAGACTTGGACCCAGGACGGCGTTCCTTACGTCACGGCTTATCGTTTAAGTCGGAAAAGACGAAGGTATGACACAGTGGAGTAATGCGGAGGTTTCACGTCTTTTAAGTCTGCATCCATTGCATATCGCGCCGTTTTACTTCCTTTTCTGGGTCAGAACGTCTTAGGCTTTTTCGCCAGTGTATAGTGTAAATGCAAATATTGGATACGGGTTGCTTTTAAAAGATGATGTAAGCAGGTCGTCAAAACAAATCGGATATAGTCACCAAATCAGAATTGTGCATCAAGACCTGCAGTGTAAATGCGGCCTTAGTTGTCAACAGAACTCAACTGCACACACGCTGGAAGAAGTAGAAGAAGAAGATGAGTGTAAACGATCTTTGCCGATGTTGTAAATAATTATTTAGGGATACATGGAGTATTTACTAACAAAATCATCATTTTTGAGAGAAATAGTAAAAGTTATTGAATATACAAACAAGTTCTCCGTTTAGGATTGGAACAAATTCATCCCAAGCTGCCTTTGGTGACATGAATGATTATGTTGCGTTATCTGTCCATCATCATTTAAAGTCCGCCCTGACAATTTGTTTGGTCCGAACAGGCCAGAAATGCTGTTTCACGCATACTGAGCTGGATTCTTATCCTAAACATGGACAAAGTTTCAAAAAATAAGTTGGACGTTTGATGGAGTATTTCTGTGGCAAAAATACTTCCGGTTTCTCACAAGTTTCGGAATGTTTTTTTAGTATGGGTCTGCGCGACGTCAACAAGGGCGGAGTTTCCTTGTACGGGCACTTCTCTCCGAAGGGCGCGCGCCACGAGCTAGAGAGCAAATGCACGCCCAAAAACACGCTTTGCTCGGCTTTAGGGCAGTCGTTGGCTGCGCTGCAGTCACAGGACTTCACAAAATCAACAATGTCATCAAATAAGCTTTTAATTGTCAGGGCAAGACAGCCCTGTGCAGCCTCCCAAATAACCCAGCATAAATGGGACAGTGGATGGAGTTTGTTTTTCTGGAGCAGCAGTTGTGCAATTGTGTTTTTGTTTGTTCCCTGCGTTTTGGTGACGATTGTTTTATAAACAAGGACCAGTTTGACACGGATTTGTAGATCGTCTAAAGATGGAGCAGTCCCAGCGCTAAAGGTTCACGGTCGTGCGTTTACTCAGGCGATGAGTAAAACTGCTTCAAATGTCTGTGTGTTGTTGGCTATCAGCATGTAAGTAAACAACATGATACGTGAACGTATGTCTAAGTCAATTTATCAATGGAGCATGCCATGTATGGTGCGTGTTCACACTTGTTTAGCTGAGAACTGTAGGTGTCTGTTTGTTGTAAAACCACTCCAAACAACAATACACAAAGAGTGGGGAAATATGTTGAACTAAATTAATTATTTCATATTAAACCTTTTGCACACACAAAGTGTGCTTCTTCATTCAGATACTACTGAAGGGTGGCAGTGGCTCAATGGAAGGTTGGTGGTTCGATCCCCGGTTCCACCTGACCAAGTGTCGAGGTGTCCATGAGTAAGACACCTAACCCCAGCTGCTCCCAGACGAGCTGGATGGCGCCTTGCATGGCTGACACTGCCGTTGGTGTGTGAATGAGAGAGTGAATGGGTGAATGTGAGGCAACATGTAAAGTGCTTTGGATGGCCATGGGTCTGATAAAAGCACTATACAAATGCAGTCCATTTACCATTTATTTTATAGGTACTCAAGATCGACAGAAACTGAGTGTTTCACCCCCTTATGTAAGAATTAAAAGGGATTTAAGGAAATAAAGAAAAAGAAATAAGAACGGTGAAAGTTATAGTTCTATTGTAGATATTAAACAATATATTTTAATAATATATATATTAATAATTTTTTTAAATATGCACACATTGTAGAAGATTTTACTATTAGGAAAACTAGTAATTTAATATAATATAAGCTGTATGTAAAAACACTATTTCTGAAAACTACTATCCTTTGAGAAGTGATTTTTACAACAAAGAAAAGGTTCACTCCATTCACTCTTCTGCCTAAACTGCGAAAAAAATAATAATTGTTACGTCAAATTCAGTTATGATTTCCATAAATAATGTAATATTTTCGATTCAAAACTGTGAAATTTCATAAAAAATGTCAAGTAGTTTGCATCGCTGAATGTTTTTATCATAAAACAGTTGTCAAATATGAAATGTTTAGCTACTTACAATGTAATGTTAGTGTTACATGTGCTTCAAAATAAGTGTACTTTTTAAAGCCAAAATATTATTAAAACAATTATTTTTAAAGCAAATATTTTAATTTGACGTCATTACAAAGTACAAAGTGTTAACACTTAAAAAAATGATCATGATCCATGTTAGATACCCTTGTAAAAAAGTGCTTAATTGTGTTGAATGTGCACTTGTAGTGTGTTTATTTATGTTAAAATGAACTACTAGTAGTGCACATCTAACATGGATCATGATTATTTTTGACTAAAATAGTCAGATTGCATATTTCACTGCAATATTGCATGTTAACGTTGTTGAGATTTATAGTCCAAATGGTGTAGTGTTGGCTTGCCAGGCATTCACATTATTGTTTCTATTTGCTTGAATTATGATGCGTGCTTCTGTTTGTGTTCCATTATGATTCAGCATAAAAAATCATCCTATAAAGAAAAAGATTCAAGCTGTGTTGCATTATGCAACTGCCTATGCATTGCACTAAGTTTTGGAGCAGAGCAAATGTTAATGCTATCTTTTTCTTTCCAGCTGCACACCCCTATGGCCACATATGTACCGTTGACCTTTGACCTATGCCGAGAGCAGACTTAACAAAAAAGGGATTTGAATTTCTTCAAGAAACAGCATGAGTTTCCTCTCCCGGAAGAAGGCATTAGGAAAACCAGTCACTCCGTAAATGAGACCAGTGGGAGGCTAATAATATCTCTTCCAGTGTTTCAGAGACATGACCACCCCAGGTACCCGGAAACTTCTGCCACCAACAAGTACCTCATGGCAGGGTGCTGGACTTGTTTTAAGAGGAATGTACTTTGACAATGCTTCATATAGTTCCGGAGGTCTCGGATGTTTAGGAAAACGGAAAACCACAAGGGTATATAGGCATGAAAGTCAGGAATCCAGTGGTCATATTTCAGTGCTGACTACTTTTTTTCTTTAATTAAAAGTTTGGTTACACTTTACTTTAAGGTGTACTTGTTAAAGTGTATACCATTAATTAACGAGTGATATTAATTAACAACATTATCGTTAGGATTAGGGTTTGGTTTAGGGTTACTTCCATGTAATTTTGCATAATTGATAATACATGTGTGACAAGGACACTGTAAAATAAAATGGAACCAAAAGTTTAAATTTGCTTAACACAAGATTAATTTACTTTTAATCCGGATCAAATGGAAGTTTTTTTCTTTCCATATTGTCAAGTCAAATCAAGTCACCTTTTTTATATAGCGCTTTATACAATACAGATTGTTTCAAAGCAGCTTTAGAGATATAACAGGAAAATTATGTATTTAGTCCGAATAAAATATTCTAGCTGAGCCCCCAGCATATTTTAGAACATATCTAGAGAACATAACATAACCTTATTATTTCCATGTCTGCGCCTCATTAGCACTGTATGACAGATGTATGCTTTTATTTTGTCTTTCCTTTTATATTCAAAATAATCACAAACTTGTCAGCTATGTCATCAACTACCTGATATTCCGAATCTCAAATACGTGTAAGTAAATGTATTTTGTCATTTAAAAACCTTTATAATGATCACGTTAAATGATATACGATGTGTGATGGGCGCCACCATGTTCGTTTGTGCTGCAATTCGGAGAATCGGATCTCTGGGATTTACAACACATTTTTCCATCAGAAGCTTTTTCCCTCAAAAGTTTATATCTCACAAGTCTCACAATGTGTTTGACTGTTTGAAACTTAAAAAAAAAAACAAGTGGTTGAAAACACTGAATAGTTGTGATATATGACGAGCACTGCAGCGCATCTGTCTCAATCAGCCAAAGCGTGAAAGCACATTTGAATTTAGCAGTTGGTCACGTGAAGCACTTAACAGTCAAATCACACCTGTGTGATCGTTTGCTCCAGGGACCAGCCTAGACTGGTCTCACCAGTTCAAAACTATTTAATTCAATATGGCGTCTAACCTGACTAGGTCTATAGTCATATGAATTACTTTTATGACCGTTACTTTTATGAATCCTCACCATTCACTTACATTATATGGAAAGCAAAAACGCAGACATTTTCCTTTAGTGCTTAATGGAAGATGTAAACTGTTTCAGGGTCAGAACGAGATGAGGATGACTAAATTATTACACAAACCTAAAAATCTATTCCTTTATATTCTCCCACGCAAGATTTAATCTCAAACAGAGTTTCTTATTGATGTAAAGCATGGCTTAAAAAGTCTCTGCAGCTTGATGGATCACTCAGTCTTCTTTTTTTTCCCTCTGGTGTGCTGTCGTAAAGAACCCATTGTGACGAACAAAGCAAGTAGAGGACTGTCTTTTTATACGCCTGAAAAAGACACCATGACAAATCCCCTACATTCCTCTATCCATTCACTTCAACATATCAGTCTGCCAGCATGTGTGCAGCCTAACACTGAGTTCTGACACAATTAGAAGTCAATGTGAGATATGCATCTCATTTATCCCTATTAGATGGTAATGAAATATAACCGTGATCCGCCATAAGATGGAGGAGGGGGTTTAGAACATTCTATTAATTTTGTGAAGACTTTATGCAGGCTTGACACTTATCCTGAGCAATGACAGCGCGTTAGTCAAGACTATCACTGAAGGCGTCTCTCAAGCTGTGTAATTCCGTCCCTGAAATGTCAACGTGTGCATAGATAGAATGCCATTGTGGAAAAATGAAGGGAAGAGGAGGGTTGAGGCACACTGTTTCTTTATACAGGCTCTTTTTCTCTGTGAGTGATATATGTTGCCACACACGGCAGCATGTTCAGACAACACCGGATGCGACTCAAGCACTTGATGAGTTCAATGGATAAATTGAACAAAAACCCTATTATAGATTCCTACTCTATGGTTCATTAACATCAGGAAGGAAAGGACATTTGAAGTGTTCATGTCTTGTAGAAGCATAGTGAAGCTTTTTCTTTGGGTCATATTGGGATTACATGCTCTGCTAAAACTAATCTGAAAGTGATGTCTATAACAATTACCTGCCATGCAAATTATTGTACATTTGCACCCTAGTCCAAGAACATCTTACCTGCATTACTTTCTGAATATTTTTTGAATAAGTAAGAGATAATCCACGGCTAGCTGTGCATTAACGTTTTTAGTGCAGGACATGGAGGCAAAGAACCACCGACACAAATCGTTTAATGCACAGCTATAGCCTTGGATTATCCCGCTTATACCATGGTAATTTACCAGCATTAAACTGAATTTTCCAGACATCTTAAGGCTGTTATTGATGTTTGTGGCGCAATTTTTGACCGGAAGGATAAAGTGGTGGTTATTTTAGTCAGTTGTGGCTTGTTAGCTCTAGTATTCTGCCCGCTTTAAATCAGACACAGAGATAAAGTAGTGTGTAATATTACATTTATTTCAATTAATGAATTATAGCATTATATTAATTATAGCATCTAGTCTCTTAATGAGTCATGGGTGTGTTTTGGCCGTAATGTGCAATAAACCAATTAGAGTCTAATCTCCCATTCCCTTTAAAAGCCAGGTGGGAATGCACCACGGCGGATTGCTATACATGGTGGAATATAGACATCCTCAACCTGACGAGTCCGTTTAAATACATGTGTGTATTACCATGATTGGTCAAATAATTAACCAGTTTCATTCGTCATTACTGCTAATACATGCAATAACTATCCATTATGACATTATATAAAACAGTTGCCTCAAAATAGAAATGCCCCTGAACACACCTCGTTTTCAGACCAGCACGCCCATGGGCGAACAGATGGGCGTGAGTGCATTTGCTATTTAAAGGTGCCTTGCCACACAAAACCAATTTTACTTGTATTTATTGAAATATGTTAGGTCCATATGTGTTTGTGTCATGTTGTGAATGTGAAAATGAACTGCTACCTCCTCTGTCAGCTCTAGCCACTCATTGCTATTCATGAGCTCGCGCCCACAGAATTCATCTATACAACATTTTTCGTACACAGCAAGGATGCTGATAGCCATGCTCTCATTGGCTTGCTGTTAGCCAATCAGAGTCAAGCAGCTTAGCTCGTTGAATATTAATTAGAACTGCCGCAAATCGAGTCATCCTGCAGGCTTACTGTACAACGCTAAAATGGCTTAAAACAAGGTAAACAAAGAATTTTTTTGCTCAAAATATTTTCCATGGTAGAACTTTAGACACACCACAAAAGTAATGAAATACGTGTGGCGGGCACCTTTAAACAACATGGCGCTGGAGCAAAAAACACTTGCCTGACATCGCATTGTGCCGGCTCTATGATAGGGTCCGATGTTTCTTAACACACTTAAAGGTGCACTATGTAACATTTTTGTTGTAAAATATCCAGAAAACACTAGGCCAGTTTTATATATTTTGTTCTGTTGAGTACTTACAATATCCAAAATGTTTCCAACTATTTGTAAATTGTGAGAAAATTGCTATTTTAAGGAACCAGGACGTGCGATGGAGTCGTCTGTCGATTGCGTCATATCTACGTTACCCTCAGTTTCCGGTTTTATTTTGCAGAAACGCTTTACTCTTACTGCAGTGTGCAACAAGTGTCATAGCAGCCGCTGAGAGAACGCATAACATCATAGCGTCATAACATCATTTTCAACTTCAACTTAAGTACACTTTAAAAGTACTTTCTATAGAAATGAAATGAAAGTATGTTTAGTTTGTCATAATTCTTGTCAGTATCAGCGGTGCACTTAACCACATTCGAAAGACAAAAGAAGTAATCATGAAATTACATATGAAGATGTACTACCAAATTAAGTTCAAATA
The DNA here is from genome assembly GCA_023029165.1 of Gobiocypris rarus. Classification (NCBI taxonomy): domain Eukaryota; kingdom Metazoa; phylum Chordata; class Actinopteri; order Cypriniformes; family Gobionidae; genus Gobiocypris; species Gobiocypris rarus. The sequence continues at coordinate 34,292,857 of CM040918.1, read as the reverse complement.
ATTGCATTTAGTATACATTTAAACAACACTTTTTTATTGTAAATAATGGGTACTTGAGTGTACTAAATGTATAAAAAAGTATATTATTTCCATAATAAGTACTCTATATAAAAGTATGGTGAAGTGTACTTCTTTGTCTCAAGGGTAAGAACAAGAAGTTAGTAAATAGGCTGACTTAAATCTCACAAGCCCTACATACACATAAATGAGTAACAGTTTTTAATAACTGCACTGAATTCTAACTAAATGTATTTTTCAGTGCCAGATCTGTAAGAGGGAAATGTCATTTAGACATGATGCTTCAGACCGTTCAGCCGTATAAACCCATTCAAGTTTCTCAACACCTAATTAGTAAAGGTCACTGTCACACCTCACTTCAGTTCACATGAAATCAACTGCAATGGCTGGAAACTCAAAATGCCCCCTCGCTGAAGGAGCAGAATTTATTGAATGAATTAACTTTTTTTATATTAGTAACTTTTCTAATATCGTAACAAGCCTCGGATAAACGTCCTTTACTTTGTGGCTCTGTTTTTAGAAACACTTCAATTGATGTGAACCAGTTGACTGAAAACAACCAATTCAAAAGATTGATTCTGAATCATTAGAATTGTGTTGTAGCTGAATTAAAATGGATTTGATTATGTTTTACCTTCAAATGAAGCATACAGATTTAGGGTCATATCTATACTTAAGATGCTTTTAAATTAGTTAATAAATTATTTGTCACTGGAAATAAATAGTCTATGTATCATGACACCCATGGAGGAACACTAATGTAGTTGAAACGTCTTAAGTTGAATCAATTCTGAAAATGTATCTTAGCCTGATCAAAGTCCATTATCAACATGAGGCTAACAACATCTGTTCTCTTGTAATGGAAAGCTTAATTATACATATTAATTATGCCAATGAGAATGCAAATGAAATTATATAGGCATCATCATCATCATCAATCTTTATCACTTGAACCATGTTGCCTTTTCTGACGGACTTGTGACCCAACTAGATTTCCCTGCATTGGCTCAACACATTTCCATGTCAATGATCTCTTTTCTAAAGATTGAGGGGGAGGTTTCCAGACACAAACACACACACAACGAAACACCAAAAGTACTTTGTTTCAATCACATCTCACAATGATAGGTTTTTTTATCAGTAGACCTGAGGGAAGAATCTTTCCGTACAGGAAGCAGACAGGTACTGAGATAGCCTGCCATTATCCACAGCGGCATCAATCTCATGCCTGCTTACCAACCGCGTCTCAGACATACGCCTGCTTTTTTTTTATGGGGAAGTGAGGAATGGACATCTTGCCTACATTTAAAGGTATGCTTTTGGAAGGTGTTTTTACCCTTGTGAAAAAGTACACTTTAGTACTTTTATAAAACGAGTACCAAAAGAGTGAACTGAATTTTGTGTTTTCAGACACTTAATTGCATTTTATTTTTCAAATTAAATGTAAATATATTATAGTTTAAAATCATATGAAATGCTTTTTTTGGACATATGTACTTTCATTTCAACTACTTTGTCTTAGAAATACTCTTAACATGTTGACTGTACTGACAAGAATTACAGTAAACAAAAATTTACTTTAATAAAATTTCTGTTAAGCATTGTATGTCATGTATTTAAATATAGTTGCAATTACACATTTGCAAAGATAACGTTGTACTTTAAAATACAAGCACGATAGCCCAGAAAACGCACCTAGTGGCAGCAATTATAATATACAGCCAGGGCGTCTGGCAACTCTCCGTACAAGCTTGAAAAACCAAATTGTAGTCAGGCCAATCGCATCGTGTATAGAGTCGGTGGGCGGGCTTAACATAATGTGGGCAGAGTTGCAACGGTTCTGCAGATCTGCGTGCTACTTGAAAACAAAGAATCTGGCAAACAACGTTTTTTCGAACCGGCTTTGGCTGCGACTCTGGAAGATTTGGAGTTCAAAGAATGGCAAAAAAGGAAGATGTGTTCGAAGTTTTGCCAACCAGATACGGCAAAAGCTTAATCTATCAACTAGCTCCGCTTCATCTTCTTCATTGCTCAGGTTGGTTGAAGCACTACCCTATTGTGTGCAGAGGGAATTTGAAAGACAACCGTTTATCCCGCCCCTTGGATTGAGCCCTGCAACGGTGTGTTCCCAGACCCAACATGTGGGTCTGGCTTGTCAGGCTACAAGCACGATAAAAGAATATAAGCATGACAAAAGATTATTAAAACACAATAATTTAAAATGTACTTTAAAGTAAAACTTTTAATTTTACATTATTACAAATTGCACTTTTTTAAAGTGCCTTTACTTAAGTGTGTTAATTATGGAAGCTTTTATAGTCAGAAATGCATTACTATCTTCAGCATATATTGACGCAAGTTCAAATTAGCCAAATGAACGTCTTATGTCCTCAGACCATATTTCAATTAAAAACCTTCTCCTCCTCTCCCCATGTGGCTAATTTTTCTTGCTATCTTCTGTGACAGTTCTGGTAGTTCTGTCTTCTTCTGTTGTTTAGGGTATGTGGAAACCACCAGAACTTCCTGTAAATGGTCTGAAAGTCTGAACCATACAGACAATGCTTTAACTGTGAAAGGATACACAGTTGTCAAACACCATATAGCTAAATTGCTATACACCTTCTTTTTTATTTTATTTTTATTGTGGTGAAGAGTTTTGGGGAGTGTTCCGTTAAGTGTCAAAAGTGGGGCCCACTCAGCGTTGCCAACTTAGTGACTTTGTCGCTAGATTTATGCTGCCTGCACATGCTGGTTTAGTAAAAAAACTTAAATAGGATGAGCTTGTATTCACGACTTCAGAAGTGGGAAGTAGGAAAGAAGGCAGCATTAGGCCACATCCACACAAAGCCAGAGCTTTCCCTATCCCTATCTTTTTTTCCCTCATTTTAAGAAATATCTGCGTACACACAAAACTGCTGAAACCAACTCAAAAAGATGTAGTACATGCCAGACCAGTATGTGGCTGTTATTCTGTCACAGAGATACACTAAAAATGGAGAACTAGACTTGGAGCATGCGCGGGACGTGGGTTGATGACATCATCGTTTCACAAAATATACGGATTGGCTTGTTTTTAGATGTATACACTTTAAAAACAAACAAACAAACAAAAAACACTGTATCCGTCTGGACGAAACGCCAATACTATACATTTTTATGTATTCAGCTTAACGCGTTTCTGTGTGTACAGGGCCTTAGATACTTTTCAGACTTATTTAGTGACTTCTTGGACAAACCATATCTAGCTTCGGAGACTCTCCAGTACTACCCTTTTAAACACACCTGTCTCAGTGTCTACTCAGTTCAGTGAGCAGCTGAGAGGAGCAGTGCATTCAGTTAAGGCTGTGCACTCTCAGAGAAGAAAGAAAATATATATTCTGTTGCTTCTAACCCGAGGGATCATTCAACGATAAATATAGCCGAAATCACAGCAACTGTCTTTATTTTATGTGTATGGTGAGTTTGTCAGACAACATCCCGATAATAATTCAGGATTTTAATGCAGAGCAGCAGCTTGGAAGTGACTGCGGGTTAACTATAGTCTCAGCCTCAGACATCACGTGCACGGACCACTGAACGCCTGATACATAAGACACACTTAACTGGAAACACTTAGGATTTTCGAAGTCATCATCTGATTGGTTGCATTCTACAGGATGTTCTTTAATGGTCCACCTGGAAACAAAGATGCTGTGACGTCAAACCCCCTTATGGAAGAAGCCAGACGTTGTGTTTACAACTATGACAATTATCAGGATCAACTAAATGCTGGATTTTCAAAAGAATGTTAAGTTTGCTGCATACCTGAGACTACTTCAACTTGTAGTCTTAATGTGCCAGTTTTCAGTCACGATTTCCTATTTGTCCTGTTGTCTGAAATGTATAGATGAAAACGGTTTTATTTGGAATTTGGCTGTATTAAAATACATTATGTGGGCACAGAGAGTAGCAGGAAAGTAAACAAACGTAAAGGGCTGAAACTAGGCAGAATGCAAATGAGATTTAATGACATAATTAATATGCTAATTGACCAATCGGTAAGCTTTTAATTGTAACTTAATATGAGTATGACAACCAGGATACCTGGAATCAGTGTTACAGTAACCCAGGCACATAAATTTACCATTTTTGTAGCATAAACACCATCAAACCGAGAGCTTCGGATCTTCCAATGTTTCTCTATGGCGTTGAAACCTAAAGATGTCCGAGTTCTGGTCCCCGTGCAACTAATACTCAACTGCCATTGGCTCATCTGCATTCGAGGGGAGGGGTATATCATTATACTTTTTGTTGAAAATAGTTGTCAACAGTTGGCCCACTGTATTTGAAATTGAAAACCCCTGCTATACAACACCAAGCAGAATGCGCTATACTGTAAGTCTTCTGAATCTGTAATTGAATTATCTTTGTACCTATACCTTGTAAGGGTGGTTGCCAAATGACTTAAGAAACATTATCAGCAAGATTGTAGAAAAGATTGAACAAGATTGTATAATGCCACCCACTGCAACTTGTACCAACGGCGGAAATAAGTGCAGTTACAATGGCGAAATATGTGGGAGAGCATTGCTATATGTGACTATATTGTATTGCAATAGGTAGCACTTCAAAGTCAATACTGAATCAAAACTAGTTAGCATATAATGACAAAATCTGGTTATGGTTACACTTAAAAAAGTACTTATACCATTAATCGTACCCAGCATGTATAGAATGTTACCTGAGGGATAGGGAGAGAGAGAGAGAGAGAGAGAGAGAGAGAGAGAGAGAGAGAGAGAGAGGGAGAGAGAGGCTTTAGAAAAAAAAAGAAGAGAGAAAGAGCCAGAGCAAAGAAGCCCAGCGGAAAGAAGAGCCAGAGAGCAGGCCCGAGAGAGAGAGAGAGAGAGAGAGAGAGAGAGAGAATCAAGAAGCCAGAGCAACTGTTACAATCTCCTTTTATCCTTTTCTTGACCATGTGACTAAACCCAAGTGTGAGACATTCAAGGATCATTTCAACTTCCCTCATTTTACTAAAGGTGTGACACACATTTTGGCCTACAGGCCTTCAGCATCGCTTTGTCTTAAGGAATTCCAAATGGCCCTTCTGGTGAAAGATGGGGGTTGAAAACAGTAAAGCAAAAGTCTTTGTTCAATTTCATAAATTACATTATGTAGATGTTAAAATTCAGTCATTCTTTAGAATCCTTCCTTTTGTTTTAAGGGTTGTCATGAGGGTGACCGCATGACTACATGGTCATATTTGGAAGAACTGTTCTTTTAAATCATGACTGACAGAACCTCACAGAACTTTAGCATTCATTTCAAAACTAATTTACTCTCTTTATCATCAAACACCAAAAGCGAATCCCACACATCTGAAGTGCAAATGTATTAGTTCAGGGCATCACAGAAGATTTTCTCAATTAAAAACAAGAAGAAAGAAACTTACTGTCTTGTAACAAGCTCACAGTCTCTAAGTCGATTGGTGAACAATGTCTCCCAGGGTGAGAGAGAGGGTCTCGGGGGTGTAGCGGGCAAACGTATTGGATATGTCTCCCCCATCACTCTAATCGTTAGTGACAGCACATGCAGCTGCTAATGATCTATGCTTAATCACATTTAATCAGGTAATAATGATTCAGGGGCGAGCTCTGAAACAGCCTAGGCAAGAGATTTGGATGCAATTCCAGACATGTAATGGATGGAAGGTTTAGGTGAATGTTGGAAGGGTGAGAAAAATAGCGTGTGAGGTGTAGGTTTTTCTCTACATTGCTGTTTCTCAGTGGGTCCCGCAGGGTGTTATGGGTGGAGAGGGTGCAGCTGGTCCCTGTGGGAGATCGCAAGCAGGTTCGGATCATGTTTATTCTGTGGGAGGCAGCCACAAAAGATGTTCAAAAATACCTGAGGTGTGGGAATATGCATCAGGTTCTTCACCATATGGTTCTATTATGTGTCTTATGGGATGAATCAACACTTTATTATTTTTTTCTTATTTGTTTACTAGAGTGCAGTTGTCTTCGGCATGTACTTGAGCTTGTGAAAGGTGCTATATAAATAAAGCATATTATTAAAATGTGTTATTACAAAGCATTTGTAAGATAAACAAAGTAATGCAGCCAGTAGCTATGGTGAAAGGCATAGGTGTAGGAAATGGTGAACTGTCTAGTCACAAGTTATGTAGATAATGTTGATTAAAAAAAAGTAATATGTATATATAATCTATGTTTGTATATATATAACACTTTATTTGATGGTCCACTTTAGACATTCTAACTATAACTTTGCAACTACATGTCAACTAACTCCCATTAGAGTATTAGTAGACTGTTAGGGTTTGGGTTAGTAGAATAAGGTGAAATGTTGTTGCAAAGTTACATATAGTAGAATGTACAGTGGCTGAGAGAGCTCAGTACTCTGCAACTGAAGAAAAACGCATGCAAATTGAATAAACACCAGCAAATTAAAGGGTGAATAACAGTTTCTGCCAGTTCATTTTGTATTCCTATAAAGTAGTATTACATCTTTTATCACTGAGACCGCTCCATCTTTCAGTTTGAAACTATCTGCAAATCCAACGCCGAACTGGGCCTTGTTTATAAAACTTTTGTCACTGTAATGCCGGGAACAAACAAACTAGCACAACTCCGGAAAAAACTTACTGTTCCCTTTAATGCGCTGGATTCTTTGGAAAGCTAAACAAATGTATCTTTCCCTCACAACCAGAAACGCACTTCTTTAGTGACATTGTTGATTTTGTGGTCTAAAAACAAAATGGCAGAGCTTCTGACGGCTTCCGTAACCCGAACGAAGCTCATTGATGGGCTTGCTCTGGGTGATGTGACGCGCTCATCCGGGAGAAGTGCCAATACAAGGAATTCCACTCTTTATGATTAAATACAGGGTCATACTAAAAAAACTTTCTGAAACTTATATGAATCGCGAAGGAGAATATTTGGAACAGAAATATTCCATCAAACATCCTCATTATTTGAAAATTTGACCATGTTTAGTATGAGAATTCAACTCTTTAACATTGTAAATAAGTCAGAATACATAAGAAAACATCTTCATCAGTTTGCTCACAATGAAAGCAAATACAGGAACAGAGTGCAAATGCTCACAACGTTACCAAATACAGAGCGCTATAAAGTTTGACGTGCTGCACCTGAAGAAAACCCATTCAAAAAACTTAAAAAAACATCACCAAATTAAGAAACCATCTTCATCAGTTTGAAAACACATTCTAAAAATACTCACAAAGTAACTGAATAAAGAATTGCACCGCAAATAGCACAGAACACAATGGAAATGTTTCAAGGAGACCCCAACAAGTAACAGACCTGGCTGGGACCGCTTATTGTTTAATGTCTCATGTCTTCTAATGACTCATCAGTGGTGTTGTCGATTACTTGAAAGGTGAGTTTTTTGTTGGTGTTTATTTTAACATCCTGATCGCATGTGTGTTGTGAGTATTTGCAGCGCGTTTCGGTATTTGGGTTCGTTGTGAACATTTGCAGCGCATGTGTTGTCAAACTGATAAAGATTTTTTTTTTTGCTTTTGTTTTTTTTTCTATTGCTTGTGTTTTCTTCAGTTGCAGCTCGTTGAGCTCTGTTGGCTTTAAATCTCACAACATTAGTAATAACATAAATCAAATATTCCTTTCATATTAAAATATAAAATAATAAAATACATGGGGGATTTTTTAAACAGACATTACTGCCTAATGTCAATGTCACTTATTTACTGTGCATCTCACATTTTGTATGTTGACCAGAACATAAATCTCCTGAGATAAAAAAACTACTGGCATTGGACAATATTCATCTTTGGAATATATTGCATTTGTTAGAGTTTTATATATCAGATATTATGTGCCATGGATATTGTCAGTTCAGGCTTTATTTAATAACGCTCTCCTGTGCAGAATAGTAATGCTATCTGTTTTTGGTAATCCTGTTTGCACATACAGTGATTTACCAGGGTCAACAAGACTGTGAAAACATATGAGAAAAGACAAGCACAACATAATTTTACTTTATTGGTGTTTAAAAAATGGTGGACGCTTTTCGTGAAGACATGAGGCATGGCAACCGCAAAACCAGTTTATGCCAGAGATAGTTTCGGAGAAATCGCCTCTCAAGAGACACTGACTCCGCGTTCCACAGAGCAGTTACATTTGCGTACACACACACACACACACACACACACACACACACACACACACACACACACACACACACACACACACACACACACACACACACACACACACACACACACACACACACACACACACACACACATGTTGTGTTTCCATGTTTTATGGGGACATTCCATAGGCGTAATGCATTTTTTACTGTACAAACCGTATTTTCTATCCCCTACACTGCCCCTGCCCTAAACCTACCCATCACAGGAGACATGCTGCATTTTTATTTTTCAAAAACATCACTTAGTGTGATTTATAAGATGTTTTCCTCATGGGGACCAAAAAATGTTCCCACAAGGACAAGGATTTTGGATATTGCCATCTTTGTGGGGACATTTTGTCCCCATACCATAGGGATTACCAGTCCACACACACACACACACACATACACACACACACACACACACACACACACACACACACACACACACACACACACACACACACACACACACACACACACATGTTGTGTTTCCATATTTTATGGGGACATTCCATAGGCGTAATGCATTTTATACTGTACAAACCGTATTTTCTATCCCCTACACTGCCCCTGCCCCTAAACCTACCCATCACAGGAGACATGCTGCATTTTTACTTTTTCAAAAAAATCACTTAGTGTGATTTATAAGATGTTTTCCTCATGGGGACCAAAAAATGTCCCCACAAGGACAAAAATTTGGATATTGCCATCTTTGTGGGGACATTTTGTCCCCATACCGTAGGGATTACCAGTCCACACACACACACACACACACACACACACACACACACACACACACACACACACACACACACACACACACACACACACACACACACACACACACACGCACACACACACACAGACTCACTCACACTCACTTGTTTGTAATGGGCCCCTGCAGTGATCCATGGCATCTGATAATTGTGAGCTCACTGGACCATCGCTAACAGATGCCAGTGGAACCGTGCCATTAGCTAATACATGCAGGCTGTCAAACCACACATCAACGGTATGAAAAGTCAAACAGTGCTGAGACCATATTCATCTGCCATCCAATCTAATACTTATTAAACACACATTATCAGAGGATGAAGCTTCTCTGCTTGAGTTGGTCCTCGCTACCCCTGATAGCATGTACCAGTGGACAATGGTGAGGTGGTGAGAAATGGGCACACAGCTCCCTCAAAAGACCCTGTTCCACTGAAATAGTGCTTGTGTTGGAGTCAACGCTTGGCTGGAGGTCTGAAAGTCTTTCATACCTGGTCCGTGTGTCCACTGACTTGAGAGCTGAACATTTATGTAACTGACTATCTGATGTGACAGAACAACCACCTTTCTTTTGAGTCAGTGTCAACCCATTCTTTTGATCGCCACCCTGCAGCCAGTCTCCTGACAGGAGCAGAAAAGAGAGTACAGTAGCAAACTGGGCTGATGAGGTGTGACAAGGCACATCTGAAGTTAAAGGAATAGTCAACCCAAAAATGAAAATTCTTTCCAAATAGTTATGAACACAAAAGAAGCAAGTTGAAGAATCGGCCTGGTTGCTCTTTTCCAAACAACTTTAATGATTGTGGAGCGAGACTTTCAAGCTTAAATAATGACAAATTGTGTATAAATAGTGTCCATATGACGCAAGGCGTAGCCATGTCTTGATCATTGGGGATGACCATTTTTTTATAAAGCCTATAGAAACAGAACAGTGAAGGAAATTCTAGGTCTAATTCTAGTTGGGAACTAATAATTCTGGACTATTTGAAAACTATTTGCATTAAAATATGCACATGTTGAAATCGTGCCTAAAATGTTGAAAATCGTGAAACGTTTCTGGTCTCTTCACACTTAGGAATGACATGAATCACAGAAATGTATATTTTTTTGCCATATTTGAAATGGCCGTTGTTACTGGATGTTACTGTCGATTGTTTAACATTTCTGTCGGAAAACAGATTTGACTCCCTTTTGGAGCCTGTCTCTAGTGGCCAGTCAATGAATTGCAGTTTAAGTCACTTCAGTGTTGGTTTCCAGAGAAGTAGAGGTTGCCGCTTGGCTGGAATTTGCGCTCTGCTTCTATGACTGGTAAACTCCGCCTACTTTGATTTGATTTGATTGGCCATCTCAATAATTTTGACATTGATGAGCACTATAAGATAATTTGGCCATTTCTAATTATTGGAGGGGACTCAATGTCTATGGCCCTGTTATGACTCATGCTCAGTTTTCCAGGTTCTCTGCCTATGATTCTGTCACACTGCATCTCTGTGTTGACTCTCATTAGTTGTCATGGTTATATATTTGATTTTATCATTATGTTCAGGTGTGTGTCTCGTTCTCCCTACTACTTAAGTTCTGTTCAGTTCGTGTGTGATTTGTCAGATTTAATATGTGATTATGTGTTGCTAATTGTTCAGTCTGTTTGGATTTGCCTGCGGATTAATTCAAGTTTGACTTATCTTTATCAACGTGTTCATATGTATTAGTGATGCAAAGTATTATTTATATTTCCACTACATGCCTCAGGCTTGCATCGTCAACTCACTCATCAGAATCCTCAGTAATCCTCTGTAAACTTTGACAGCTGGTTGAACCGGCTCATTCGGTTCTTTTCGGACGTGCTACTTCAGCTTTTGCGTCTTGCATCATCAACGTAAATTTCATATGCACATTTCGATCCCTACTCTTTACTAGAGAGCAGGAAAAGTTCCCACAGTTTTACAAGTGCTTTGTTTAATAGTGTTCACAAGATTAGGCGTCTTTGACAGAGAGGCTGCAGATCGCGCATCATGTCTGTTTTCTTTATTTTGCAAAAAGCACAACAATTAGTTTTTATTGTGACTGTACACCAAAAATAATAGAAACTTAACAAATTATAATGGTGTATAACACTTGCCTGAATGATAAAAATCGACAGAGTTATTTGAGTCTCTCTTGCACTGATGAGAAAAAAAGTGAGCCGATTACGCTGGCCGACTCCAGGGGGTTAAATGCTGCAGTGTAACCTAGTCAGAAATAAGTACTGTATAGTACGATATAAGCCTTTTGCCATGCAACTAAAACATTAAATGAAATCAATAAGATTATAATATGGACACTAATAGCCGGGAAGAAAGGTAAGAATCTAAAAAGTTTTGCTACACTCAAAAAATTGCTCTTTGTCTTAACATGATTTAATCATGGACAGTGGTTCAATGTGATTGAAACAAGTAAAACCTAGTAGAATCACTAACGACCCAAGTTGTGTAAGATTGTACTTTTTTTAATCTTTTTTTTTTTTTGCATAATAGTAAATGAATCTATAATGACAAATACTGTAAGTGGAATTCACCTTTATTCCACAAGGTTGCAATGTCTGATACACAATGATGAAGTTTCACTCATAGTTACCTCAGACAGAAAACCAAACAATAATAATTATAATCTGCTAAACTTCAAATGTTGTATGGCTCTTTTCCATTACCAGCAGCTCAACTCGCCTCGTCTCGGCTCGGCTCGGCTCGCTCGGCTCGCTTTTCGCTTCGCTTTTCGCTTATCTGCAGAATTATCATGTTACAGTGGATACTGAACTTCAGAATCACAGATTAATAAAAATATAATATATATAAATGAATCCACAGTGAAATGAAGCGAACAAACGTGCAATGTGCTACCCACGTGGGCTGAAAATAAAGCTCAACCTCATTCCTAATTATGGAATTCGAATGAAGCTTGTGCGGCATGTTTGTTGCTTGGAAGTTCGATGTGGTTTAGCTCCACGTAGGCCTATGTTATTTATCTATTACATGTCGCAAGTCGTGGGTGGGGCTACAGAATTAGGCATTTGTCTTCTTCGGTTAAGTTTCACTGAACTCTGATGTCACGGGAAAGAACATTTGCAGATCGATCATTTGCTGAATTGCTGTCAGTAAAAGCTTTTCTTTGACAAACAAGGAAGTTTTCAGCTCTGAAACTTACTTATACTACCATGACCTATTATATATCAAAAGCTCAAGGGAAAGCTGATTTCTCAATTCATCACCCCTTTAAGTTTACAATATGTTTAATTCATAACATTTGAATACAAATAAAAATTAATTAAAATAAAATGAATTCATACTAAATTCATAAAATTATCCAATGATGGGAATCCATAAAAGGTTCTATTTATGAATCACCTGGCAGAACTGTTTAAGGTTCTAAATAGAACTTTTTCTTCTAAGAGTGTGCCTTCATGCAATTTATTTCACTATAACTGCAGTGAGAAAATGTTTGAAAGGTTAATAACTCATAAAAGAGAACTCACAACAGAATAAATGGAGTTTCTAATACCAGTGCAGTACTTCATTTCCACCAGGCTGCATCTTTAAAGCTGGTTATGGAGCACAGAGAGGAACGCTAAATGCTCCTGCCCTTCAGTGACTGATACCAATGGTTTGGCTGCGTGTGGTTGTTGTTTGAGTCGAATTAGGCAGCCCTGAGGGTCCCGATGCAGAGGTTACAGAGAAATCCCTGACCATAGTGGCTTATCAGCAACCAGCTTTTATTTTTCATAAATGAGGGATTAATTATTGCACCCAGAAGAGCATAGTCTGCCCTGTGTAGATAAATCAAATCGGTTTCCCCACAGCGCTTTGTGGGAATAAGGGGGAAAAGGGCAGATTTAGGGTTGTAAACAAAGTAAGAGAGTATCTTTTTCCTCCACAACACCAACACAAATCCACGGCCATCACATGATCCAGAAAATGAAAGCAAACTATTAAATGTGTTTTTGCATGATTGCCTACAACATTTGCCACATATTCAACCTTTTATGGTTTTGTTCAATTAAAGTTTGTCTCTTAGGTATGACTAAGAAATTTTGGCAGAACAACAGCTTAAAATGTTTGTTCAATTAATTAATTTCAGTAAGCTGAAATTCTCAAAACTATTTGTTCAACCTCCACATCATCTAATCACTTGTGCACATCATAAAAGCAGTTTCTCATTCTTTTGAACAAAATGCAAATGCTTTGGTACATTCATGCAACTGATAATGCACAATTGTCTGCTGTTTCATTATTAATAGCTTATGTCATGTTGATCAAATTGTATTATTCTCAGTCATTCCCTGTTGAATAGTCTTACCCCTCAAAACATATAGGTATTTGTTCCTTTCATACATCCAGGGCCATAGCTAGGGAATTCTGGGCCCCCTGAAAAAACATTGATGTAGGCCCCCAACGCCCTCCACTCATGTTGTGTATATATATGTGGTAGGCCTATAAGATATGGTCATCTGGTGCCATGCACCTAATAAGGATTTCTTGCAAAATAACTAAACAGAAAAATAAATAAATGCAAAAAAAAAAAAAACTTTTTTTAAAGTAGGCATACCAGCAATGTAATAGACATATAAAATGTATTTCCAGTGCCTAACAGCCGAGATAAATATTAGAAATGAAAAAGAATGCAGTCAATGTAAAAAAACAAAACAAAACACTGTCTTCATTTTTGATGAAGATAATTTGCTATTTTATTAAAGCTAATAAATGAATCCATTAAGTTGCAGTCACTTTTTCTTGACAGTTGTTAAAAATATTGGTAACACTTTATTTTAGGGTTCAGTTATTAACTATTAACTAGTTGCTTATTAGCATGCATTTTACTCAACACGATCTCATGACAATGCATATAAATAGTTCGAGTGTGCAATCTCGTAGAATGTATACGCCAAAACTCATTTTGGCGTGCATATGGTACGCCGTTTTTGGCGTGCATATGATACGCACTTTATGGCGTGTATATGACACGCTTTTGGGTAGGGTGAGGGTGGGGGTGTGGGGTTAATGCGTATAATACGCCATAAAGTGCGTATCATATGCACGCCAAAAACGGCGTACCATATGCACTCCAAAATGAGTTTTGGCGTATACATTCTACGAGATTGCACACGCGTACTATTGATACGCATTTTCGTGAGATCGGGCTCATTTTACTAGGATAATTCTTTATTCTTCATGACCTTATTCTACATCCCTTAATCCTCCAATACCTAAACTTAAATGGTTCAAAAACTACCTTACTAACTATTAATAAGCAGTACATTAGGAGTTTATTGAGGCAAAAGTCGTAGTTAATAGTGAATATGTGTTCCCCATACTAAAGCGTTACCATAATATCACATCAGCAGCCGGAAAGTCTGTAATCCTTTTGACACGCATAATTCTCTGCATGTTATAAAAACCAACAAACTACACAAAAGCGCAAGATGGACTTTGAGCGTGTAATAGTTCAGGCAGTGGGCGCTGCGCAGGTATACAGAGATGTTGATAGTACCGGACTGTACGGGTGGCCTCCTATTCCCGTAAAAGTAAACTGAGCAGCTAAAAGATCAGGCCCCAAGATGGGGGCCCCTATAATTGTCACCACTTTTCACTCCACTAGCAACGGCCCTGCATACATCATTATGCTGCATTAACGTGCTGATAGAAATTTGATAATTCCGACTTCTGAAGTCATGATTACGAGCTCATTGCATTCAAGTTTCAAAATGTGAGGCGTTCATGTGCAATTTTTACCTAGGAAACTCGTATTTATGCTAATTCCGAGAGCACGTGTAGGCAGCATTAAAAGCAAAATGGTTGAACCAGTTGTCATAAACCGTCAAGCATATTTTCTAGACATATATATCAGACTTTTTCTGTAAATTAATTGATGATTACTACTAAGGATTGTGTGCAAGGCTTTTGCAGGTTATCCATTGGTGCTGAGAAATGCACTTAGTGGTTTGCAAATCTTAAGGATGATTCAAGAAATGCACCTAAGCGACTGAGAAAAACGGAAAAAGGCAGTGATTAAAATAGGCTCTGCTGCTCCAGAGATGTTCTTTTTAAAGAAATGAAATGCATTTGAATCTCTTAGTGTAGCTCATGAAAAGGCATCTGTGTTTTCTCATTGGCCTGTGCTGTGCAACTCATGAATATCACATGACAAAATTATGCATAAGGATGTAAACTGATGACGTACAGGTCCTTCTAAAAAAATTTGCATATTGTGATAAAAGTTCATTATTTTCCATAATGTAATGATACAATTAAACTTTCATATATTTTAGATTCATTGCACACTAACTGAAATATTTCAGGTCTTTTATTGTTTTAATACTGATGATTTTGGCATACAGCTCATGAAAACCCAAAATTCCTTATTTCATCCGACCAATAAAATAAAAGTGTTTTTAAACAATTTTAAAGTGTCTCTCAACTTTCTCTTCACAATATCCCACAGATTCTCTATGGGGTTCAGGTCAGGAGAGTTGGCAGGCCAATTGAGCACAGTAATACCAGGTGCCAGGTCGTGGTAAAAAACGAAATCTTCATCTCCATAAAGCTTTTCAGCAGATGGAAGCATGAAGTGCTCCAAAATCTCCTGATAGCTAGCTGCATTGACCCTGCACTGTAAGCAATTGCTGTAAATTTACAGCCAATTTTCAACACTAAAATACTGTTTTCATGTTAAACAGTTTAGTACTGTTGTTAGCAATGCATTGTGGGCTGCGTAAATTGGACCAACAAGACAGAGGCCCTAAACAGTATGCTGATGTTTTAAATTACAGGACACTACAGTATTTTTTGGAAACTGCGTGTAGTGTTGACGGGAATTTGGAGCACGGTCAGAAGCTATAACGTTAGTCTTTTAAATTGAGGTTACTGCATGCTTTTGGTCAATTTTCTTAAAAAATTGTTTTATATATATTTGAAATAATTTGCCATTAACTACTAGAGGGACTTGGGGAACATTCAGGAGATTTTCCAGAAGAGGGCCACTAGATGACGGATCTTGCATCTACAAATGAAAGCGGTAATTAAAATCTTATTCATATTGCCAAGATTGTTTGATATCAAACTGAAAGCTTGTCTCTCTGGGGATTTGAACATGTCATTTAACATTGAGGATTAGAATTGAATAGCCAAAACGATATTACTTATTGGGTTGTATTTTGTTTAATTTCGGTATCGTTAGAACGTCTGCATCCGAGGAACAACACTTGTTAACCGGCAAGAGAGAGAGCGGCCAGTCGGCAGAATGAGGCAGCAGGAAAATAGCATTATACCATGAGGATGTGCAATCTACTATATATTCAACCTTCAGTATCAAGATGAGGCAGCCTGCACTCTGGAATTCATTCAGAGGTAAAAACCCTTTAATCCCTGTCATCATTATATGGATCTAATCTATAAAATTAAATGTGTTTGTATTTTTTTGCACAAAATGGTATTAGCACTTTTCACTATTAGCACATTTCAAGCCTCAACACACACATACCCACACACACACACACACACACACACACACACACACACACACGCACACACACACACACACACACAGTATTTTGTTGGACTATAGGCTTTATTATAATTCCATTTGATGTCACTTCTATATTTCATACAATCCATTCTATTTGTGCAATGAAGAAATACAAAAAACAAAAAATTATTTGCATTTAATTGCATGTTCAAAAAAGTATGTTGTCACAACCCCACTCTGATCTTAGACTATTTTGATTTCAGGCGCTTCATTGGTATTAATCCAGAGAGAGGACAAAGGCCAAAAGGGGCAAGGTTGTCTCCAAAAGAAAGGTGTGGTCGTCCAGAAGAAGTTTTCTGCAGTCAATACACACGTCGCCATGCTACAGAAGAATCTCCTAGACTTTGAATGGAACTTCATATAGATCGGTGAGTTCTTTAATCTTTCTCTCTTTGTTTTGACAGTCTGGCATGGCCACATAAAGTCACAAGAGAACTGGTATTATTAACTTTATAAGCATTAGCTTGGAGTGTATACTGTACATTACTGATTGTATAGTTTATTATTATGATTATGATTGTTTGTTGTTGTTTGACAGTGACAACACTGGAATAATGCTGCAGAGAGGAATAGCTGAAGATGTTAAGACTCCTCACAGGACAATTTTAAGAGGTAACCTGCAAGGCTAGCTTGCAGTGGCACAGGTGCCTACCTAACAGTTTCATCCCTCTTTTTTTTATGTATATCATTGATACATCCTGCCAAAATGTTCGACTGTACTATAATAGTTTAAAAATGGCCTTAAAGGGATAGTTCACCCAAAAATGAAAATGTGATTTTTATCTGCGTACCCCCAGTGCATCCAACATGTAGGTGTCTTTGTTTCTTCAGTAGAACACAAATGAAGATTTTTAACTCCAACCGTTGCTGTTTGTAGGTCATATAATAATGTGAATGGGTAACAACTCTATGAGAGCAAAAAAACCCAAAAAAAACATGCTTAGACAACATGCACAAAGAGCCCTGTGGCTCATGACGACACATTGGTATCTTAAGACACAAAACGATCAGTTTGTGTGAGAAATCGAGCTGTATTTATATAATTTTTTACCTCAAATATAATGTTATATCCAACAGCCTGGAACTTCACTTCCGGTAAAGAAGGTCAAGATCGGCAGAGCGTATATACCAGAAGTGATGTCTTTACACGTAAACAATGCCAGAGTGTGTATAATGACCTTCTTTGCCGGAAGTGAAGCGCGTTCCAGGCTGTTGGATATAGCGCTGTATTTAAAAAAAAAAATTTTTTATATAAATACAGCTCGATTTCTCACACAAACTGATCGTTTTGTGTCTTAAAATATCAATGTGTCATGAGCCACAGGGCTCTTTGTGCATGTTGTCTAAGCATGTTTTTTTTTGCTCTCATAGAGTTGTTACCCATTCACATGATTATATGACCTACAAACAGCAACAGTTGGAGTTAAAAATCTTCATTTGTGTTCTACTGAAGAAACAAAGACACCTACATGTAAGATGCACTGGGGTAAGCAGATAAACACAACATTTTCATTTTTGGGTGAACTATCCCTTTTAAATTAATTTAAAAAGTTTAAATTACTGTCGGAAAGATAAATCACTAATGACAAGAATTCGGTAAGTATTAAAACTTGTCTTAAATAAAAAAAAGTAAACTATAGGATATGCCCATCACATTTGGTAAAGATTAGGGACAGTCTCTGATGAGCAATTTACGAATGTATGTTTATTGCCGTCTAAAGACATTAAAGCTGTTTGGTAGAAAGCTGTTCTCATCGTCCAACATGGTTTCTTTTCTTTTTTTTTCTTTTTTTGTATTCATGTCACATTGCTCTTTGAAATAAATGTATTTGATTTTGAAGTTTGTATTGCTTATTTTGCATAATATTCACAATAATGCATTGCTAATGCAATTGTCTTTAGCCATGGGAATAATGAATATTGAATGAATAATAAAATCAATATTGATTGCAATGAAGACTGATATTTTAGGAATTGCTAAATTGATGTTATTACTAATACAGAAAAAAAAATACAGCATATTTCTGTGATTTGGAAATTACAATAATATTGTTTAGGTTGTTACTTTAACTTCGCACAGTTTACTGTAGACAGTAGATTTGCCTGTCTACAGTAAACTGTGATAAGTTTAAGTGACAACCTAAATAAACCTAAAATATTATTGTAGTTTCCAAATAATCACAGAAATATGCTGCATTATTTTTTGTTACTGTATTAGACTGTGAAATCATTTAATAGTATGACTAGAGAAATATACTGTATTTCTGGTTTACAGACTATTACCGTAAAGTCATTTTACATATGAATACTGTAAAAATAACAGTATACTGCTGGAGTCTCTGCTGCCAGCTCTTTACTGTAAATTATAGAAATACAGAAATATACTGTTTTTTTGGTTTACAGACTACTACCGTAAATTAATTTTACATATGAATACCGTAAAAATAACAGTATACTGCTGGCGTCTCTGCTGCCAGCTCTTTACTGTTATTTTACAGGAAAACTTTTTACAGTGTGCCCTTGATAAAACACATTGGACCAACACCAGCAGCTGACATGGCACCCCAGACCATCACTGACTGTGGGTACTTGACACTGGACTTCAGGCATTTTGGCATTTCCTTCTCCCCAGTCTTCCTCCAGACTATGGCACCTTGATTTCCGAATGACATGCAAAATTTGAGACAGTCCAGTGCTGCTTCTCTGTAGCCCAGGTCAGGTGCTTCTGCCGCTGTTTCTGGTTCAAATGTGGCTTGACCTGGGGAATGCGGCACCTGTAGCCCATTTCCTGCACACGTCTGTGCACGGTGGCTCTGGATGTTTCTACTCCAGACTCAGTCCACCGCTTCCGCAGGTCCCCCAAGGTCTGAAATCGGTCCTTCTCCACAATCTTCCTCAGGGTCCGGTCACCTCTTCTCGTTGTGCAGCGTTTTTTGCAACACTTTTTCCTTCCCACAGACTTCCCACGAGGTGCCTTGATACAGCACTCGGACCCACTTTATATTAGGTGTCCTTAACTACTATGTACTAACATTTTAATTAATAATTTGATACATTGCACTTATTGTGTACATACATGTTTTTACATTGTACTTACATTTTAAAAAATACCTGAATGTAATTACATTTGTAATTACACAGTTGACACTTCCCTTACACCTAACCCTACCCTTAAACTTACACACACCACCACACCTGTCCCTAACCCTACCCGTATCCCACCTCAATATCAGCAAAGGTGTTTTGCAACACAATATGAACACAGTAAGTACATTGTACTTATGTTTTTATGTAAGTACATAGTAGTTAAGGCCACCTAATATAAAGTGGGGCCCAGCACTCTTGGAACAGCCTATTCGTTCAGATATGTCTTTCTGTGTCTTACCCTCTCGCTTGAGGGTGTCAATGATGGCCTTCTGGACAGCAGTCAGGTCGGCAGTCTTACCCATGATTGCGGTTTTGAGTAACGAACCAGGCTGGGAGTTTTTAAAAGCCTCAGGAATCTTTTGCAGGTGTTTAGAGTTAATTAGTTGATTCAGATGATTAGGTTAATAGCTCGTTTAGAGAACCTTTTTAATGAAATGCTATTTTTTTAAGATAGGAATTTTGGGTTTTCATGAGCTGTGTGCCAAAATCATCAGTATTAAAACAATAAAAGACCTGAAATATTTCAGTTGGTGTGCAATGAATCTAAAATATATGAAAGTTTAATTTTTATCATTACATTATGGAAAATAATGAACTTTTATCACAATATGCTATTTTTTTTAGAATGACCATGTACTTTTACACAGAACATAACACAACATGGATTTTAAAATACTTGAAACATACTTGTAATTTCACAGTTGTGTTTGCGGAACCAAAAATGGATGAGGGGTAGATAAGTAGGCTCCAAAGCAGTGAACATCTTAGTTGATCCTGAAATAACATTCCAATCAACCAATCAGATAAGTTTAGGCTTTCAGCCAGGATTAGGTGCTTCTACTTCAGTGTTATTTGCACTGATTTTATACATACTAATATGTATATAATTGATTTTAGGGATTAGTTGTGGGTAGGTTTAGGAGTAGGGATAGGGTTAGGACTAAATTTTTGTTGTTCCAGGATGAACAAAATATGCTGACCCAAGAACCTATCTTACTTACCAAAATGATGGTGACCCTCAAAAGCACAAAAGATGCATCTTGAGTCCCATATGAGTTTACTTTGACATAATAAATGGGAAGGTATCATACATGTAAGGGAAAAGCTGTGGATTTAATGCTGTAACAAAATTGTAACAAATGGTGCATGTCGAAAATATTGTATTTATGAGTTGAACGCCACCACAAATACATACCAGTGGGAAGGTCAGGATTTTCTTCAAGCCCCGATCTTTACAAGTTGGGTACAGTGAGAAACATGGTGGAATACCACAATACTTCAACCCCTATTTACAAAGTCCCTTTAAGACAAGTCTTTTGACTGACTGTTTCTATAGGAACCGGAGCTTCTAACTGCAGCTGCAGTGACACAGTGACTTATTTAGAAGGCGGGACCTATTCACTATAGCACTTTGAGATTTTCTTTAAAATGTAAAGTATTTTATAAATAAAATGTATCATTATTCTGCCATATTGCACGTAGCACTTTCTCCCATTCATAGTAATATCCGTGCACTGTCTTCTATGTATAAAGTCTTTGGTATTTAGCAGTGACAGTGTTAGGCTTTTTAATTTTACAAAAATAACAAGCAATAGCATAGTAATATAATGTCATAATATGTAACAATAAAGTTTACAGTGGCTTCCTAAATTAATTAACATAACAAAACACAGTTGATGTACATTCTTAATTTTCTAGAAGAAGAGTAAAAAACCATGCTGTATTGTTGTGTAGTTAATTAAGAGAAAGTAGACCGCCATCTTGCTTTGACTAAAATGCTCAGGACGTGGTAAACACAACTCTTATATACCTTTAGCATGTACAAGATTATATATCATCCAATATACAATTAAGGAAATACTGTATATGGAAATGTGAATGTGTGCTGTATAAATGCATGCTCTGTATTTATGTACTGTATATGTCTAATCTGTCCACCCAGCTGGAGTATGTAATATACATTTGATGTATTTTATTGTAATTATTGTTTTATGTTTAGGATGTCATTCATAAATTCATATTGTTTGTAAATTTAGGAATTTTGACCATTGAAAAGCTGAAGAGTGGCCCACAAATAAAGTAACAGAATCAAAATCACTGACATTTGACTTGCAGTGTATAATTATACAAGAGACAAATTTAATATTAATGATAAACAATACACTACACCGTTATTCCACCAACCTGTTAGGCATTTACAGTTGAACAAAAAAACATAGCATCTTGCTGCATTAAAATAAAATGTGCAGTTCAAATGCAACTCATCTAATCAAAATTTAGATTTGGAACTATTTTATCAAATAGTACTGTCTAAAGGATTTACACACAACCACATATCCTAGAAGACATGCAGAGGCGTACATTCACATACATAGAAACGTACAAACACAAATCCAAGAAAATAGATCTTTGACCATACCGCAGAGATCAAAGCCTTCTTATTATCCTGCTGTCTCTCTTTCAGTATCTCTGTAACTGTCAGCAGGCATTTCAACATTTCAAAGAGCAGCTGTTGCCCCATCTTTCCCCACTCCATCGAGGAGAACTTTGCATCTTTGGGCTCCATCTCACATGTGCAAATCAGGGCAGCCACAGCAGCACCGTGCTGCTTTTACAACCGTGCAACTGAATCCTCTCTGATAGTTTTCATTTCTGATCTTTGGCTGTGACAGAAGCCCATTATTTGTATTGTGCAAGCGTGGGCCTCCAACCTTCTTCAGAACCAACCATATGAAGCATGTCTGAGGTCCATTGACAGCATTCAATTTGGCCAACGAGGCAAGGTGTGAATTGAAGTGTCCTGAAATAGCAGGCCAGATCTTTCCAGAGATGGAAGTGTCATAATTACATTGTGATTTGCAAATGATCTCTTCTTTCTCTCTGGCTGTAGTGGGAGGTCAGTTTATGGACGGCCATGAGTTTCTTAGCTGGAGGTCAAATCAATATTATCATTTTACCCATGTGGATAACTTGTGGAACATGCATGAATAATGTGTGGTTATTTATTTAAAAGAAAATAAAGTAGTAGCAAGTGAACACCTTACGAAGGGGAATAAGGCGTCAACCATCCAGTTCCTCCTCATTAGCTTTCCTCGGTGGTATGAGACCTGAAATAAAATGGGCCTAACTAGTCCTTATGTTTATTAGGAGCTCATTAGTAGTTCTATATTCTCGCTGACCTCAACTGCTGGAATCATGCTGCAATCGTAGGGTGAGGAATATATGCTGTAAATCATCAGTGTACAGCAATGGCTTTGGATAGCTCAGAATTCCCAGTTTCTGGGAAATTATCATGATGAAAAACTCACAATCATGTACTTAATGGGAGGAATAATTAATCAGAGACCTCAAATTAGAGCTAAAAGTATGACTGGGAAACGAAGAGGTCTCCCTCCGCAATACTCCACAGAAGGTGAATGAATTATTCACAGTCAGCATGCATGATGGGTAATTTGCTGCAGGCCATCTCTGTAAACAGCTTGCACAGGACTCAGAGCAGAACATTCTGTTATGTAAAAAAAAAAACCATAATGGAGCCAATACACATTTCAGGGTAGGTGTTTCTACCAGATTTAAGTTGTTTTCACACTTGGTTTGATTGCTTGTCTGATTTAGGGGTTGAACGACTTCTTAAGTCGACATTTATGTGATGAAAGTCGAGTCGACGTCGCCTAGTCGCTGATGATGTCATTAATGAACAAATAACCCTGAACCTTGAGCTGAGACGCGAGCACAGGTTTTCTTGTGCACAGGACAGCTATGGCATATGACACAGTGCTGCCCATAAGGTTACTGCTACTTCATAACAGCTTTTGTATCAGTTCTTTTGTCTTCGGGATGTTATATTGCTCACAGATTTTTGCTTGTTCTGAATAAGATACAGATAAGTAGCACAATAAAGATTACAGTTATATGAATGCATTAGTTGGAGAGCAATAGTGTGTGAATTAATTCTACCTGCCAGTGTCTCTCTACTAATAGTGAAGCTGTGAGGTTTAAATATATGCTAGAACTTAAGTGTCTAAGCTATTTTATTGATGAATCACAGAACAGTGTTGACAAAACATTTCTGCGCTACTGAATGGTTTTGTGAGGTGTGCGTGACCTCCGCGTGATGTGCGAGCTATGTGTGTGGTTACAATGCAGCACGCATTAGTTTATAATGGTGATTAACTTACGTGTACAATAAGCGTGCATTCAAAAGATCAATTTTGATCATCCAGATGGTATAATCAAACATGTCTTGTGAAGAGCTCTATGAGTATGCATTTATTTGTCATTTTTAACTGTTGGAAACAGAGCCTGAAAAGTGCCCTTTTCGATTGTACAGCAGTGCCCCGCGAATGCAATTTCTAATTTCTTCTGGAGGCAATTTAACCAACCGAACGCGATTTCTCAAGACAGTCATGAAGTAGATAAAATCACTACTGCTTGCGGGAATATAGTTGGAATTGCCCCCTTCTTCAGTATCAGATGCTGAGCGAAGCCTGCTTGTCCCAGGTTAGAAAAACTGTCCGTGGTGAAATGGGCCGAGCAAACTAACAACTTTGAATTATAATGTTGCGCTATTCGGTTATAGATAAACATCAACCATGCCTGTTGACAGTTTTGTTCTGTGGGAAGGGTATGAAAAGTCCTTGATGATCTGCCATTTTCACTATCCTCACTTGGCGCTTGTTTTTTTCACAATACCTGCAGAACTCCCGATGATTTGGCTGTGCAGTTGCACCTGACCTAGATCGTGGGCTGGCATTTGCAAATGTCGGGGGCGTACATATTAATGATCCCGACTGATGCGTCACAGTCAGTGTTATGTTGAGATTCACCTATTTTTCTGTGGTGTTTTTCACGCATGAGATTGAAATATGAAGGAGGAAGCAATGGTGTTTGAGACTCACAGAATGTGATTTCCATGTACTGAACTCTTGTTATTCAACTATGCCAAGGTTAATTCGATTTTTATATCTAGAGCACCTTTAAAGTGTCATGGCAGAGCATTAAAGTCGACTAGCCGATTAGTCGACTAGTTGGTGCAACCCCTAGTCTGAATAAGAGGTTGATTTTTACCTTCCCAGAATAGGCCTCTTGTCACACTGGGTCCAAACCACAGTTTGTACATTTACATGCACCCAAATAAGACATTTGTAAATCACCGGTGTATAATGACTCAATCGGAATGAAAACGCCTTGGAATGTAAATGCCTCATTTGATCCTACTGAGCTCAATCTGAATTAAATTTGAAAGGGTAGATGTAGACTAGACTATTCAACAAATGCACACAACAAACCAGCCAAGACAAGAGGGAAAGGAGCTCAATATAAAGGGAACAGCACATGAGGATCAGGTGAACACAATTAAGCAAACGAGGACAAGACAATGACTAAACAAAGAGGCATGGTAACAGGAAACAAGGAGGTGGGACAAGAGGAGCACCTGCAAGTTGATCGTAATGTGATGCACTTACTGTCTCAGATGCGGCCGTTCCAGTGAAGGATAACATCTATTTCTGTCATTCACTGGTCAAAAACCTTGAAACTCCATCTGAGCTTGATGTTCATATTATAATGATACATGCACATGTCTGACCAAATAGTATAAAGCCACAACAACTTTGATACATGGTTTAATAATTTAAACATGTAGGTTTCCATTTAACCTTTTGCCCTCATGCAGACTATACAGGGACCTAAAGGACAGCTTCTTTCCTGTGGCAATCCCGACTCTATACTTGAAAATGGCAAATATATGCAAATATCACCACTTGACCACTTTAATTATTAAGACTGAAACAAATGCCCTAAATAAGAGGTTAATGAAAACTAAGTCTTTAACGGTACTGTATAGTCTAGAGTTTGTCTTTTTGTGGTTATGGTTGTCTGATTACATGGCTATATGTATGTCTTTCAACCATCATTCTGGACCAGCACTCCTAATTTTGTTGTGTGCAAATACAATGACAATAAATGCTTTCAATTAAATTCAATTATTGTGTTTCTACCTGACTTAACCTCAATTTTCACATTAAATGTGATTACTACTTTTAATGTAATATACAGTTTTAATATTCCATTTAAATCAATGCATGTTTGTGCAATTTTGTTAGTTTAGTGCTTAGTGGTGTGCCATGGGATATTTTTTACTTTGGCAAAATTGCCTTGGCAAAAAAAAATAAAAAAATAAAAAGGTTGGAAAACACTTCTTCAGTATAGAAGTGTCTTTAAGACTCACCCAATCAACAGCCAGGAACCTGATTCCCTCGGCAGCTTCCCAACTACATCCGGTTTATTTTCTTTAATTTTGTTTTATTCTCGCAAGCAGACCACTAATGCTTTGCTGTGTTCCTATAGGAGCTGGCAGTACTGAAGCACTTCAGAGTAATCTGGTTCCACCTGAGGAGACCCACATGCCTGTGCAAACACAGAATCAATATTAATCAACTTGGAGGAAAGACAGGCTTGGGTTGTTGTTGTTTTTTTTTTTAAAGCGGATGTTGCAGCCTGGCATGGAGATAATATTTTAGCACAAATGTAAGGGCATCTACAGCTATGGTCAATCTCTTTCCTCTTTTTCTAGTCACTCGAAGGACTGATAGAAACACTGCTCGCTGACTCTCTCTCTCTCTCTCTCTCTCTCTCTCTCTCTCTCTCTCTCTCTCTCTCTCTCTCTCATATAAGAAACATACAGTACAGACCACACAGGTATGACATATTATTTCCAATTTTGACCACATTAATACTGTCACGATAGGGCCACAAAGAATGATGAAGAAGGTTTCAAGTAAAATGCACCACTAGCTTTCAATTCAACAACATAAAAGGCAAAAACAAAGAAACAGTGAGTACTTACACACATCCAACACCAGACAATGAGTGGAGAGAACTGAAGGTCTTAAATACACAGGCAAAAAACTCAGCCCTACTTTATATTAGGTGGCCATGACTACTATGTACTTACATCCAAAATAAGTACAATGTACTTATTGTGTTCATATTGTATTGCAAAACACTTTTGCTGATATTGAGGTGGGATACGGGTAAAGTTAGGGACAGGTGTGGTGGCATGGGTAAGTTTAAGGGTAGAGTTAGGTGTAAGGGAAATGTCAAAAATGTAATTATAAACGTAATGACAGATATTAATTACAGATGTAATTACATGCAACTAATTAAAAAAAAATTATAATGTAAAAACATCAGTAAAATATCCAAAACCACCAGGCCAGTGTTATATTTTTTGTTCAGTTGAGTACTTACAATATCCCAAATGTTTCCAACTATTTGTAAATCGTGAGAAAATTGCTATTTTAACCAAGGAACTGGGATGGGTGTGAGGGAGTCGCCTGTCAATAGCATCATATCTGCGTCTTTATTTTGCAGAAACGCTTTACTCTTACTGCAGTGTGAACACGTGTCATAGCGGCTGAGTAAAGACCCCATGTCCCAAGATTCTGCGCTCAAACTTGGCGTCATCAAGCTATGCCTTTGTTTGGAATAGGTGACCGCTAGCGGACAGAATTCAAAATAATCCCTCAGGTGTACTCACGGGGGAGCAGAAGCTCAATAAATATGCAAATCTTATCCAATCCTAGCCGTGGTCGTTTACTTCCAAGTCTTCAGTGCGGCACGCCCATAGAAACCGAGCGTCCAGGAGAGAGCCTCAAAACCAGGGTAGAAAATAGCCTATCACTTATTCATTATGATGTTTTTGAATGTAAAAACCACGCAAACCTCATAAATTCAAGACAACTTTAATCAATAGGCTTAATATGTACGCAATGAATAAATGGGCATGACTAGTATACAATTAAGTAATACAATTCCCAGTATATTCTTATTTGGATTTAACATCTTACCCACGTGATTATTGCATTTTTTATATGATGTACTCTCTCTCTCTCTCTCTCTCTCTCTCTCTCTCTCTCTTTCTCAGTTTCACTGGCCGTTCCCTCAAGACTGTAAATGATGACTTGTTGCCAGTCATAATGTTGTCATAATAAAAGACTCAAGGGGCTTATTGTCTCTACTCTGCCACAGCTTGGCCTCGCCCTGATCTCAGATCAGAGCTCTCTGAAACGCCATACAAACACATTCATTTAGAGCCGCTCATTTGATTGCACATAATCTCCTTCTATGAATTTAGATGGGAAGCAATTGAGCTCCTAAACAGCCTATGAAATCACAATGGTGGCACCATCTGCTAGCAAGCTTTATTGATGGGTTATAGATTGTAAGTAAATGTGAGTAAATGTTTACATGTGTTTTGACGACAGTCATTCGGGGGGGATAATTAGTTTCAGATGATCACATATGTAGCTAAATTGAGATAGTAGAACTAAACTCTCCAGATACTTTCTATTATGTCAGAAACACATGCTAAGTTGTGCAGGCTTTATTTTGATTGACATGTACTGAATTATCTTCCTATAAACGTATATTAGAACCCCTTTAACAGATTAGAACACAAATGGATCCTCTTGGAATATCTCTGGAGGCTGTGTCTTAATATTTGTTCAATAAAGCAAGTGTTGCATTTATTGTGTATACATTTCGAATGTTCCCTGCAGGTTTCTGAAGTCAATGGATGACAGTTAAGCTTAAGTGTCATTCATTCATTTACTGAAATATGGACATACTCTAACAAGAGCCGCAAATAAATGTTCAAGATATTATTTAAATCAGTGTGATTAATGTTGGATATTAAAAAATAACAAAAAGGCATCTTAAAAGTAGTCCACAATTTGTGCATTATAATTAGTCTTTTATAATTTGCTTATATGTGTTTGTTATAGGAAGATCAATGAATTTGATCCAGGGTCCCAGAAAGCCCTAAAGATATACGGACAAGAGAAAAGTACTTTCATTTAGAAGTTAACCTCTCAGAAACTCTTCCACAGGCCCATACGTGTTTATCTTAATCATGGGTATGAAAAGCGAGAGAAAGACAGAAGGAAATAACAGTAATTGAGAGAGCGAGTGATTAATGTTCTCATTGTGACTAGATTAGCTAACAGACAACCAAAGCTTTCATCGATGATGGCTCGATTGGGTTTGACAAGTATGAAAATATTTTCTCATATCAGACACACTGATCAAGTTACAGCAGGGTGGGGAGAACCTGAAAGATAGCAAACCTCATTCAGCCAGAGAGGCAATAACTCTCTAAACATTTATTCTGGATGATTCAGCAAACAGGCACTTTGTAAGTTCTCAGCACACATGGCTCTTCTGCAGCAGGCCGTTAAACCACGATGAACTTGCAATTACTGACCATTCAAGCTCTTTAACAAGAAGCAATATGGTTCAAATGAACCGAATTACTATTCTTCTCTTCTCTTCTCTTCTCTTCTCTTCTCTTCTCTTCTCTTCTCTTCTCTTCTCTTCTCTTCTCTTCTCTTCTCTTCTCTTCTCTTCTCTTCTCTTCTCTTCTCTTCTCTTCTCTTCTCTTCTCTTCTCTTCTCTTCTCTTCTCTTCTCTTCTCTTCTCTTCTCTTCTCTTCTCTTCTCTTCTCTTCAGCGCTGTCAAATATATATATATATATATATATATATATATATATATATATATATATATATATATATATCAACATTTTCTGTAATTAATAGAGATTAGGTGCACCTAACACAGTGTCCTTACTACACAGAACACAAAGCTGCGACACGCAATCTTTTCCATGTTAATTTGTTTTTGTCCCAACTAGCCGCGACACAATGATTCCATTTTAGAAACGTCTGGTACAACACAAAACATGGATAATCTCAGGTAATGTTTGAGCTTTATTTAATGTTAAAAGCGTGTAATGTGATTTTAAATATCATTTAGTGCTCCCAGCTTTGTAACGTATTCGTAGGCCTACTAAAAGCAACAATGGATAATTCACCTCAGATCTTGAAATTAATCAAATAGAAACAAGAACGTTCAAACTGTAAACATAGTATATTCTATGACGAAAACGTACTATGTATTTTAGTATTGTTTAAATGGCGCAATATTTGTGAATTTGATTATGTACTTATCCTTTTCCTTGCGAGTGCCGAGTTGGCTCTGATTTTATAGTCGCGTCGTGTCTTGTGTGGACAGAGAAGCTGCTTGTCGCTGGAATTTTATCGTGTTGTGTGTAGTTAGGACACGGTGTAAGATTAATTTTTTTATACATTTTTATAGTGTAAAATAGCCCCTTTCACACAGCGATCCTGGTAAATTAACATAAAATTATACCAGAATGACTTTACTGGTAAATACACAAATATGCTGTCCAGCGTTCTGGCTTTTTACTGGTAAGAGCCCATTCACACATCAGCACCAAAATACCAGATTCTTGGATGAGGAGAAGCACTTTAGTTTCAGTATCTTTTCAATTTGACAAAAAATGTTAATGTATGAGTGACGGGCATAAGGTGATCAAACAGAACATGTTTGATGGAAAAGAAGGCTTGGTCTCGAGCGCGTGTTGAGAAAACTGCGAGGCGTGGCTTAGCGGGCAAAGATGATCATCTAGTGCACAATTAAATTGAAAAACTATTAAAAAGCTTACTGTAAACCACGTGGAGCAATATGATTGGCCCAAAACCAGACTTCTTATGCCAGCGTGTTCTGACCTCGTACGTGCTCATACCGTTCATATCTTCATATCTTCATTCTGCTGCACAGTGCACATTACCATGTTACAACCCTTTCTGGTAAATTGCCAGAACTAATTTACAGGTTTTTTTGAAAAGCTCTGTTCTTACCAGTAATTTTCCTGTAATTTACCAGTAAAGACTGTATGTGTGAAAGGGGCAATTTAATTTCACATTTAATCTCCAAATGAATGTATAAACAACATAAAAACAGTAGATATATTTTAAATATTTGTTTGATGGCATCGTTTTATGAAAGACCAGTATCATCGATACCAATACTGCTACTGATGTCTCTATGATTTTTTTTTTCTTTTCTCAATTGTAGTCATTAATTATAGGCATTCAACAGTAGCCTACAGTATAGTAGAAAATATAAAAATTATATTGGCCCTGGTCAAAAACAATGCACACAAATGATTGTCTCCGTTGTTTTAGACCCATGTAACCTTGTAAATAGTGCTTTAAGATTTTCAGGTAGGTCTGATATATCCAGAAATTGAATATCAAACACTTCAGACTCTTCACTGCATAAATTAAATATAGATTAATCCCTTTTAAAGCTACAAAAAGTATTCAGTCAAGGGCAGTGAATGATTTTTCTCTTTTTCTTTTGCTCTTTGATTTTCCTTAAAGCTTCTGTCCGTAAGTGTTTTTGTAATAGCTATATAATTAGCAATTTTCCAAACTGAGTTTTTGTCCTACCCTGAATCATTATGGTACACTTACAATAAGTCTTTATATTGGGACTATTTCAGACCAGTCTGGTAGGAACCGCTGCGGAGGAGCACAGTACCTGCGTGACTTGCCATAGACATAAACAGAGAGAAGTAGCTCCGGCTGCAATGTTCTTCCACAAGACGCATGCAGTTCTGTTTATTAACCGCTAGAGCACGAAAAGTTATGGACCGCAGCTTTAATAACAAACAGCAGCAGGTTTATTAAACACTTTTCTCAGAAATCTTTGTATTCATTTAACTGTGCTTGCGAGGATACTTAACAAAACAGGCATTTTAGAATAATATTCTGAGTTTTTGTTTGATTAAATGCTGTCTGAAGCGGCTTTCTGTGCACACCAGTGTGTTTCTGTCAGGACCACTATCGTCAAATAGACAAATAGCATATAATTTTAGATTGCTAGTATGGATCTGTTCTGGGTAAGAACTCCCTGCCCATCCATGCAGCCTAGCATGGATAAGAGGAGGGAGAGCATGCAGCGATAAACCCCCCTAAACAGAACAGAAGCAACGATGTATTGCAGATAGCATTAATGTCAATATTAAAATGTAAAACCTAATTCGGGAATTTAGTCCAATTCAGGGGGAATCAGAATGCCAAATCTTGACTGAACGAGAGGAGGAGCTGGGGATGGAGGAGGGTAATTAGCTTTGGAGAAACGCGATTGCTGATAGTACTGAAGGAGCTAATATACAGTATGCATGCTGTAATAGGCATCATATTCCTAAAACGTGATCAGCTGACAGTCAGCTGATATGAGCTTGACTAACCAGCAGTGCACAGCATTCTCTTTTGTTTCATTGCGAGATAATGGTTTGAAAGCATGGTAACGCTTTAGATTACGGCCCGGAAAGTACCACGTAATTAAAGTGAATTTACAGGGTAATTTTCGGTAATTATAGTGTAACTATAAAGTAAGTAGGTGTAGGTATAAGGGAACAATATGTAATATTGTGAGAATAAAGGGGTAACTAGCTCGGAAAGTACTGCGTAATGAAATCGAATTTACAGGGTAATTTTTTTGTAATTATACTGTAATGTTGTATGTGTTTAGGCAAAAAAACATGTCAAGTTTGGGGAATAAAGGTAACAACATGGAAAATTACAAATAAGTATACTGTAAGTATTTTATAACTAAGGGCTAACTATTCTAATATTACATGGTACTTATGGCATACTATACCTAACAACATGGAAAATTACAAATAACTATACTGTAAGTATTGCATAATTGTATAAGTATTGACACTTCCAGATGAGAACACAAAAACATTTTTAAATTATGATGATGATGTAGTTACCCTGTAACTACGTGTAACAAGGGGGTAACAAGCACCACTTTAATTTACAGCCCGCAGGTGTAACAAGAGGGTATCTTTGCCAGTAATTAATTAATTTAGTCTTACTTGCCTTGAAACATGTATATCAAATCATATAAATTATAGGCTACTGTATATAAGTAGTAAAGTGCAAGTGTGTTTTATCGTGTTATATGAATATTTTATTTTCTGGGATCAGCTGAAAAGAGGTAAGCTTATTTTCCACTACATTTCACCGACTCCAATGCCTTTCAAACAGAATAGCAGACCAATTATCTGTAACACTCAGGTAAGTAACCTTGATTCTAAATCAAATCATAGCAAAAACCTTATGAATCTTACGACCTTACTAAAAAAAAAACTTTTATATGACACTTATTATTACAAAAAAAGTTATGTAGTGGATGTGCTTTCTAAATTGCTCCCAAATGAATGTTTAGCATGCAATATCTCCATCATGTCAAGTTAAAACATATTTGAATAGTGCTTTAAACTATAGGCTACATATTGTTTGAAAGCAGCTTCACAATAATAAACAAATATAAAAGTAATATTTAGAAATGTTTTTGTGTTCTCATCTGGAAGTGTCAATACTTATACAATTATGCAATACTTACAGTATAGTTATTTGTAATTTTCCATGTTGTTAGGTATAGTATGCCATAAGTACCATGTAATATTAGAATAGTTAGCCCTTAGTTATACAATACTTACAGTATACTTATTTGTAATTTTCCATGTTGTTACCCCTTTATTCCCCAAACTTGACATGTTTTTTTGCCTAAACACATACAACATTACAGTATAATTACAAAAAAATTACCCTATAAATTCGATTTCATTACGCAGTACTTTCCGGGCTAGTTACCCCTTTATTCTCACAATATTACATATTGTTCCCTTACCTACACCTACTTACTTTATAGTTACACTCTAATTATCGAAAATTACCCTGCAAATTCACTTTAATTACGTGGTACTTTCCGGGCCGTAATCTAAAGCATTACCGAAAGCATTTGCATAAGAGTGTGATCACAAAATGTAACGCTAGCCAGATGCTGAAAAACAGATGCTGCGTTAATTGCATCTATATGCATTAAACTAAAATAATTAATTGCAAGTGTTTGCGTTAATTTTGACAGCCTTAATTATATGATATTATATTATAAAGCTTTTCATATATTTTTCATTGTATTTTTACACTTAAATTATATCTGTAACAAAAGCTAGGGTTAAAAAATAGAAAGAAAAAAACAATCGCTGATGGAGTACCCAACAGCAAAATCAACTATTTCTTCCCAGTCTTTATAACATATTGCATCCCCTGCCACTCCACTAAAAATCTACTTATTAAAGTAACAACAGTGTTGGTACACAGAGCATGAATGTTTTATAGGCTACAGAACATCAGAGTCAGAGCCTTGAGCAACTGGCCCTGGCTTTTGAACCACCTACTGAGAGCATGGAGCTTTGAGAAGCCAACCCAATAAAACAAGCCTGGTCTGCAGTCACATGTGTGTCAACACTGAGCATTGCTGCAAATGGAGGAGGATTCCACTGGATGAGCAGAAAACTCAAGATACACATAAACTCTGCTCTCTGACTTTCAAAGGATAAATACTTCTAAAAATGTCCTTCTTCATCCTAAACAATGTGAAATTATTCACCCAATATAATTCATCCATCATGATTTACTCACTCGTGCATCATTCCAAACCTGTAGGCCTATGTGTGAAAAATATTAAAGAATCCATGCAGCTCTTGTCCATACAATGATACACTGTGAAAAATAGTTTTTCAAAGTTATAAATAAATCAAAGATTATTGGAGTTTGTTTTAAGAGAAAGTCAGTCTTTCCATTAAAAAATAAGAAGGAAAGTGTGCTATAGTTTCAGCTCAACGCAGTTATCATTTACACGCTCAGCACCACGTTGTTTAATTAGCTAATTAATTTGCACCCATTTGTGCGCCCATGGATTGCTGGTCTGAAAACGAATGTTCAGGCACATGTTCAGGCACATTGCTATTTTGAGGCAACTGAAATCGATTGCATCATTCTCCAACTGAAACCTGGTCTAAAGTCAATGCTATTTTTTTATTTTATTTAAAGAACACATTAGTAATATGCGCCTATAGGCGGGTGCACAAGCGCGTATACTCCAGAGTACGTGAGCGGAGTGGAGCGGCATCAATTTCTGTGCATTCATTAATAACTCCGCTCCGGGTTCACCATTTCCCACTCCTCGCTCACTGATATCAGAAACAGCGCTCCATCTTCACTCTGAGGAAATTTGCGGCTAAAGTATTTAAGTAAGCTCTGAAATATCATATAAGTTTGGTTTATAACATACATTAAATGAAAAACAAAACAACAACAACAACAAACAACAGGAGGTATTTTCAACTTGGTTTAAAGGAACACTAATGTGCAAACATGCTTTCCTATGATATGCCAAGCTCATTAGGCTTTATCAGCATTAAAAGTTAAATATCATTGCTGCTTTTTGCAGTGGGAATTTTGTTTGGAAAGATGAAAATAGTTCACAAGTTTTCACAAGTTATTTTATCTACAGGCCACTACATTACAGATTTCTGCTCATTCAAAATCAGATTGAGATAACTGTAAGCAGATAAGCACTACAAGATTACATTTGTTTGAATGCATTTGAGAGAACGATTGTGTGTGTGAATAAGTGCTACCTGTTTAAATTGTGGTTTCACCCGATCATATTCAATATGTGGAAGGTACAAAAAAATGACTCCCACTCCACTCCGCTCACATACTCTGGTACAGGTACACTCTGCTTACACACACACACACACACACACACACACACACACACACACACACACACACACACACACACACAAACACACACACACACACACACACACACACACACACACACACACACACACACACACACACACACACACACACACACACACACACACACACACACACACACGGACGCACAGCAGCACACAAAAATGTTTAAAGATGAAAAATGAAAGGATTCCTCTCTAGACAAGTCTTTCCACTTGCAAATTATGCCATGTAAATAGCGAATCCGCCATTGTGCAAGCGCAACTGTCTTTTAAAGGGAACGGGAGATGAGACTCTGATTGGTTTATTGCACGTTATGCCCAAAACACACCCATGACTCATTTAGAGACTAGGTACAACCATTTTGAACCAAGTGTCGGGTGCACAGACCATTTTTTTCTGTCATTAAACTAACAAAAGTGGACTCGGACACGCCCTTAGTGCACTTGCGCTGTAGCGCACTCACAAGTAAACATAGTTTTAGATTGCTTAGATCATTAAAATGTGTCATTAAAATGTGTTATTTGTGTAATTTACTAGCAATTCCAGTTGGCCACATCTATCAACTCCAAAAAGGACAAAAAACACCATTAAATAAATGAGTTTTGTGCTCTATATTTCAATACTTCCTAATCATATTTAATTATTTTGCCTTACTGGCATTTTTCCTCCTTTTTGTAGCATACAATCATGCTCACTATGAACTTGTATGAAAAAACAGGCTTTGTAACTCCATAAAAAGAAGACCGCAGACAGGTTTGGAACGACATGAGAGTGTGTAAACAATGACAGAATTTATTCTTTTAAGTTTTATTGTCTGTTTTTGAACACATTCGTGCCCAGGGGACATCTTCGAGTAGATTAATGATTGTGGTTCCCAAAATAGAGGAGTCTTTGTTATAGTACACAGAGGATTTAAGCCTTCAGATTCTCGAAGATGCTTCTTCTCCTGGTTTTTTTTTTTGTTGCCTTCCTCTGGGGTGTAAAATAAGACGAGGGTGTTCGGCATACTTGTTGTGGTGCTCAGCATCGGCTGGTTGGCTCGAGCTCACTGACTATAAAAGAAATAATTTCACATTTGATTTGGTATTTTTAAGCATCACTTTTATTTATTTATTTATTTATTTTGTATAGTGATTGCTTCTTCTTATTCTCTTTCACTCTTTCGCTCACTCTATTTCTCTTTTGAACCGGCTTTTATGCTGTTTTCTATCTGTACATCTAAAATCATAAATGGAATGAATTGTGGGTTCTCACGTTTTATCTGCCACTCATTTAGTAAACCAAGTGTAGAGCGAGCAACAAAAGCCCAAATGAGCAGCTCTTTTTGTAATACCAGCGAGTGCAATTTCCCTTCTGCTTTTTACCAGCTCCTGTAGATTTAGCCATGCTGAGGATCAGAGCAATTATTCATTTGAGCTACATGTGGTTGAAAATTAAGGGAATCATTTGAAAAGCATTTCCTTCGCCGCAAGTTTCTTAATGTAAGACCGTAACAACAATGCACTGAGAGGAGTCCAGATAAATGAACAATACCAGTCTTGTGATTTACACTGTAGGACTTCAGAATTTAAAGCAGGACTTCAGCTTTTCTCCACTGTGCAGTTGTTGATGCTCTGCTGATCTCTTCAGATGAGAGATCAATCTGAATGCAGATCATTTACTCCACACACACACAGAGAGAGAGAGAGAGAGAGAGAGAGAGAGAGAGAGAGAGAGAGGCACTGTGGTGAGCTGTTGTTGGGTCAAAGCTCGGTTAGATCTCTTTCTGATGGAACTCTGTGGTTGAGACACTCCAGGAGACAAACCAGAGCCACAGTGTCATATGGATTCACATCTGAGAGAGCGACTAACTAGTGTGTGTGTGTGTGTGTGTGTGTGTGTGTGTTGTACACCCTGTGTTCCCTACATTATGGGGACCAAATGTAATACTATCCATTAGTTATTTTTAATCTTTTGTGGGCTTTTTCCCCCTTCTCTTTGTTCCAATAAGGAAAACAGCTTATAAATCATACAAAATGAAGGTTTTTTTGAAAATGTAAAAATGCAGAAAGTGTGTGGCCTGGAAAACCCTACATTATGTGGTCACCCTAAAGGACACAGCTTATAAATCATATAAAAGGGGTCATGACCTGCGTTGTTTTATTGTTTTATGATGTTTCCTGGGGTGCACTTATAATATTAGAAATATAAAGTTCAGTCATGAAACTCTACTAATCGCTGATTGGTTCTTTCAGTTCTACAACACCAACCAACCAGGTACTTCCTCATTTACATGGCTTTATTTATACCATATCCTAGCCGCTATAAGCATGCTGCAGATTATGAGAACTCCCATAATCCCACCTCCTCCCCAGTGCCACCTGTAGATATCTGCTACGGGGGGTTATATCATTGCAGCAGCCTTTCCTTGTTGTTATCTTGACTAAGCTGAACTTTATGTATTTGCTTAGCAGCAGCAGCAGTGTAGCAGATCTCGTCCGCCAAAATCAAGCCTATGTACATTCCATGCTCTATGCTAATACAATGCTGTTTGAATCTATTTCACTCCAAGAATTGTCATGATTTAATGCTTTTTGCATCAAAAATTTTCATAATTTATAAACAAAAGGCATTTTCCTACCCTGATTTAGTTTTAAGGGGCGTGTCTGCTGTGAGAGTTCAGTGTAAACGACCACTGCTGTGATTAGCTTACGTTCCATTTGAAATAGCGAAGTATTACTCTCTCTTTTAGCATGTTTTTATTTTTGAATGAATTGAGAAATACATTTTTCATTTAGCCTTTGATATATAAAAGTTGAAATAAGAAAATCCTGTAAGTTTCGGAGCTGAAAACATCTCTGTTAGTCAAAGAAAAGCTTTTATTGACACCAGGCCCAGCAAATTCTCGATCTCAGAATTTGCGAGTTTGTGACGTCAGAGTGTGGTAAAACACCGCCTCTGCAGTAGAAGATCAACGTCTATTTCAGCACTGCCTGTTTAGCCCCGCCCACCAATTTGCGCATGTAACATAGGCTTACCTTGTGTTAAACCACCAGATCGAGCTACCAAGCAATAAACATGCCATTGAGGATTACAAAATATTGTGCAGTGCCTGGACTTGACAGTAATGCAACATGTAAGTAACTAGGCATTGATCTTCTTCTGCAGAGGCGGTGCTTGCCTCCTTTTGACATCATAGATCCCCAATTTGAAAAACGGGTTTGCTGGGCCTGGTGTCTATAAAAGCTTTTATTGGACTAAAAAAAAATAAGTTTTCAGTTCTGAAACTTACAGGATATTCTTATAGTATGATAACCTCTTATATGTAAAAAGCTCAAGGAAAATTTGATTTGTTAGTTCATGACCCCTTTAAGAGATGTTTTTGAAAAATACCTTAATGTAATTACATCTGTAATTAATTTCTGTAGTTACATTTGTAATTACACTATTGAAACTTCCCTTGTACCTAACCCTACCCTTAAACTTACCCAATGCTGTTTAATTAGTCAATAACATTCACGGTCTTAATAGCAATAATAGTGAATAGACTTCATAAATAAAATTACACTTTCATGCATGAATTTATTTTTTCACTTATCACATTTTTTATGGCATGTCATTTATCTTGATCTTTTCAGCAATCTTTTTGAAATTATATTACATTAACAAAATTTGTTTTTCATGTCTTTGAAAGAGTCATGAAAACGTGTTATTACTAATCCCACTTCTGCTTACATTTTGAAATTATGCTGGAGAAAATGGTGTATTTTTGTAACCTACTGAATTTTATGTGCTTAATGCAGCACCCAAAGGGTAGAGATGCCTCAAATTAGGTTGAGTACATTTTTAGTACACAAAATGTGCTTTACCTAACAAGCATTTTGATTCAAAATTATAAAGAGAACGATTTAATTCAAAACACCAAACAAATTGGAAACAAATATAGAACAAATACATAAAACATAAGTTTGTAAGGCACAGTGATAGTTTAGCGGGCACACACACACATACACACGCACAAGCACAAGCACAAATGACTGCTTTGTGTGAGGAACACATCCAAAAATAATTTCCATCCACACACATTCAAAAATTGCCACCTGATTAAGTGTGACATCATCTTTCACATGAAATGCCATTGGCTGTTTCGTGTGACCGATTGCAACATGCTAGAGTTTGTATTCATCTTTTTAATGAGATGTGGCTGCATTCACAGAGCGAGAAGATTTTCAGTGAATAATGGTCTTACTCTTGTCTGGCTATCAACAGACCAAGCTCAATTTAAGATTGAACATTGGTCTGGAGAGTCTGCTCTGTATTTTCACTGCACAAGAGGCGTAATCAACGAGCATAATTCAAATAACTCTGTACGCATTTGGATATTACTTCAATCAATCAGACCACAAGAGGCGTGATAAACGAGCATAATTCAAATGACTCTGTATACAATTGGATATTCCTTCAACCAGTCAGACCACAAGAGGCGTACTAGGTTAATAGCGTGCCAGGTGGATAAGCCAGTCTGTGATTGGTTCCAGCAAAAGTGTAACAGAGACAGTAGAAATGAATGTACAGGTTTCCAGAGTTGCAAGGGCGAAATCAAATCGCCGGCAGAACAGGCTGGGTTTACCCAGTCTAGTCTTACTCTGTTCCACACATTCGGTTACAGGTGGCAATTTTTCAATGTCTCTGCATAATTTGAGTGTTACAGCGGATGGTTAATTTTGGGTCTGTTCCATAGCAGTCGATTGAACTCTGAAGAGTTGGAATCTTTGTAAAAAAATTATGGCGAATGTTCTTGGATTTGCTTGTTATGTGCCTTATATTGTTGTACATTGAGAAATGGTTTAGTTAATGGGTAGGAGTTGGGTTATTAGGTGCTCAAAATGTCGAATGTAGATATCCCAATATAGATATCATAATGAAAAAACTGAATCCCAGTAAATAATGTCATAATGATAATGTTTCCATGCACTTCATGTCTGTAAAACACATTCCATACTAAAGGGGTAACTTTCGTGTCCTAATAGTTGTTTAAAAGTAACACGCTGACTTTTTGGGTCTTTAGCTTATTCACCGTATCCCCCAGAGTTAGATAAGTCCATACGTACCATTCGTATCTCCATGCGTGCCATAACTCTGTCTGATGCACCCATCGCTAGCCTAGCTTAGCACAAGGACTGGAGGTAAACGGCTCCATCTAGCCTACTGCTCAATAAGTGACAAAATAACACCAACATTTTCTTATTTACATGTTGTGATGTGTATAGTTACATTGTGTACTAAGACCGACGGAAAATGACAAGTTGCGATTTTCTAGACCGATATGGCTAGGAACTACACTTTAATTCCTGCGTAATAATCAAGGAACTTTGTTGCTGTACAGTGTGTGCAGCGGCGCAATGATATTACAGTGCCTGAAAATAGTAGTAGAAAATAGAAATAGGACTATTTTCTGCTGCTGTGTAATATCATTGTACCTGCTGCACCCATTTTACAGCAACAAAGTTCCTTGATTTTTTCCCTTATTTTGTCACTTATTGAGCAGTAGGCTAGATGGAGCCGTTTACCTCCAGTCTTTGTGCTAAGCTAGGCTAGCGGTGGGTGCGTCAGACAGAGTTATGGCACGCACAGAGATGAGAATTGTATGCATGGACTTATCTAACTCTGGGGAATACAGTGAATAAGCTAAAGTCCCAAAAAGTCAGCGTGTTCCTTTGAAAGTAACATTTGATAGATGTTTATTTTGTCTTATTTTTCTTTTTAATTTCTTATTTAAATCACCACTAAAGATGTTCAAAGAAACTGCATTCTTACAAGACATGACACTTTTGTTTCATTTACTTCAGAGCTGCCATTCCTAAAAGACATGAACAAAACATAACAACAGAAAACATGAATATGTGTTGGCCAAAAGCCTCTTTTCTGAGACATAACTGTTACTCGATTTAGTCAGTACGACTAATTTCGCCCACTCGTAGGCCACACAGGAAATAGAGAGTTGGAGTGCTGGTAATGTGATTCAGAAAAGAAAATGCATTATTTCCCAACATAGTGTATGATTATCCTCAGCATGCAAAAATATGTGTGGTCTTTTTGAAATGTCAGACTAATGGCAAGAAATTACTGAACAGATAATTCAAACCATTTGAGCTTGAATTATACACATACACCTTCAGTCTCATGATTTTATTATTGGAATAAGGTAGAGCTTCACAACCAGTGGGCCTAAGCAAACTTACAAGGGGGACTCAAAATGATAGTATAAAAATGTTGTCATGAACAGTGGAGAGGCCTGGCAGTCGAGAATTACTGGACCAAGGCAAATTCAAATAGTCCAGTGATATGTGATTAGCTCAATATACAATTATGTAAAATGGTAAATCTGTTGAGCTAAATGGAACATTTTTATCTATTAAATATGTTAACATGAATTAAAAGGCAACACATAAACATTTTATATATATATATATATATATATATATATATATATATATATATATATATATATATATATATATAAATATATATATATATATTACAAGGGGAAATGTTTATTTTTCAAAGAAATTATATCTGACAGTTGACATCTAGCCTACCTTTGCTCAAGGTTATAGTTTTTATAGTATAGCACTACAATTTTCCCCAGCAGTTTTGTATTCATATGTTTGAGGGTTGATTACAGTGCAGCCTCTGTGAAAGATGAGATTTATACAGTATTTACTCTAGTCCCAGGGCTTGAATTATATCAGACTTTGGCAGTGTTAGAAATATAGCAAGCATCTTGCATCTCGAATCTTACGTTTATGTTACATGGTGTTAAAGATGAATGTATCGGGTGGGGCAAACGTCCAAACTGTGTAGAGGGGGCAGAACAGTCCATCACAAAGAGATCTGGCAAGAAAACCTGGACATTTCAGCCAAATAACCAAATCACATTATATCCATGTCCACAATTTGAAATGCCGAGGAACAGGCATGAAGAGCTTTAGCATTTGACACACATATTCCCTCGTGGGTGCATGCGATGTCCTTCCTGTGATTCTTTACATTCTAATTGTCTTTTCTCTGTCTTTGAGGATTTCCTATTATTGTGTTCATTTGGCTCTTTGAGAACACTTCATGGTGACCTGTAAAGACCCCTTCACCTACCAGACAAACTTTCTCAGAGATGGATGCAGCATTGATGATGTTATTTTAGGAGTCAGGCGTTATTTGCATTTGAGAGCTTTAAACTCATCATACTGTGTACTGTATATCAAATGTTGAAAGCATTTACTGTACATTTGGACTGGAACTGGCCCCCTGACTTAGCCTGGTTTCTCCCAGGGATTATTTTCTCTATTTCTGTCACATGATGGAGCTTGGTTTCTTGGGTTCTGTTGCCTTTGGCCTTTGGTGGTGGTTTAAAACACACTTGATATACAGTGATATTATTGATTTGACTGCACTGACACTATTGGATGAGAACA
Source organism: Gobiocypris rarus (assembly GCA_023029165.1). Taxonomy (NCBI): domain Eukaryota; kingdom Metazoa; phylum Chordata; class Actinopteri; order Cypriniformes; family Gobionidae; genus Gobiocypris; species Gobiocypris rarus. Next base: position 34,250,244 of record CM040918.1, on the reverse strand, counting down.
AAAAGTGAGCTAGATGATGACACATGTTTTCTTCAGACAACATTGAAAGTGTTATTGAACTGAATTGATTTAATATTGAACTGACTTAAGATGAATAATGACACTGTTGGGTAACACTTTATTTTGATGGTCCCTTTTGAACATTCTGTTGACTATACAACACAGTCTCACTCCCAACTCGTCACATATTGCCGCTTGGTCAGGACCCCTCGGCGTCACTTTTTAACGCACAGGGTACCCCTTGCCGCCATTTTTCGACGTTCAGGGGCACTCCACTGATTCCAAGGAGAAGCCTAGGGCGTCATATACAGACGTGTTGGGCACGTGAATGTTATCATCGTGATGAAATTATTTATTGGGTTGTAATTTTTCCATTATGACATGTTGGAGTGTGATTCTCAATATAATAAGCCAGCACACTTTTATTTAAATTTATTTAATTTTATTTACGCTATTCAGACACGTTTGAAACAGCCCAACCCCACCCGCACTAAACCTGCCCATTTGCGTATTATATGATATAAAACACAGAATATAACAGACAGCAGACACACTTTATTGAAAAGTCCGGCTATTGCAACTGTTCCGAGGCCAAACGATTGATTTCTGTGAAGAAAAGACCCAAAAGCAATCACCGTCTCCACGGTACCCCTCGGCGTCCACGATATGGACGAAATGGGAACTCCGTTGCTTTCAATGGGAAACCTTTGGCGCCAACAGAAGACGCGTTGAAATCGCGCTGAAGAAGTGAAGTCTCATTCAGAACACATCGCGATGTTTGCCGTCAGTTCACGTGTGCCACATGTGGGTGAGTAGTCAAATATTATGTCCTGATGTTTGATATAAAGTATGTTCTGCTTGTCGCTATCTATCAGATTATGTTCAGTCACTGCATTATATCTGTCATCTCCACTGAGGATTTGCATTTCTTTGCTTTCTAAATCAACACATCTTGCTAATAGGGTGATTGCACACTGTCACGTGACATGCTATAGACCTTTAAACAGTTGTTCATATTTAATAATAACTACCAGTGTAGTTTCAACGTGGAATTTGTAGTAGAAGCACAATAAAAAAACAACACTTGCCACGCTTTTACCACAGTAACCTTAGTTTTAATGTGATAGGTGCAGTAAAAGGACAGTAACCTCAAATATTACCATGCTTTTACCACAGTAACCTTAGTTTTAATGTGATGTTTGTTGTAAATAGACAGTAACCACAACAATTACCATGCTTTAAATGCATTTTATGTAAATCCAAATATTTTAATGTAACTAGTACTTTTCCTGTATATAATGCAATATATTATATATTATGACTTTTGTTCTCTTTCTTTTTTACCTGAAAAGACCAAAAGGGCCTTCCGGACTCAGTCAGCCCATTCTTGTTTGTGGAGAAGTAACGGAGAAGACCAAAAGCTGCAACAGCAAATATTTGCAAAGGTATATATATATACATGTATGTGCTGGTTTGAGCCCTTTATCAAACATATTATTCAGCATTTGTTGTTACTTAAGCTTATTCTTACAAATCCCATGGCTCAATCAGTAAGAACATATTCTCAAAGTCTCAATAATTCACAAGATTTAACAAGTAGTCAAATTCATATGATACTCGTCCATATTTGTATATACTCGTACATAATCCTGCAGCTTTTACTATAACTCCTGCCATTGGCTACTGCCTCAATTCCTGTACATATTTATTGTTGTTCCCTTTCTTGGAAAGTAGTCAGATGTCCCACACACTGTCAGAAAGTTTATATTAAGTCCATTGTATTCTTTAAAATGATTTCAAATTGGGCTCTGTCTGTTCATGTAATGTTACATGTCTCTTCACACCTCATAACCTACCGCTGTTTGCAAGAGTGAAAATTCTCACATGACATCAGATATTCGATTATTTTGTCATACTCAGATCAGTTGCACTGTTGATAACGTCAACAAAAAAATCAAGTGAATTATCAACATTTTTAAACACATTCATATGATATAGCTTGCTATTAAATATATACTTTTAATAATGGGCATGCACACATATCAGTGAACTTATTACATAAATGTATTTAACATTTAATTATGCAACGCTTTTTACAGAAAGAAATCCTGCAGTTATGTATAAACTGACAACATCATCATCATCATGTCCTGCCCTGGGCACATTGGGCAACATGTGTCCTCCAACATATTCGATCTGTGGCCACGTTCTTCACATCTTCTCATTGAACACCGGCATTCAGGTCTTCGTGAAACATCTGTCTCATGTCTTCCTTGGTCTTCCCTGTCTCCTGCGTCCTCCTGGTGGTGTCCACTTCACAAGTGTTTTTGGGTGTTGTTGTTCGGGTATGCATAGGATATGTCCAGTGAAGTGCACCCTTTGTTCTGACACAGTTTCTCAAAGTCTTCACGTGGAGTCTGTGGAGTCTTATGATCTCTTCAATTTATGCAGAACCAATATTCATAAACTGTACTTGATGTCTGCCTATGCCTTTATCAAAAAAGCATTAGTTCTCATCAGGAGTTTTAGTGAAGGACATATCTATTGCCATCCACTAGTTCTATCCATGCAGCGACTTTATGATGCTATAGTCCAATGTATATTTCTGCATTTGTTGTTTGTTCAAACAAATGAAGATAGTGAGAGTGAATACCTTTTGAAATCAATATTTATTCATTAAACCTTTCATCTACCTCTATGGTATCATTAATAACTACATCTATGGTATCATTATCACTACCTTTTTAATGTAACTGTAACATGAATGTATTATATAGAAGCATTTTCTTCCTAAAAATGGTTGTCATTTATAATAATTTAATTAGACTTGCATTTAGTTGCAGTAAAAGTGAACAATAATCACAAATATATTGTATTAAAGTTGAGAATGTAAAATGTTCTTCAGTTTTTGCCTATTTATTTTTTAATGGGAAGAAATATATTTTCAGAAAACAGAATTGCACCTCATCTCTTGGTTTGTACTTCCTTCATCATGGTAATATTTTTAAAAGTGTGTGTGTGTGTGTGTGTGTGTGTGTGTGTGTGTGGACTGGTAATCCCTACGGTATGGGGACAAAATGTCCCCACAAAGATGGCAATATCCAAATTTTTGTCCTTGTGGGGACATTTTTTTGGTCCCCATGAGGAAAACATCTTATAAATCACACTAAGTGATGTTTTTTGAAAAAGTAAAAATGCAGAATGTCTCCTGTGATGGGTAGGTTTAGGGGCAGCGGCAGTGTAGGGGGATAGAAAATACGGTTTGTACAGTATAAAATGCATTACGCCTATGGAATGTCCCCATAAAACATGGAAACACAACATGTGTGTGTGTGTGTGTGTGTGTGTGTGTGTGTGTGTGTGTGTGTGTGTGTGTGTGTGTGTGTGTGTGTGTGTGTGTGTGTGTGTGTCTTTATCCTGGTGTGCATGTCTTTAAACTGTTTGACATTAAATATTGGAATATGCTTACAAAATTGTGTGCATTCTTAATGGTTTTGTTACATTTATTTTAATTCCAATAGTTCAGATGGTCAAGGGTGGCATGAAGTTTAAAATGTATACCTATATTTATATACATACCTAAATATATATACACATAAACACACACTATAAATGTTACAAAAGATGCAAAACTACCAGTGCTGTTGTAGCTTGTAGGCCATTGCATAGAAAAAGAGGTTTCTCTTTCAAATATATTTATGCATCAGTTTAACCACACACATGAGTCTTTCGTTTTAAAATGTTAGTTTTATTATTTAATTACAATAAATAAATATTTAGCTGCCTAAATATTAAATATTTAAGGGATTTTTCAGTTGGAAAGAAATCCCGGATGAGATCTGTCATCATTTACCATAAATGGACAGGTAAGTGTGACGCCTCTGTTCAGCTGGATTGTCATTGGCTGTGACTTTATCGTAGGACTCACTGTGATTGGACAATCTTTTAACCCATATAAAACGGCGTTTCATGTTATAAAGTATGTATTGGTGTTATTATTATGTTAGTTATACGTTAAGTAAGCTATAAAGTGTCGGTATGTTGTGAGAAATTACTCCTTTACCGAGAACACAACCCTAACCCTAAGCATTGCTGCACACATCAATGAACTACAGCGCCATATTTACCATTGCATTGATACAATGACAAAGATATATGGGTAATGTAGTTTAAAACGTTTAATAATGAAACAATAAATGTTAAGTAAATTACATCTTTAATGGACAACTGGATATTTACATATGTGCATTGTGCAAACCTTTATGACATTATGAGGGGCAGGCTAAAATTTAATATTTTACTGTGAGCATTTTGAGAAAAACCTTTATGCCAGCTTTCCATATATGTCTGAAAACTGTGCCCAACATTATTTAGTAAACATAGCATAAGCAGTTGTCCTGCCGATTTTCTCTGTGATACGCTAACCAGACTTTGAGTAACAGCCATTTGAAATATGTTTTGTTTTGCTCTTCCAGGGGCCACTACTGGGTCCCTGGAGGTGGAAGGGCAGAACAACTTACACAGATCTATTCTCCTCATCATGGACAACAAACTTTGAGTCAGATTTAAATATCTTTTAAATAAGTATTTTGTCTTTTCTATTCTAACATCATGCTTGCATTAGTTCTTGATGGGTATTGTGAGACCATCTGATGAAATACAGAAATATTTGAAAGAGATGTTGTAAAATAAAAAAATATTAATATTTAGTTTTATGGATAGACACAAATAAATATAATGGATGAACCTGCAACAACTTGCCATTATCCAGTTTCCAGTGTAAACAAAAACTATTTATATATTTACACTTCACTATTACTATTAAACATAGGACAATGCACCGTTAAGTAAAATAACAAGAGACATTTCATCTTCACCCTGTCTCCACGTTCCTGAAATCGGTAATGTGCTTTCTTTAATTTTTATTGCAGTAGTAGATGTACCAGAATTATCAATATGGATCATCTTCAGTTAATCTTGAAGTGTTTGTAATCCTTCCCTTTATTTCACTGAAAACTAAAAGTATACACAACTTTTTGGTGCATTGTTGTACTAAATATAATATAACCAGACAAAAAATGTTTACGTCTCAAGTAAAATAATCAGATCACCTAAATAAACTTGTAAAATGTGTATTTACTGTACCAAACACCATACACAATATTCACCATACTTTATCACTCAACACTTTATTGGAGGATACAGTATACAGTTGATAAAGTAGCATAAAGACAAATGAGATTCAAGATAAATAAAAATGCGTCTTCAAAAATACATTAACATCATATTAATCCATTCACAGCTGCTGAAGCCACACAAATGAGTTCCATATAATCCCATCCAGTGATACAGAAAACAGATTTGATATTGTGTTGGAAAATAATAATTCATTATCACAGCTAGACTGGTTTCTGGCTCTTTCCTGTTCATGGTCCATCATGTTCTTCTTCTTCTAAACCTCTTTGCCCATTTGTACCCTACAGTATAACTGATGAACAGAGGATGTGGTCACTGATGTTGTGTAGCTTTTTCTCAACCAGAGGAAGAAGAACATTCCAGTGTCAGGCGTTCTCCAGTCCTGGTCTAAAAGTAAAACAAAAACACAATTCAAATGAAGTTTAATGTACAGTCAGGTTAGCCTATGTTCTGCATGATTTAAGCAGTGGTGGGTGACTCTGGCCCTCAGCATCGACTGTCCTGCATATTTAGCTCCAACCTCAAACCCACCTGTCTATAAGTAAACCTGAAGACTTTGGTTAAAAATTTCAGGTGTTCTCGATTAGGCTTGGAGGTAAACTCTTCACCTCCCCATTCTCATTTAAATTTACAAAGCCACAGTCAGTACATTATATAATATACACATTGAAGCATTATGTATATAATATTGCAGCACATAATATTAGCCAAGTACTGAACAAAAACTATTTTACCCTTATCGACAGAAACATTTTAAACAGCATATCTTTTAGAAAGGCATGGTCTCTTCGGAGCTTTTATAATTGATGCTAGATTTCTTTAGTCACTTTCAAGAGCATCACTTGTGATAGCCTTAACAATGTACAAGTATTAAATACTGCAATACAAATTTCATGGTAAGGATTAAGAAATAGGTACCGAGGCACCAGACTTACCATGCTTATGAAGCACCCATGGCCATGCAGAGTTCTCAGAGAGTGGAGTTTTTGCCTCTTGTATTCCTCCTTGGCAGCAGATTTGTCTTTTTCCTGTAGAATCTTCTGAAGTTTGTGCCTTCTCTTGCTATCCATCTTAAAACACAAATAAAATGTGTTTTATTCAGTGGAGTATAAAGTCTTGTTTCAAGCCAAAGAACTAACCAGATATTTCACATAATTCAAAGAACATTTACTATTTGATTCCTAATATATATCACAACTCATTATCTTCCAAAGCTACCCAGAACCATCCATGGTCTACAAAACAATAGAGAAATAGCTGGAGTTTATAACAACTACATGTCTGCTTTTATCTAAGACAAACAGATAGTGATAAGAACTGAAGGCCAAAAGTGTTTCAGCCTTTATGCTAAAAGGCAATAATTGTAATAATAATTGTATCAAAAAGGGAAGAAAATATATATATATATATATTTTTCTCATGTTAGATAAATCCAAGAAACAGAACCTCATTTGCTCATTTTAGGAGTTATAAAAAGATGTAGACATGAATATTGGTGTGTATTTTATCAGAATAGAAAGAATGATCGCTGCTGAAATGAATAGTTATTTTTAGAGATCAACATCAAATTCTTAACTACATATTACAGCATTGCTTCAATACAAGACATACCAGTGGACTTGCAAACTTTTCTGTCTTCTTCAAGCACAAGATGGCCATGTTCCTTCCTCACCCAAAACAAAGGACTTATTCGATTAGCTTGCTTCGATATAAGGTCTGGTCTTTCTTCTCTGCTGTAAAACAAGAAAGTCTCACTTACTCTTTGTGCAAATACTATTGTTTTTAAAACATCTAAAAAAAAGACAGTTACAATAAAGTTAATTTATCATATGATTCAGGAAGGCATTTGATGAGTAAATACTGATATACTAAAAATATTCTAGAAACTTTACCTGTGAAGGGCTGATTACGGCAAGATCGCTGCAAATCACTACTAGCTCGTGTGAGAGTTGACTCTTAAAAGTGCTGATGAGTTTGATATTGTAGAGATCTTAAAAAAATACAAAAAAAGTAAAAGTAATCTGCAAGTATTCCTGCAAGACAGAAAGAAAGGGTATTTTATTACATTGCATGCAAGTTGTAAGTTTATACATAACTGCAGGATTTCTTTCTGTAAAAGCGTTGCATAATTAAATGTTAAATACATTTATGTAATAAGTTCACTGATATGTGTGCATGCCCATTATTAAAAGTATATCTTTAATAGCAAGCTATATCATATGAATGTGTTTAAAAATGTTGATAATTCACTTGATTTTTTGTTGACGTTATCAACAGTGCAACTGATCTGAGTATGACAAAATAATCGAATATCTGATGTCATGTGAGAATTTTCACTCTTGCAAACAGCGGTAGGTTATGAGGTGTGAAGAGACATGTAACATTACATGAACAGACAGAGCCCAATTTGAAATCATTTTAAAGAATACAATGGACTTAATATAAACTTTCTGACAGTGTGTGGGACATCTGACTACTTTCCAAGAAAGGGAACAACAATAAATATGTACAGGAATTGAGGCAGTAGCCAATGGCAGGAGTTATAGTAAAAGCTGCAGGATTATGTACGAGTATATACAAATATGGACGAGTATCATATGAATTTGACTACTTGTTAAATCTTGTGAATTATTGAGACTTTGAGAATATGTTCTTACTGATTGAGCCATGGGATTTGTAAGAATAAGCTTAAGTAACAACAAATGCTGAATAATATGTTTGATAAAGGGCTCAAACCAGCACATACATGTATATATATATACCTTTGCAAATATTTGCTGTTGCAGCTTTGGTCTTCTCCGTTACTTCTCCACAAACAAGAATGGGCTGACTGAGTCCGGAAGGCCCTTTTGGTCTTTTCAGGTAAAAAAAGAAAGAGAGAACAAAAGTCATAATATATAATATATTGCATTATATACAGGAAAAAGTACTAGTTACATTAAAATATTTGGATTTACATAAAATGCATTTAAAGCATGGTAATTGTTGTGGTTACTGTCTATTTACAACAAACATCACATTAAAACTAAGGTTACTGTGGTAAAAGCATGGTAATATTTGAGGTTACTGTCCTTTTACTGCACCTATCACATTAAAACTAAGGTTACTGTGGTAAAAGCGTGGCAAGTGTTGTTTTTATTGTGCTTCTACTTCAAATTCCACGTTGAAACTACACTGGTAGTTATTATTAAATATGAACAACTGTTTAAAGGTCTATAGCATGTCACGTGACAGTGTGCAATTACCCTATTAGCAAGATGTGTTGATTTAGAAAGCAAAGAAATTCAAATCCTCAGTGGAGATAACAGGTATAATGCAGTGACTGAACATAATCTGATAGATAGCGACAAGCAGAACATACTTTATATCAAACATTAGGACATAATATTTGACTACTCACCCACATGTGGCACGTACACGTGAACTGATGCCAAACATCGCGATGCGTTCTGAATGAGACTTCACTTCTTCAGCGCGATTTCAAACGCGTCTTCTGTTGACGCCAAAGGTTTCCCATTGAAAGCAACGGAGTTCCCATTTCGTCCATATCGTGACGCCGAGGGGTACCGTGGAGACGGTGATTGCTTTTGGGTCTTTTCTTCACAGAAATCAATCGTTTGGCCTCGGAACAGTTGCAATAGCCGGACTTTTTCAATAAAGTGTGTCTGCTGTCTGTTATATTCTGTGTTTTATATCATATAATACGCAAATGGGCAGGTTTAGTGCGGGGTGGGGTTGGGCTGTTTCAAACGTGTCTGAATAGCGTAAATAAAATTAAATAAATTTAAATAAAAGTGTGCTGGCTTATTATATTGAGAATCACACTCCAACATGTCATAATGGAAAAATTACAACCCAATAAATAATTTCATCACGATGATAACATTCACGTGCCCAACACGTCTGTATATGACGCCCTAGGCTTCTCCTTGGAATCAGTGGAGTGCCCCTGAACGTCGAAAAATGACGCTTAAGGGGTACCCTGTGCGTTAAAAAGTGACGCCGAGGGGTCCTGACCAAGCGTCAATATGTGACGAGTTGGGAGTGAGAATGTGTTGGACTATAAGTAATGTTGCACCTACATGTCAACTAACTCTCATTAGAGTATTAGTAGACTGTCTGCTTAATATCTGCTAACACTTTATTCTAATGGTCTTTCAACAGACATTCTACTGACTATGCGTTACTTTGCAACTACATGTCAACTTATTCAGACCCTATCAGTCTACTAACATTCTACTAACACTCTAATGATATTTAGTGGACGCTGCTTATAGATGAATTGAGCTCATTTTATAAGTGATGAACGTTGCAGTGTTATTTTGGGATGCACAATATATCGGCCAGATATCAATATCTGTTCTTATATGATATATGTTATTTTTATTGCTTTGCTTGCACCGTGGTTGGATTCACTATTTACATGGCGGAATTTGCAAGCTGAAAGAATGAACACAGAGAGGAATCCTTTTATTTTTAATATTTAAAAATGTTTGCGTGCTGCTGCATGTCCCTGTGTGTGTAATACGGGTGTACGCGCATTGTGTACCTGCCTATATGTGCATATTACTAAATCCTCCTTTAAATAACACAAAAAATACTGCACTGTTGATTTTAGACCAGGTTTTTGTTGGTCAAAGACGCAATCATTTTCAGTTCCTCGAAATAGCAATGTGCCAACAATGCTCCTGATCACACCCTGTTTTCAGGCCCATGGCCGAATAGATGGGTGCGAGTGCATTGTCTATTTAAACAACGTGGCACTGGACGTGAAAATGATAACTGCATTGGGCTGTAACTAGCAAAAAACACCTGCCTGGTTTTGCAATGCACCTGGTGTATGATAGAAGCCCTAGTGTTATTGAACGGAACTGAACCAACACTGAACTGACTTGAGCTGAATAATGATACTAATGTCTTCAGTAGTGCTGCTTTACAGCAGAATAATTTTTGAAGTTTGCTAGCCTGAAAAATCCAGACCCACATCAAAATGTTGGGTCTGGAAACTCACCATTGACAGGGCTCAATCCGGGGGGCGGGATAAATGGTTGTCTTTCAAATTCCCTCTGCATGCAATTGGATAACCATGAGCGCCACAACCAACCAGAGCGAAGAAGAAGGTGAAGCCGAGCTTATGTTAGTTGATAGACTTTCGCCGTATCAGGTCGGCAAAACTCCGAACACATCTTTTCTTAAGAATGACTTCAGTGCTGTTCTTTTCTCAAAGAAAACCTTAACACCAAGTCTAACAGAGTCGCGGCCAAAGCCGATTCAAAAGACCGCTGTTCTTCAGCTTCTTTGTTTAAGAGTAGCACGCAGAAACTCCGCAACTCTGCCGTGATGTACCGTCATTATGTTAAGCCCGCCCACCGACTCTACACACGCTGTGATTGGCCTGACCAGAGTTTGGTTTTTCCAGCTCTCAGGTCAACCGAGAGTTGCTATTCTACATTCGCTGCAAAATAAATTCTGCCACTAAGGTGCGTCTAGATTTCTAGGCTAGAAGTTTGCATCATTGATTGCTATTTTCCTGCTTATTACTGTAAAGCTTAACAAAATGGCAGATCTGAGCCATTTAAGTCATTTTAACCAAAGGTTCTAAGATTGACTTGCTAGCATGACAGTCAAAGCAAGTGCATTTATAAACAGAAATGCTAATACATAGCTTTCTCCAGGTATTACGGACCTCTTTTTATGCAATGGCATATACATGTTTGTGGTTTAAAGGGAAGGTTTTTTCCGAAAGAAAAATGGTGTCATTTACTCTCCTTCATGTCTTTCCAAATCTTTAAAACTTACTTTATTCTGCTGAACACAAAACAAGACACTGAATAATGTTAGCAACCAAACAGTTTCAGTTTTCATTACAATGCAAAAAAAAAAAAAAAAATATCAAAGACATGAGGGACAGTAAATGATGACTCCATTTTCATTTTGGGTGAATTCTTCTTCTTTTATTATTATTTTTTGGAGCCATTGTAACTAACTTCAGATACTTGAATGCAACCATTTCAGTTATAGCGTACATCCGAGCAAGAAACAGAGAAACCTCCTAACATATTTGCATAACATACTTGTAAAAGTTTTCAGGCAATAGCAGACAGATAAATGCATGACTGCCAGTGCACAGATCTGATTCGTCTTCATAATGGAAACCCTTGACTGCACAAGCAGCCAATGATTCAACTTCCATATGGCTGAGGATGGTTGAGCAAACCTGTCAGTGTTTTAAGATGTGGAGCAACAGCAGCCTGGGAGGATACACAGACGCCAGGATTCTGATATTTTACCTTTGAACATCTCTGCAGAGACTGCGCAAAAGAGATCTGAACAGAGTGAGTTGTTTTAGCCCTATGCCAATAAAATGGCTAGAAAATAAATAAAAACTATTTTAAAGGAACACATCCTAAGTCTATGAAATACCACACGAGCCATATAGAATCCAAAGGCAAATGAAAGATGAATAAATGTAAATCTGTCTTGTCTTTCTGTATTTGGCATATGACCAAATGCAACAGAAGGAAAAAAGTTATCTAACTCTCTCATAATTGGAAACTACATCTCTGCTTTATTGAAAACTTGAATTCTTCCCAAACCCATCATCTTGCATCCTTACATAAGCTTGAAAGAATGAAATGACCCTTCGGAGTCGGGTTTAAGTATTCCACACATGTGATGAAGCCTGTTTTCATGCATCTAGTTTTTAATATACTCCCCGATCTACCAGAAAGCTTTCATCATTTATTGCCTATACGACTTGAACCAGAAGTTTAAAAGGGTAGAAGGTATCAGGAAAAAATAAAGAGATCAAACTTCATATACGGCCAAGACAGTAGATCAGGCTTGATATTTGCACCTAGCTTAAAATAGAGAATATCTGTTAGAAACAAGTTAAGCAGTTTCGTCTTTCGGCCTAGTAATTTTGCAGAGAAAGATTCAGTTTATATTAAGCAGAAAAAATAAAAACACACATAATAACAATTTAATTAAATTTCCTTCACCAAAATGTAAAATTGCAGAATGTGAATACTTAACTTTCGAGATACATTTAAGTGAAGTGAATAACACAGATTATCTCTTCATCACGGCACCTGTTAGTCGGTGGGATATATTAGGCAGCAAGAGAACATTTTGTCCTCAAAGTTGATGTGTTAGGAGCAGGAGAAATGGGCAAGCGTAAGGATCTGAGCGAGTTTGACAAGGGCCAAATTGTGATGGGCCAAGCTGCATCTCCAAAACTGCAGCTCTTGTGGGGTGTTCCCGGTCTGCTGTGGTCAGTATCTATCCAAAATGGTCCAAGGAAGAAACAGTGGTGAACAGGCGACAGGGTCATGGGAGCAAAGGCTGGCCCATGTGGTCAGATCAAACAGACAAGCTACTGTAGCTCAAATTGCTCAAGAAGTTAATGCTGGTTCTGATAGAAAGGTGTCAGAATACACTGTACATCGCAGTTTGTTGCGTATGGGGCTGCATAGCCGCAGACCAGTCAGGGTGCCCATGCTGACCCCTGTCCACTGGCGAAAATGCCAACAGTGGGCATGTGAGCAACAGAACTGGACCACAGAGCAATAGAAAATGGCCTGGTCTAATGAATCACATTTTCTTTTACATACTGTGGATGGCCAGATGTACGTCGATAACCTGGGGAACACATGGCACCAGGATGCACTATGGGAAGAAGGCGTGCCGGCGGAGACAGGGTGATGCTGGGAAACCTTGGGTCCTGCCTCCATGTAGATTTTATTTTGACACATACCACCTACCAAGCATTGCTGCAGACCATGTACACCCTTTCATAGAAATGGTATTCCCTGGTGGCTATGGCCTCATTCAGCAGGATAAGGCGCTTTTCCCAAAGCAAAATGGTTCAGGAATGGTTTTAAGAGCACAACAGCGAGTTTGAGGTGTTGACTTGGGCTCCAAATTCCCCAGATCTCAATCAAATCGAGCATCTGTGGGATGTGCTGAACAAATAAGTCAGATCCATGGAGGCCCTAGTGAAGCCCATGCCTCGACGGGTCAGGGCTGTTTTGGCAGGAAAGGGGGACCAACACAATATAAGGAATATTAATTATACCTAAACGGTGTATACTGTATAGCAGTCTGTATCTATCAAGTACAAAAACGTGCTAGATTCACTGTCAATATGAGTATGAATATAAATAAATAATTAAATGATCAGATTGAATCTGAACCTCTGCTTCAGTGCAGGTTAGTTAAATCTGCATTATATCTTCTCCTCCATGATGCAGTGACCAACACACACTTCAGTTGTCTGTGTGTTAGTCCGCTCCACTGGCTTTCTGGTAAATGCTATTGGTTGGCCCTTTCAAGGTTACAACGGTCACCACTGTGAATGATGGACTGATAACGGCTATTTTGATAAAAATATACTGCCAAGCGAGTGTCAAATGCTATGTTTCTTGACAGTGAAACAAAGGTCTATTTATCACCTTCTCTGAAATTTATATCAGATGCTAACATTGACCTTTAAAGAGGACGTCGGTGTGTGTGAGTGAGTGTACAGACAAATACATTGGTTTTAAATGAGTTAACCTGTCATATTTCAATTCATGCACAATATTATATCAAGTCTACAGTCAGGCAGTTTGCGATTCGACCATTCATTGATTTGGCGTCAGTTTGTCTAAAATCACACCACATGCATTTTTAAGTGTGGTTTTCTTTTCCAAAATAGTTTTGTGATGTAACTTAATATCACTCTGTAAATAAAAAAAATGGCATCAGTGGTTGCTAGAAATTAACTTTTAGTGTGAGATCAAAGCATGTTGCAACTGTTATTCAACGGATTTGGTTCACATTATGTGTTTCTATGTCAACACTATCAATGCCGACATTAATCTGTAGCAGTAAGGTGGTACAAGTCAGAGCTCTTTAAGTTATGTTCATTATTATTGAACTGTTATGTGCTTTGAGACACTAGGTAATTTGACGCAGTCTCTCGTGACACTTTACAGACTTTCTGCTCTGGCTGTATGTGAGGCGTTGATGTGTTTTGGAGGAGGAGTGGCTTTGTAGAGTGCTCTGAAGGGAGGGCGGGATCTTATGTTTTCAACTAGCTTGCTATTGTTAGCCTCTCTGAAATTACCTACCTACCTTTTAATATAACAAAATACCTGAACAGTACCTTAAAATAAACTAATGACCATCATATTGATAATAATAGTGTGTCATTCATGGGACTTCTTATGCTGCGTTCACACCGAACGCGAATGGAGCGTCTGGGGCGAGTGATTTCAATGTTAAAGGTGCCCATACAATGGAAAACTGTATTTACCTTGGCATAGTTGAATAATAACAGTTCTGTACATGGAATTAACATACCATGAGCCTCAAACACCATTGTTTCCTCCTTCATATGGGAATCTTGTGCTTGAAAAAAAACACTGAAAAACGGGCGAATCCCAAAATAACACAGACTCCCAAAATGTGCATATAACCAGCCCATGTTCAAGGCCAGGCAGTATTAACGTGAACCTGCACCGAATTAACAGAAGTTCTGCAGGTATTGTGAAGATGAGGACAATACAGTGAAAACGGCAGATCATGGATATAAATGTTATGTTCCAGACTGTGCAGGGGATGTGAGCATTTTTATAGCCTTCCCAGAGAACAGAAATGCCAACAGGCATGGCTGATGTTTATTTATAACTGGATACAGCACCAATTGAATTCAAAGTTGTTAGTTTGCTCTGACTAGTGTCAATTACGTTAGCGGAAATATGACAAAAAAATGCCATTGACGTAGGGCTGTAACATAATAGGCCGAGTTTTTGCTTGTGCACACTGCACAGTCTTCACGCACACAGCAGCATTTTTTTTTTTTTAAAGTTTTGATCATCTTTACTGTCATTTTTAATCAATTTAATATGTTCCTGCTGAATAATTTTAACAGCAGTGTATATGTTTTTTTCGCATTAACATTATTAACACTTTTTGCAGTGCACGTGCCACATATTAAAAGCTACATGGATAAAAAATAATAACAATCGCTTAAAATAATTTTATTTCTAAAGATTGTTTTTTTTAGGTCGTCATGAGAAAATGCATGAAAAAAGGATGGTAGATGTCCCTGAGCACACACTGTACCCTCCTCAATATTTAGACAGCTAAAAGGTTGAAGAATTGTCATGCTTTTGCATAACTTGTCTCAGGCAATTCATGTGTGTCCACTGAAGGGCTGGGGATTCACGTGAAACCTAGACTTTAGGCAGATACATTTAAATGGGGGCATTTCTGTCCCTGTGAGAGTGGATGGCCCTGTCAGCTGCACGGCTGCATGGTTTACTGGAGCAGGTTTATCTCTCGCTCTCTCTCTCTCCATCTCTGTCTCTTCTATATTCCAGAATAGATGAGGACAGATGAGGTGAAGATGCACAAATGCACAAATGGTTTGTATAGATTTGATACCCAGCGGCACCACATTGACTTCACAACTATGACCCATGTTACTGTTGAGCTAACATGTGACACAAGAAATGTGCATGGAAGTAGTCATTCGGCACATTCGGTGTGCAGTTATTTATTTAAAATGGTCATGTGGTAGTCCTTTTCTATGCAAGAGACCAGGGGGCCGTACCATGATGGTATAGTTTAACAAACTCAGGGTTACAGGATTAGTTTCAAGTCGACAAAACCAAACCAATCTATTCAAGCTTTGTTGGTCCCATGATGCTGATCATCAGCTTTCTCTGTCAACTCAGGCTTTAGTTTAGGAGTTTAGGAGTGACATCAGTAGTGAACAGCCAATCACATGCTGTGGATCAGTGAAACTGAGATTCACTTCTCGTGAGAGAAGCAGTGAAATTCATTTCTCTCTTCTGCAGAATAGTACATGATTGAAAAATATTAAGAATTGAAACAAATTTACACAGCAAGAAGAAAAGAGCTGTCTATGAAAGAGGAAAACTTAAAGACCCCAGCATCTAATAGTGAAAACACGGAAACAGAAAAATCCGTTTTTGGCGGTGAAGCATTTTCTCACAAATAACGGAAAATTCTGTGTTTGGCGGGAAAGAGTTAATTTGGAGTAGAAATAGGGGAATTGCATCTGGTGTGAACACACAGTCAGATGGTTCTAATGTTTTAGGCAACTCATTCATTTGAAATATGGTGGCCAAATAAATTATAACATTCTCATAATATAAGGCACTGCTATAACACTCAAGCACCCACTGTGACCTCAATAAAAAAGGTCAAGTCAACTTTATTTAAATAGCGCTTTTTACAATGCAAATTGTTTCATACTCCTTCCGGTTTCTCACAAGTTTCGGAAACGTTTTTTTCGAGTATGGGTCTGTGTGACGTCAAGTGGGGCGGAATTTCCTTGTACGGGCACTTCTCCCGGAAAAGCGTGTGTGCGTGACCAGAGCTAGAGAGCAAATGCACCCCCATGAAACGCGCTTTACTTGGCTTTAGGAAGGCCAGCTGCATTGCAGTCACAGGACTTCACCAAATGAACAATGTCACCAAAGAAGTGTGTTTTTGATGGAGCGGTCCCAATGATAAAGGTTCACGGTCGTTCGTTGGAAGCAGGCGACCTCAGTAAACAACATGATTGTGTATAGTTGATTCATCAATGGAGCATGCGATGTATGGTGTGTGTTTAAATACATTTGTTAAGCTCACTTTAAGTGTTGAACTAAATGAATTATTTCATATTAAACCAAAGCGCCGTTCACACAAAGCGCACTTCTTCATTCAAATGCGCTAATATTCCATTGTTTTTCTATGTAAACACTAGCCTGACGTGCAAAACCGCTCCGCTTGCTACTGCTAGCATTTAGTCGCATACAATACTCCATAAACAAAACCATGTCCCCATAAACCATAAGTAAACACACACAGATGTTGACAAGCTGCTTAGCATACAGTAACATTACATACCACAGAGAGCCGTCCTGCTGTAGTCGCTGATGCTGCTGCTCCAGCTCCTGTTCAATTTCAGGCTCCGGGTCAGATTCTGGATCATATATGTATAATTGTATCTGATTGATAGCCATGGTTTATTTAGGATAACTTTTCTTTTCCACATTTAAGGATGTCACAGCTTTCAGATGCTCTCAACGCAGTAAAAATGCGCTCGTGATTCTTTAGCTCCTCCCACAGGATACGCCTCCATGCACTCGGTTTTATTCTGAAAGACTCGGTACAGCGCATCTTTCTTTTATAAATATAATAAAACTAAAGACTTTTCGGAGATATGAAGGATGCTTTACGACTCCATAGGTATTCAAGATTGACATGAGATTGACTGAAACTGAGTTATTATTTTAGTTATTACTTTCTGACAGCTTCAACTTAAAAACTGAGAAATTACAACCTTGTAAATTTCACAGAAAGAATTCACAGCAGAGCTTTACAGGTGTACTAATAAAGTGGCCAGTGAGTGTAAAAGTTTGCAATTCTTTTGTTTAGGGCTGCAACAACTAATCGATAATGAAAATCATCTACAACGATCGATTAGTCGGGTTTGCACTCTGTTTATGCAAAACTTACACCAGTTGTGCCAAATTACAGCACTGAATAACGCATTTCTATGAACAAAATGCATCCAAAAATAGTGGGATGGACAGAGTGAGCTGATGCAGGAAAGGCACATGATCCAAGCGCCCAGAACATGGGAATTCTTTATTTTAAGCTCCAAGCTAATGCATTAGTGTTTAACATACCTTATCACATGCTTTGACAGATGCGTGTACATTCTCAGTGCAAAACGGTCATTTTTCAGGTTATGTCATCATCTGTAAATGTTACTAATTCACAAGAGTATTTCCATTTTGCATGAAAGTGTGTCCTTACAGTCTGCAATATAGCTTCAAACTTCAGTGAACTAGCGCCGGTGTGGTGGACGCGTTTATGCGCGTCAAACAGACAGTACGCAGTAGAGAGGGAGACAACTAAAGGATTAGTTCAAAAATATAATTTCCTGATATTTTACTCACCCCCATCTCATCCAAGATGTCCTTGTCTTTCTTTCTTCAGACGAAAATAAATTAAGTTTGTTGAGGAAAACATTCCAGGATTTTTCTCCACATAATGGACTTCAATTGCAATGAATGGTTTGAAGGTCCAAATCAATGCTGATTCAGAGAAAGGGATTTAGAGGCTCTGCATGATCCCAGACGAGGAATAGGGTCTTATCTAGCCAAACCATTTGTCATTGAAAAACAAATCTTGCTCTGCGATGTGCCACGGATTGTGCAATCATGTCGGAAAGGTCACGCTAGATGTAGGAAGAAGTACCGCCCCCGTATTTACAAAGCGAACATGTAAAGGCTAATACAAACATCCTTTAGCTAAAAAACGATGTCGGACGATTTTGCAGTTGAATGAAGTAGTTTTTTGCTAAAGGGCGTTTGTATTAGTACTCGCACATTCACTTGGGACAGTACTTTCGCCTACGTCTAGCTTGACCTTTTCGACATGATTACGCAATCTGCGTCGCACCGCTGAGCAGCGCAAGATGAGCAGTTTAGGTTAAAAAGTATATACATTTTTATTTATTTTAAAAATGAGCGATGGTTTAGCTTGATAAGACCCTGTTCCTCGTCTGGGATCGAGCCTCTGCAGACCTTCTTTTGAAACTGCATTGATTTGGACCTTTAACCGTTAGTTGCCATTAAAGTCTATGATGTGAAGAAAAATCCTGGAATATTTTCC
Source organism: Gobiocypris rarus (assembly GCA_023029165.1). Lineage (NCBI taxonomy): Eukaryota > Metazoa > Chordata > Actinopteri > Cypriniformes > Gobionidae > Gobiocypris > Gobiocypris rarus. The sequence continues at coordinate 34,231,365 of CM040918.1, read as the reverse complement.
TCAAAAAACGTAATTTCTTTTACACTTAAGAAAGAAAGACATGAACATCTTGGATGAGATAGCGTGGGTAAAGTATCAGATAATGTTCATTTTGAAATGAACTAATCCTTTAATATTCAGCACAAAAACTCTCATTTAGCTGAAATATCTACTGCTGACACTATATTTAGGTTTAAAAGTCAACATGTAATTTAGGCATTTTAGGAGAATAGTAACAGTAAAGGGATAACAGCGTGTAATTAAATATAAATGTAAGACGTTTCTTACTGCCTATTTACAGGATAAACTACTGACAGTAACAGGTTTGTCCGTAGCGAATGTGTGTGTGTTCCTGCAGAACATTCCACTTATATGGTAACACTGACTCCATGTTTTTGTTGAGCTTTAATATTTTTTTTATGTAGGGCTTTAAACTGTCCTTTTGCTTAGTAACTTTTTTGCACTTAATGTATAGCATAGACATACCCTTACACAAATTAACCATGTTTTTATTATAGTAAAACCATGTGTTGCTGACCATTTGTATAACTACACAAAATACCATAGTCAAACTATGGATTTGAAGCAAAACCGTGGATAATTTGTGGTTACCATGGGATGACTACAATAAACCTGTTTTATTTATTTATTATTATTATTATTATTATTAATATGAATTATTTATTCATTGTAAAACTATGGTTAATATGTGTAATGGTAGATATATTCATTAGGTGTGTTTTCATAGCTGACACATTTATTTGAAGGACAGCATTGGGCAGGATGTGGAATAGTGCATTTTGTTAATACAAATAAAATTGGGCTTTTAATCCGATTAATTCATCGCAAAATAATCAACCAAGCAATCGATTATTAAAATAATCGTTAGTTGCAGCCCTACTGTGACCTTTCATGTATTTCATCCCACAGGATTCTGACATTGAGTCACAAAGTACCAGTACCAGTGTTTTCCTTTGTTCAGTTTTCCAGCTCTTCATTTGTGTTATTGCTTTCAGCTGTGTGTGATTTTAGTCTTTTTCTATACACTGTAAATTGAGCCCTCACATCACATTCATGGTATGGATTTTCTTGCCTGTGTGGATTTATTAAACTTCGTATATGAATTATATTCATCTTCTGAGTCTTCGTCTGCCTGCCACGCACACGCCCTTATTGTGACAAACAGTTAACAGGTTTTTATGTTACATTTTTACAGTTAAACGTACAATTATTTTAACAGTGAACACTTTAGATTGCACGTCTGATTAACAGCGCATAATGTTTTATTAATAAGATGTATACCAGTTTTGATCCACACTATCTTAATGCATTAAGCATTTTCTTTACAGTTTGGTACTTTTCACTTATATTAGTACTTAGTAAAAACCTGCATGGATAAAATAATTGGATGAAAACTATGAATTTGCCTCATATGCTTGCTCCAAAAGACAGCCATAATGCACAACATGCAATGGGGAGAGTAATACTGTAATAGCCTACACCTCATCAACCTGGACTATGAACCCAAGCAAGCAAGATAGAGGTACGGTGGCAAACACTAAGAACATATTTTTGGACAGTTGAGAAGACAGCATTCAGCTTTGTGCCCTAGCTTAAACAGTTGAATATAGCATTAAGATTTAAGGTCAAGGGTTTGATTCCCAGAAAATGTGTGAACTGATATACCTTGTTATGCAATTCAAGTTGTTTCAAGACAATTTCTGTTAATTTAAATAAACATATTTGGCAAAGCAGAAAATGTAAAGATGCAATTTTTTTCTATTTTCTCGCCACACTAGAGACCCATTTGCTTCATTCCGGTTTCCTTTAGGCTTTGGACTCAATGCTGATGGGTTGCCCAACATGTTGGCTAGTGGTCATCAAAGGCTTCAGCATCCTTCTGCTCTCTCAGCCTCTCTGATGATCAAGGGCAGCCGCTTGCTTGATATGCTTCTGACTGCTGTAAACACATTTCTCGGCTAAATTAATGCCTCCGGGTTCCAACAAACACGCCAAGGTAAAAGCTCAAAGCATTGTTCATCAGTTCAACAGTGATCAATGGCAGAGCACTCAACCCCAGACACAACTTTAAACAGAGCAGTGTTTCCCTGTGTTTTGATTACTTGTTTAGGTGGGACATCAATCATTCCGATAATTCAGTCTCTGTCTCCTGCTGCACAGGATACATTCAGATCTCTACATGCTACTGCATGTCAGACAGAGATATTCTAGACTAACAATGAAACATTTTATTTGCCATTACTGCAGTGAAAATATAGGCCTGCTCGTTTCAGCATCAGACCGCACACCAATGCACCACACACAGTCTGTTCACTGATGGATAATGCATAAGGGAACTCACTGAAAAATGGTTGTTCATATATAATTGACAGCTTCATGCAACTTCCAGATGATTCTACCTTGAACTTTTTGAGGAAACGAGTGCTTCAAGGTATTTAGAAATGCACAAGTATTAACCCTATAAAGCTACTGGCATCACATTTGATAGACACATTTCTAAGCCTCTAAATGATCAATCTGATCAAAACTTTGCTGACAAACAACTTGTGTGTACTACATGATTCGGTATTGAAGTCATGGGGTTCGGTACAGCAGAGGGGAGTAAACTAAACACAAAATTGCTTATTTTTTCTTTTTATTAAACATTGGTTTATTGAACTAATTGTGTCTCTCTTTAAATAATTGTAATTAAAATTAACATTTTCTTCTCAGCTAATGAAGTAAACGGCCCCACTTTATATTAGGTGGCCTTAACTACTATGTACTTACATAAAAAAATAAGTACAATGTACTTACTGTGTTCATATTGTGTTGCAAAACACCTTTGCTGATATTGAGGTGGGATACGGGTAGGGTTAGGGAAAGGTGTGGTGGGATGGGTAAGTTTAAGGGTAGGGTTAGGTGTAAGGGAAGTGTCAACTGTGTAATTACAAATGTAACTACAGAAATTAATTACAGATGTAATTACATGCAGGTATTTTTTAAAATGTAAGTACAGAGTAAAAACATGTATGTACACAATAAGTGCAATGTATCAAATTATTAATTAAAATGTTAGTACATAGTAGTTAAGGACACCTAATATAAAGTGGGTCCAAGTAAACTATAGGGACCCTTTCTTGCACATTACTATAATATTAAAGGTTACAATTAACAACAGAGCCCAAATTATTAAATTCAGTTACTATTTTAGATATACAAAAAAAAAAAAAGTAAATTGCACGAGGCAGGTTTTGCAGGGGTTTTTTCCCACACAATTAATTTATGAAATATAATCGTTTACACAGTTACTGCCATAACTTGTTTTCATTACAAATTTATTTAAACATATTAAAATAATGAAGACATTACTAACAGGTGAAGTAAATATATAAGCTAATATAGTCCATATATTTAGTGAAATGCTCCCCTATAGAGTTAATTTTTCTTGTGAACTAACAACATTGTGCTGCCTTATATTTTTAAGTACAATCAAATTGGATGTTTAAGTCATTACAACTTAAATTACATTAAACTGAAATTAGTTGAATCTTGCATAACTTGCATAAAATTGCTTAAAGCAATGTAAAAGTAAACGTTGTCATAACTTATTGATCATATAAAGTTTACAGTGAAGCTGTGGACACTAAATTACTTGCCTGAGGTAAATGTAATGCAATGTGCTCAAGCTGTTTTATTTATGTCTTCCCGCGTTTGAAACACTGGTTGAGAGATTACAAGTAAGGCCCTGTCCCAAATGGCACCCTAAACCCTCACGGTCTTCCTCTGATTCCGCACTTTCACAACGTAATGCCGCTTTGACTGTCGGGAAGAAGTCCAGAAGTGCGCATCGAGGGCGCATATCGACCTCGAAGGGGGCGCTGGCGAGCACCCTTCTGAGACCTAAATTGACAAAAGGGACACCCTGTGGTCTCGTGGACTTAACGGACACGCACACGCAGCGGCTATTTTAAGTCCATAAGACCGAAAGTGCACATGAAGTGCACATGAATTTGGGACAGGGCCTATGTATCTATGCATAAATCGTCTGTTCTTCTTCTGTGTTTTTACCCATTGTGGCAGTTAGCAGACAGAGTTGCATTACTGTGCACGCCCCTTCTGGATTGGAGTGTGAATCGCCTGTGACCGACTGTATTCATCATCTAACTGCATGCACCGAACCGTGAGTCTGTGAAATGTTTTGATCACCCCCAGGTGGCTGGATACACTATAGTTCATAAAGCATGCCCTCTCAAAGTAATTTGAGTAAAATTAAACAATAAACAAATTACACTTTTTTTACAAAGATGATTTCTGTTTTTATCAGGCTGATGCAAGTTGAAACAGCTTCTCTGAGCGAAGGCACCAACAGACTTTTTGGGGATTTTCGGATGGAGAATGGAGCTTTAACTTTAGTATCTACATTTCATAACTGTTTATTTCCCCCCAACATAATGAGATGCTCTGCAGTAAACTGTACTAACCCATTCTGCAGGAGTGTGGGCGGGGCCTTGAGACCGCAGCTCTACTTCCTGCTCTCTACTGCACAGACTTAGGTCCCAAGATGTCAGTGCCATATTTGGACATTGGTGGCTTCACATTTCTACAATGGAAGAGAGTGAAGGTTTTTTTTTTTACAGTCTACGTTTGGGACACACACATGTACTGTTACACCCTTACAAAACACTAATTATATATATATATATATATATATATATATATATATATATATATATATATATATATATATATATATATATATATATATATATATATATATTATTTCAATAATTAAGCACCTTTTTCAGAAATATGGCCGTTTTCAAGGGTTCCCCAGGACTTAAATTTCCAAAAGTCAAATTCAAGCCAGGGATGTAGAGTGCGACTAATTTGGTCGCACATGCACCCATAATTTGTAAGGGTGCACCTAAGATTTTTCCTAGGTCACAGCGGTGCACCTAATGTCACTGCATCCCCTCAGCTGCCTCCACGAACAAAGCGTTTTTTCTCCTTTGATGGAACCGAACTCACACACTCATGGTTGGATCATGTCATGGTCTAAACCAATCAGAGACAGATATGGTGCAGCGGTTTTTAAAAAAAAAGTTACCAGCCATCCCAGGGTTTTTGATCATTTTCACAAAAATGTAATGGCCCATAGAATATTTTGTTGTTTGAATATCTGAACATGCAATATATCATGTATGCAATATATCATATATCAAAATAAAGAATAGACCCTCTGCTCTTAAACAAAAAGAAAACCTTTTAATTCTAGCTTCATGCATTCCTTTTTTATCAACATTTGAACATGGGTAAGTTTAATAAAAAAAGAACATTTTGAACAAAAAGCTGAGAAAATCATGTGTTTGTCAAAGACTTCATCCAGATCAGATTCAGAGCAATGATCAAACACAGATGGAGTAGATAGAGTCCATCAACACCACTAATGCTTGCACAGTCCTGTAGCTCATTCTGCGTCAACATTTCATTCAGTAACATTAGGCAGTTTTGATTTATATGATAATTAATGTTGACGATTGCGTTATTTTACGCATTGCACATCTGCTTACATACGATCGATTTTTTTACGTATCCTTCGCCTGTGTTTTGATCAGGAGATTCTGTACTCATTCAGAAGATGTTTAATAGCGCCCCCTAGAGTCTAACAGTGGAAACACTGAAACCTGGAAAATTCCGTGTTTGGCAGGGAAGTGTTTTCTCACAAATAATGGAAAATTGGCGGGGAAAGAGATAAGCACCTTGTACAAGCCCTGTTTATATTTCATATATAGGGGAGCGCGGGGCACAACCTAACGTGGGGTTAGTTGTAACGTGCATGGTTTAAAACTTTCCACACATGTCAGGATGACGAAACTTTACTAGTTGCCATATCAACATTATTTAGAGATACATTTGCGGAAGATATTACTGAACATTTATTTATGGCAACCATAGCAAAAGTAAATTTCTTACTTAAGTTTATTTTTCATCATTGTTTTTTTGTGTTTATTTAAAACTAGACAAATCTGATATTATTGTAATCGTATATCTGTTATTTAACAGTTGATATTGTTCTTTAATGCTGATAATCTAACCAGCAGAAGACACAAGCCGTGGTTTAAATCCCAGTTGCACAGGTGGGGTCCATTATTTTCATGAATTATTTAATAAAACTCGTATTGAGACAAAGACTAGCAGAATAGGTTCTCTCTTTTACCCTGACCAAAGCCTTCCCTGTGGCATAGTGACAATCGCTTCACAGAGAACCTTCTAAAGATGCCGATCTCCACTTTTATTTCCACAGTCCATGACAGAGCGACCATGTCATATCAGACACTAGATGGTGGATTCTCATGAAACAGGCAGGTGGGATGACTGGATGTGACAGTTAGAGAAGTAACCATGTTGGCTGTGTTCTACAGAGGGAATGAGATAAAAGAGCTCAGGTGTGGCAGGCAAAGTGAGAGGTAGACAGAAGTCAATTAGGTTTGCCTCCCACCTGTGATTGAGGCCAGTCTCATTTCTATTTAACAACAGAGGAAATGAAAGTTCATTGGGCAATATTGTGGTGAGCTCGAGCCAGATGAGACTTGTTTTAAAATAGCATCATGGCAGACAGAAAGTGAGAGAAGTGTTAAATTAAAGTATGACACTATGGAAATTTCGCATCAGATGGCAAAAGTAGGAAGCCATTTTGTTATGATGGAACAAGAGCCTGTTAAATGTATTTGGGAAAAGTGAACTAAATGCTTCAAATCACACTGCATCTTTAAGAAGGGTGGAGTTATTGCAGATGGATGTATACTCCACTTGACACCATACGAAATACCTTACACTGAAAATTGACATTTTAAAAAGGACAGTTTCTTGAGCAATTGGTTAAATTCACACACAAACCTGAAATATTTGGAAGAACTTCCATAGTTTAGGCGACTGTTGATGTTTCTTGGGAGAAAAAAACAAACAAAACATAAATGGTTCAATTGTGGACATACAATAAGAGATTAGAGAAATAAAATAGTGTGCTAAATCTGAGCACATGCAGTCGGAAGACTGATGTCTCCATATACTCTTCATTTAATATCATTGATGTCTAAACAATTTTTAATGAGACAAATCTGAAAGCAAATATATTTTGATAGGATATAAGGCTGTGCAATATGGACAAAATAATCATATTATGATTTTTTTTTCCCCAGTGAATTTCAATTGAAATTTCAATTAAATAACATAGTATTAACAGCTTGATAAACAAAACTGCAATAAACTGTCTTTAAAACAGACAGCATTCAATAAATGTAGGTTAACTTACCTAAACTCAAGTCATAATACATAAAAACTAAAATAATTCAAAACCAAAAAAAAAAAAAGAATAGATCTCTTAAAATGCCCACATGTCCACCTTTTCTGGTGCTATTTGTTATCAATTAGTTAATGCATTAGCTAAAATGAGCTAACCATGAACAATACTAATACAGCATTTATGTTCATTTTAGCATTTACATTATTAAATCAACCAAACGTTGTCACTGTTAACATTAGTTAATGCACCATGAACTAACATGAATTAGTTGAAGCTCAGCTTCGTCGTTATTGCTATAATTATTATATTAATTTAATATCAGTTTATTTACGATACTGATACTAATTCCAGGACGATATCAGTTACAATTGAGCAATGGATTGCTTTATAGCATGTGAATTTCCAGATTGCATTTAGCTTTCATTCACGTACATCCATGTATTTATTGATTTTCCAAACCGCTGGTCCTAAGGTCTTGGGATTTAGATACACATTCTGTGTTTTATTATCACTCTCTCTTCAGTTCTAGATCCGTTATGGAACATGAATCCTTCATGATATATTAATTCACCTTCTAGAGCCTCCATCTCAGATATGAGTTATTTCATTTCTAGAATATGACATAAAATCACTGCTTCTTCATCTTAATGAGAACGAGAGCTGATCTTTTGGATGGATGGATAGATGGATGGAATCAAATAAAATTTTAGGCTGTTATATGGTCATGTCACAAAGTGCCACTCACATGTTACCATTTTTTGGCAAGTGAGGAATAATTTACCAAAAAAAAAAAAAAGGTTGTTGCTCTGAATAGACACATAACCAACATATATTTAGAAAGCCATGCAACACTTGAGAGTTGAAGCCACAAGTCTGCTTAATTTAAATGTTGTTGAGAATGTTGTCTCTAAAATTATGAATTTTATGAAACATTTTGTTAGACCATGTCATGTGAATTTTTAGAGAAGGCTATTTATTTTATTGCCCTGCATGTAAACACCCATTTGCAGTCTGGTGAGGCAAACTGCCTTATTCACGTTTCTATTTTTCTCACTCGGAGACCTAATTCTGTTATTCTTTTATTCTTTTGTTTCTATTCAGCCATTATTAGCCTTTATTCTGGCATTACAAGGCTTGCCCATCTACACCACCTTGATCCTCTATTATCTAAAGTCTTTAAAAAAAAGAAAGAAAAATAAAAAGCATATTCTTGGGACCTTATGTGCATTCTTTTAACAATTTAGTTTATGAAATAGAATATCTCCTGGAGCGACAGGTGCATCAGAGCTACACTTAAGTGTCACATATTCCCTGGGCTGTTGTTTGTGGACTTTTACATTATTTCCTGTTTTGTGTTTTGCTTTGTAATTCCTTGTAGTTCTTCATGCTGATTTAGTTCTCCAGGTGTTTCCTATCTGTCACGCTGTAATTTAAGTCGTCCTGCTTCTTTGCCTTATCTGGGAGTGATGCGCGGTGATGCTCTACCAAGATGGCGACGGTCGGCCTCGCCCACTTTTGGGCTTCAAAAATGCTCTTCAGAAACCTACGGGTGACGTCATATTTTATAACAGTCTATAACTCATGCAAAACCTGGAACAGGAGAGACAAGAGCACTCTTCAGGTTGCATAATTCAGTGGGCAGGGTATAGAAATTATATTCTGTATTGATTATTGATTATTTCCTGACATAAATTAATAAATTAATGTCACTGCAACCTAGTTTTATCATAAACAATGGTCAAATATTGAAATTGGAGTCTCTATTTCTAATTAATAAGTATACATAGGAATACGACTGGTTCGATTCTCAATGGCAGAATGACGGTCTCCCTGGGTGCCACAGCAAAAATGGCTGCCCACTGTTTCGGTGTGTGTCCACGGTTTGCTGTGTTTGCATGTTCAATGCTCAATGTGGATGATCTAATGTGTGTGCACTAACTAGGAAGTGCAAAGGACAAATTGCAAGTATACCTGGCCTTCACGTCATGTCACTGTCACTGTATAGGCATTTTATATATAATTATATACTTTAAATTAAGTGTTTCCAATATCCTATGGTTTCTGCAATACATTTATCTTTCAAGTAGAGTAACTACAATGAAAAGCAACACAAGGATTTTTGAGAGTCAGCATTTTCATGTGAAATGTGCTCATTAAAGTGAGCACATCTAATGTGTTGACAGTGCAGGCAAACAATACAGTAGCTGCTTTTCATCTCAGTTTGGAAATATTTGATGATATATGAACGCCTTCATCTTTTTGGTTGCTTGTGAAAAAGCTGAGCCAATTTGCTGAGCAGATTCTGTGAGGATTGATTTAAGTGTGATATCAATATGCCTTCTTTTTATGCAGATGCTGATCTTAAATCAGAGTGCTAAGCTAAATTTCTGTCAGTTCATAGAGAGCAGCCTAAAGAGAGAAGGCTTTCTAAGTAGAAAAAGCGTTGAGCTCTCGCTGCCTTGTTTTTTGCACCTGATTCACTCTTTAGCCCAGATTTATGAAGGTAATTGCTGTATTATAAATGAGTAATGCAGGTGGTTCAGTGAACTAGTCATAAACAAGACAAATGGATGTGGGCAGGTATCTTCACATCAGTGTACAAGTTATCAATCTTAAAACCTAATGGCACTGCAACAAGGTTAAAGACTTTTACATCCATTTATTTTCATTATGCATGTGTGAATCAAAGGCTAATAGTCAGATGCTTTTTCTTCTCTTAACATCATAATTATTTACAGCAACAAAAAAATTATGTCAGCCACGGTTGAGTGTTTGTGGAGAGTATACTGTTATGCATGTGTATACAAGTATTAAAAAACATTTAAAAGTCTATATAATTATGTTCTGTGTGATTTCAAGAGAGCAGCATGCAATCCCACAGATAAAACTCCAACGCTATCTCACGACCAATTCGTACATATTTTACGAGGTGGCTATTTCATAAATTTTATGCGACCTCACTCATCTGGTCGTGCGTTTTGTCTAAACCCCAGTGATGGGTAGGTTTAGGGCGGGTTGAGGTAGGTCATTCGCAATTCATACGAATTTGCCAACTCACAAATATGTACGATTTAGTAAAAATCGTATGAATTCAGACAGTGAGGTCGTACAAATTCGTACGAATTAGCCACCTCGTAAAATATGTACGAATTGCCGTGAGATCAGGTTGAAAACTCTCATTTAGCAGTGAATGGTAGAAAAAAACAACCAGTTGGAGAGAAGCTGAATAAGTTAACTGTAAATGCTTAATAATTCTTTGTGAAAGGAGGTTTTTCGAATTTGAACATATGGCTGTGGGTAGGTTGTACTATTTACTACACCTGAAGTAATTAAACGCAAATACATTTTTAAAGAGACCTCACAGAGTGAGAAAAATCACAGTGAGAGAGAGACTAGACCAGAAACGATCTGCCTGAGCTGTAATTATAAATACACTTTGTTAATATAGGTTTTATTGTAATTTACATGCCATAAATATTGAAATGTAACAACATTAGAGACACAAGTACAAAGATCATTGGTTCTTGCATTTCACGCAAGCAAGCTTTAGTTACCACACAATACATATAGTAAAGGACCATTCCACTTTTTTTTTGAAAATAGGCTAATTTTCCAAGTCCCTTAGGGTTAAACAGTTGAGTTTTACCGTTTTTCAATCCATTCTGCCAATCTCTGTATCTGGCGGTAGCACTTTTAGCATAGCTTAGCATACATCATTGAACTGGATTAGACCATTAGCATTTCAATAGACTTTCAATATTTTTCCTATTTAAAATTTGACTCTTCTATAGTTACATTGTGTACTAAGACCAACGGAAAATGAAAGGAGTGAGGGAGGAGGAAAGCAGATTCGAACTGGTGAGTCAGAGAAGAGTCAATTCACGTAATATGTAAAATATGCTAAGACAGAGCTTATTTTGAAGACAGAGTGTGCGCGCGATCTGCTCGTTCTCTCTGTCACTCAGTTAGCATGCGCCCTGTCACAAGCGCATCTACATCACTCATGAATCACAATAACTGATCAAATAAGGCTTTGGTGGGCGCTAAATAATTTTAAATGCAGAAAAAACCCTGCACACGCTCCGAAGCCTCGGCACAGAACATCACTAGTGTTTTGAAACTGTAGATAAACAATACCGACAATTCCACAAGTTTATTTTAATCAAATTATACGCTACCTCACCAGAATGCTACAACAAAACTACTAATGTTATATACTGTATAAACCAAATGGTCGAGCAAACCCCCACAGTTAGTGATTGCATTCACAGGTAACGTTAGCTAAATCTGGCCGTTCAAGCTAACTAAAAATAATAATATTATACTTACAACCATGGGTGATGATACACTTCATCCTGTCTGGCCATATCTGTTTAGACACTGTACCGTGGTACCGGTAAGACTTGTTCATGTTTTCCAAATAGTCATCTGGTCCAAAATGCTTTGACCAAACACACAATTTCTAATTTCTAATTTAAATCTAAGTTACCGGCGTTTTGATGTCTATGTTCAGAGCAGCCAACCATTGATTCTTTCGTTCCTTGTTTTTCGTTGGTATTCTGTGAAACATGATCGTTCAATACACATTCTTAAACTTACTATCACAGCCCTTTACAACACACAGAACCATGGCTGATCGCACAGGTAAATCCACTGCTTCATTTGCTGGCTGCAACTCTTATCTGCAACGACACAAACATTGGAAGATACCTATCTGAGAACTACTTTAAGGCGAAGCGTAATATCATTGCGCCGCTGCACCCATGGCATGGCAGCAAAGTTCTGTGATCGTTATGCAGGAATGAGAAAATAGTTCCTAGTCATATCAGTCTAAAAAAATAAAAAATGCAACTTTTCATTTTCCGTTGGTCTTAGTACATAATGTAACTATAAAACATGGCTAATGCCCAATGTAACTATAAAACATGGCTAATGCCCAATCAGAATCAAGGACCAGAACTATTTGGATTAAACTACTCGATTCATATGGATTCATTTCACAATGTTTTTATTTTGGTTTCATTGACTATAAAATGGATAGACAAATCTCTCAGGTTTCATAAAAATTTTAATATATATATATATATATATATATATATATATATATATATATATATATATATATATATATATATATATATATATATATATATATGTTTCAAAGATGAATGAAAGTCTTAAAGGGGTGATGAATTGAGAAATCAACTTTCCCTATGTATTAAAGGTCATGGTAATACAAGAATATCCTGTAAATCTTGTACATTTCAGAGCTGAAAACTTCCTTGATAGTCAAAGAAAAGCTTTTATTGACACCAGGCCCAGCAAAGAACAGCTCTCAAATATATACTGATCAATGACGTCATAGGAGGGGGAAACACCGCCTCTACAGATAAAAGTCTTCTGTAGCCCCGCCCACCAACTCGTGGAGCTAAACTGTGCTCATTGGAGCTAATCACGCTACTGAGCAATAAACATGCCGAAGATAGCAAGATAATCATTTGTAAACAAGACGCAGGTCGATACTGGATTTGCAGACATATTGAGATTAAAACACAATGCTGTGCTTTCTAAATTGGATCCAACAGGAATGGTGTTACACACTTATGTGAGTAAAATATGCTTTTATATGTGATAGTTTTGCATTGTTACAGATCGTTAGGATTATGTGTAATTTATCACGCTGTCACAGGCTGGAGAATCCTTTATTTGTTGGTTCATTGCGATTCAGAATCAGACTCTGACATGTATGGTCCAGAGCTCGCAAAGCCCAACGTCCCGGGGTGTTTAGACGTGCTACCCCCGTCGGCCCGTAAGTTCGTCGGCAGGGTGGTGAATTTTGAATAGTGACATTTTTCACTATTGTGTTGTATACTCTCTTGACTTGATGTTTGAAGAGCGTGCGCCTTCGCGTGTGTTTGTGTGTGCGGTTTGCGCTTATATCCACCGGTTGGGCGGGCCAAGTAATAACAAAATAAATCAATCGCGGGTGGATGAGAGATAAATTATTGTGTTTGTTTGATAAATAAATACATTTCTCTTAGCTGATTGGCTAAGAGAAAATAGATCGTAAATTTCCACACATTGTCAGTTAATCAGATGCACGTCTCCATAGATCACTTGTTGACGCTTTCACCTCGGAATTAGGCACGTAGTGAACTTTCATTCTGGAGCAGGCGCCAACTTGTCCAGAAAAAAATATACTGTCACTCTCCCTAGAATGCCCATTGTACACCTTCAATCCTGATCTGTAACACAGAATATGCACATACACAGATACACAATTTCTCCAAGGTTGGACTTGGTTGAGCTCCAGTTCTGACCAGAAAGTTATAGTACTGATAACATGTGCTTTCTCTCAGTAAAAGGTACAGACAATATTCACCATAATTCTATAATGTTTCAGTAAAAGGAAATATAAAATGAATAAACTATAAAAGACATATTAATATTTCATCTCTGGAAGCCGGGCTAAGTGAGTAAGCACAGTTACTGCACTCCTGGCATGGGCCAGAGTGGAAATAATCATTATAAATCATTATAATAATAAAGGAGGATACATATTGATTAATGCTTTGATTATAAATTTAATTATATGTATATATTGAAGCGGCAGTGGATTTCAGAATCTGCACGCTTACCTGGGGAACACATGGCACCAGGATGCACCATGGGAAGAAGACAAGTCGGCGGAGGTAGTGTGATACTTTGAGCAATGTTCTGCTGGAAAACCCTGGGTCCTGCCATCCATGTGGATGTTCCCTTGACACTTACTTCCTACTTAAGCATTGTTGCAGACCATGTACACTCTCTAAAGGAAACAGTATTCCCTGGTGGCTGTGTCCTCAGCAGGATAATGTGACCTGCCACAAAGCAAAAATGGCCTCGATTGGTCAGGGCTTTTTTGGCAGCAAAGGGGGGATTAACACAATATTAGGAAGTAATGTTATGCCTGATCGGTGTGTATGTTCTTTGAGGCTTTCTTTGCATCACACATATAGTGGAATGACAATAAACAACTAAACTCAGCATATTCATTATTATTACGCTGACTTCCAAACTTGTCTATATTCAATGATATTGTCTGCCTCTGAATCATCTTCATTTTCTCAGCAAATATCGTGGTCAATTAAATAATATTTTATTTACAAATCAGCGTCCCTATTTGTATACACCACACCTTATAGTAGCTTTAATAGCTTTCGCTGAAACTCTTCAGAAATTTCCCTGTACAGCTTTGTACATTTTAAACATCAATCTCAAATCACTGTCTGGTACGCACAATCAAACACGCACAATGAAGAAAAATGAACCCAGGCCTGTTCAGTTCACCCTCAAAGCTATCATTGTGGAGTCAGGCCTGCTCTGAAAATCTGTCATGCCACATTACGGGAGGATAGCTGCCTCTGCTCTGTCTGCTTTTCATTGGCAGCAGAGAATTCAATGAATATTTTATGGCTATGGATAGTTTGTAACATGGTTCTAGTGAGCCAGCTATATCTGCGTTTAAAACGCCTGAGAACTAGAGTAGAGTTCACAGCAGGAGAGCTTGCTGCTGTAGTTAATCTGTGGCCTGAGCACACTGGCCAACCTGTTATGCAATGTGCACTTTAAAAAAATGAAATTTGTGTATTTGATATGGATCCTCTGGGGGAGTTTTGTAACATTATAAGAAGAACATGGTTCTACAAAATACAAGGAAGGGCACATAGGTTGGTAAGATTTTTGCTAATATTAGTGGTTTGTATGAAAAGTCAAAATACATTTCCAAGATTCACACACGTTTGTAAAAATTATAATTCAGACATTTTTGTCTTCACTTCCCAATTATTACACCTCCAAAAGAGACAGATGGGTGCTATTTACGATATTGAAATATGTTATTGTCCTTGTGAAAAGGACCATTGAAAGCTTCAAAGAACAGAGATGCCAAAAACCTCTTTGCGATACCAAAAATTATTCTGGCTTGCAGAGGATCTCATTAAAAAAAAAACAAGCAGAAATAATTTCTGTTGAAATTGTTCGTAAAATCACTCTTACATGAATTGTCGCATTCAATTCAGTTCAGTAATTTACTCAAGAAAAGATTTAGGAATGATTTGTTCTGCTTGTGTTGTGAGAATGAGGCATTTTGTGTAGCTATGGTTCTGCTTAAAAGAATTTGTCATCCAGAATGTCTTTGTTTTTATTGTGCAAAGGCATTAGTCGAAAATTCTTTGGCAAAAAACAAACAAAAAAAAACATTTCTCTCTGGTCTCTTTGCTGTCTGTTCCTACGCCTTGATGAAGAACCTCCCCAGTGTTGATGGTGGTGCCATTTCTTTGTTCATAACAATTTGAGACTTATCAATAAATGTGAATTATTTCATTTGAGCGTGAGAATATAGGGTTTCAGAGAGATGTATTGTTTATGATATACTATACTGGACAATTATGTGGAATAATTTCCAGAAAGGATCTATGGGGAGCTTAAGTAGTAATATAAGTAATTAAGTTTAGAAATACAATCTGTTCAGACCTTCATATGGAAAATAATTACTGCGCAAACGTGGCATTGCTCACTTCTTTACTTTTTTTTATCACATCGATCAGAGTTACATCAAAGAAGCTGCTGACTTTGAACGCATGCCCTAGTTCAAAACCATCCATCAATGTCTTTCCACTGGAATGCTGAGAGCAGTCAACATCCAAAGAGTGGAAACACTGTAGCTTACGGTGACCAGATTTCTGAAATGGAAAAAGGGGACATTTCCTTGCTCAGTGGGCAAAATATAATTGAAAAAGTGTTGAGTGTTCACTCTTGACACGTCCAGTTTAAACAGCTCGTTTGCATCTCTGCACAGACTTCAGAAAGATCCCAGCATCAGTAAAAAGTGGAGGGTTTATTTTAATGGCGTCCTGGATCACTTCAGAAGATTATATGCTTATTGTATGATTATAAGCCGGCCCAAGGCATAAACAAACTAAACAGCTGCCCCCTTGGCGACCAGGGGTCCCCCAAAAGCACATGAAATTACCACTTGCTGCATGTTACTTTATGATCACTGAAATTGCGAAATGGCCTTAAACAATTACTAAATAAACTAGAATGTTACGTTTTCTAATATAAGCACAGATTGATTCTGAAAGCGCTGCACAAGCTCGCAGTGCCTCCACTGGACACTATTAGCCAGGGTTCAGAGTGCAAAGGGCAAGAAAAACAGTGCTGACAGTGCTACTGGACCCACTTTATATTAGGTGTCCTTAACTACTATGTACTAACATTTTAATTAATAATTTGATACATTGCACTTATTGTGTACATACATGTTTTTACATTGTACTTACATTTTAAAAAATACCTGCATGTAATTACAGCTGTAATTAATTTCTGTAGTTACATTTGTAATTACACAGTTGACACTTCCCTTACACTTAACCCTACCCTTAAACTTACCCATCCCACCACACCTGTCCCTAACCCTACCCGTATCCCACCTCATTATCAGCAAAGGTGTTTTGCAATACAATATGAACACAGTAAGTACATTGTACTTATTTTTTTTATGGAAGTACATAGTAGTTAAGGCCACCTAATATAAAGTGGGGCCGTGCTACTTGTCAATTGCCCAATTGACATTTTTTTAATGAATGGATGGATTTGAGAATGGGATATGGTTTAGTGTGAACATCTTATCTGATGTGCTGCATTTTTTGGATGGAGTATATCATAGCTGTTAGTTTCTGTTCATGGTAAATGCTTCTTTGCAAGTTCTATATGTTTGAGTCACTCAAAATGATCATTTGGGAACGTAACATGCAGCAAACATCTTCCCAAATTCGTAATGAAAATTTATAGATCTGTTGTTGTCAACAAAAAGAAGCACTAAGGTCCTCCTGCAGGTTTCCATCAACTTTACTTGTTTTTCTTCTGCTCACCAAGGCTGCATTTATTTGATCAGTAAAAACGGTTATATTGTGAAATGTTATTGCAATTTAAAATAGCTGTTTTCTATGAGAATATCAAATAAATTGCAATGTATACCTGTGATGTCAAAGCTGAATTTTCAGCACCATTACTCCAGTCTTCAGTCACATGATCCTTTAGAAATCATTCTAATATGATGATTTTCTGCTCAAGAAACATGTCTAATTTTTTTTATAGGATTCTTTGAAAGTTTCATATAAATGCTTTTAATTTCAACCTTCTATTCATCAAAGAATCCCGTGGTTTTAAAGGTTTTTTCACATGTAGATTCCATGCAGAGTGTTTAATATTCCAAAAATGTAATATTCCATCACGCTCCTGCATGTAAAAATGCACCCAATGAACAACATTTAATTTTGCTTGTGCATGCAAAATGCCAATACATCCTCAAAAAATACCTATAAATCTTTACAGCATATAAAGCAAAAAACAAAAAAAACAAAGAAAAAACGATGCATTTCTGAGAGTGGAGCTCAAATTGAAAATTCTTTGAGTATGATTAAACAGTGAAGCTATTTGCCTCTGAACCTAGGACTAACAGGATTGTAAAAAAGCATGAATATAAATATCCTTCTTTCAGCTTTGACGTTACAGTAGAGAGGGGAAGGAGAAACCAAATCCAGATGCTGTGTGGTGCTAAAGCCTATTAGCTTGACCTAATCATCAGAATACTGGGGGATTATCTGAGACCTGGTAATTGAGATATTCCCGCTGTGGAAAACTACAAATATCTGAATCAGACACCTGTGGTCAAAGCCAGTGGCGGCGTTTAAAAGAAACCTATATGGCATGAGTCCTTCTGGCCATACAACAACAACAAACAACATTCCCAAATAATCACATTAGCCTATATCTAAACAAAATGTGGACAAAAATCCACTAAAAGAAATTATCAACAACAACAATAAAAAAATTAAAAAATCACGTGAGAAAAAGGACCTTTTCCATGTTTTTTGTACTAACCAGACGCAAAGGCGATTCACAACAATTCTATTTTACAAGCAGTTTTTACTTCTGTGCCGTTGGCTGGAACAACATATAAAGTATGACGAGTGCATTTTATGTGCTTTATTTAATGTAAAGGGAATTTAAAGTGAGTGTGAGATAATTTTTCATGACGTTTTTAGACAGCCTTACTGAAAACAACAATGGATAATTCATCTCAGATCTTGAAAATAAATTAAAGGCTATGTTTGAACCATCAACTTGAGCAACTTGAGCAAACCAAGTGTATTCTATGATAAAATAATAATAATAATAATAATAATAATAATAATAATAATAATAATAATAATAATTCAGTCATGTATTTTTAATCATGCTAAAATGGAGATTTGGGAATTCAATATTGTATCAATTTCATTGCAAGCATTCAGTGCACTTGTAGAGAGAGCCCACCCACACGCTATTCTGATTGGCTGTGACTTTTGATGGATTGATCTCGGGTCGAGTCTGGTTTGCCGCTGAAAATCTTGTTGCATCGCGTCTCTGATCGCGTCTGGTTAGGACACGGAGGCTGTTTAAATTTGCTTTTCAAAGCCTGCTTGTCTGAATGCCAGGGTATGACAACTGCCATACTCTGCCATACGTAAACGCAGCCCCTGGTCAAAGCCATAGTGGAATAATTTAAAGGTTTATCTTGGCAAAAGCCAAACGGATGAAAAGCTGTGGAGCTGCCGTCTTGGGGTTATCCAACGCTATCTCACGACCAATTTGCACGTATTTGAAAGAGGAGGTTAATTTGCATGAATTTGAATGACCTCACTCATATGAATTAATGCGATTTGTCTATACTGCATTGGTGGGTCAATTTTAATTGAGGGTTTGGAGTAGGTCATTCACACGAAATCATACGAATTGACCCACTCGTCAAATACGTACGAATTTTGCTAAAATTGTCCTTTGTTCGAGTGAGGTTGTACAAATTCGTACGAATTAGCCACCTCGTAATATACTTATGAATTGCAGTGAGATCGGGATGGGTTATCACATTGAGCAGTGCAGCTTAAGTCTTCCCTTCTTTTCTCTTTAATATCGCAGTTGTTTCTCTCAGACAGCGATGAGATTTTTGGCCAGGAAAACCCCCCAGTATTCTTGCGTGTCTCCTCACGTGGTGTTTCGGAAGAGATATGTTATAAATTGTTCTCAAATTTGCAAAGATGTCAAAGTTTGCTTTTAAAAGTCCGATTTGGTTTTGAATTCAAACATTTCTTATTTAAAATATAACACTTTGTTACATAGGCCTTGTTACACATTACATGTAGTTACTGTAGTAATAACTACAAATTATGTATAATTACATACAATTATCCCTAAAACAAACCCTAATCCTAAACCTAACCCTATAGTAAGTAGACAGTTAATTATTATTACTCAGTGCTTAAATGTATAATTGCACTGTGACACAGACACCCTAAAAAAAGTATAACCTAAAATTATACAAAATGTTATACCTATATATTCATATTACAGTACGTCATCAATTTTCTCATTTGTGTTATTTTTTACGTCTTGAGTTCTGTTTTATTAGAAACATCTGAGATGAAGTGGATGCTTAAAAGAAGCATAATAGCGAACTCCAAAAGTTATCTATAATCTATGAAAGAGCAATAAAATGTTCCTCTGGGTTATTTCCTCTCCTCTATTGTGCTCTCAATAAAAGTGCCAAAAGGGGCCAAAAATTAAATTAAATGTGAAAAAGGCGCACAAAAAATGAGTAATAGGCACTTAGCAGGACTGGGCAGGAAACAAATTAGAAGTGAAAAGTTTTGCGACTTGCAATTTAACTAAGAAAAAGCCATTGATTTTCATCAGACAAACTTTAACCTTAAAAAGATAAATGGCACCTTTTTTCCGATTATTGAAATTACTTCTTTGAATTCTGAAGCATTACAAGACATGAAGTGGATAATTAACAAATTCAACGAGTGAATCAAACATGTATTGGCATCACACAGACTTATACGCACCCATTACAGTTTTAACCGATTTATGCTTAATTTCTGCTCACAGTGAAAGCTAAACACACAAAAAAGGGTGAGATTTTCAACCTTTATCCACCATCAAACCAAATTCAAAACATTCATTTGAAATGCAGGAATTCTAGGTCAGTTAAATATTCTGATATGATTGAGTACATCCAATTACAGATCAAGACAAAACCCCACCTTTGAGAGCTTGTCGTGAAGGTATTATTATTAAGATAAATTACACGCACATACACACTCACATGCAGATTAACTACTGTGTTGCATTTCAAGAGTTCATGCGTATATACATAATCGAACAGAGTAAAGAGTACGTGTATTTGGCATGCTGTCCTGGGGGAGGGCCTAGAGCAGTACTCACCCCCATCAAATTTAGACTAATCCTCATTAAAGTTACAAAAGTTATTCAGTCAAATGAATTATGTCTTTTAGTTTCGTTTTTTTTTATTTACATTAAATGGATAGTTTACTCAAAATTAAAAAATTAGCTCATGATTTACTCACCCTTAAGTCATCCTGGGTGTATATGACATTCTTCTTTCAGACGAATACAATCAGAGAAATGTCCTGGCTCTTCCAAGCACTATAATGGCAGTGATGGCTGTTTTAAAGCCCATAAAAGTGCAACTATCCATCATAAAACTGCTCCATGGCTCCAGGGGGTTAACTAAATATATATTGGTTATTTGTATATTAAGAATAACTTGTGAGCAGCAGCCTTTTTACTTTGGGTATGTCAAAATGCCCCACTTGCCAAAATGGGGGTGACAGGTAAGGGGTTAATAAAGGCCTTACGAATCGGAGCGATGCATTTGTGTAAGAGAAATATCCATATTTAAAACTTTACAAACTGTAATTTCTGTCGTAAGCGGGTTCATGAGAAACTGGCGTTCCAGCATATGACAGAGGGTGCTTTGGTGAGAATATGCTAGTCCTTGTGAGAATCATGATGCACTTTTTTGGACTGAAAAACAGAAACAGCCATCTCTGCCATTATGATGCTTGGAAGAGCCATACATTTTTTTAATATAACTCTGATTGTATTCGTCTGAAAGAAGAATGTCATATACACCTAGGATGACTTGAGGGTGAGTAAATCATGGGCTAATTTTAACTTTTGAGTGAACTAACCCTTTAATGACAGACAGTAACAGGATTATTAGGTTGCTGTCACTTTAAGACCGCATACACAGATCAGAATCGATAAGCGGAATCAAAATGTGTTTGTCTTATCAAATCACTGGTTCTTGGACCCTTAAAATATATCAATTTGAGTTTAACAGTCTCATTTACAGTTATGATCACATCTGACATTTAGAGTCCATATTGGCTGTGGGAGAGAAGACTGTAATGGTGAACTGCAGTTCTAGAGGCTATGCTAAGGAATGTTCGGTTTAAAATAGCATGCATAAAACACTATGAGAAGTCTGAAAAAATGAAAATGACTTTTATCAGACAAATGGAGCCCAATGACCAATTATTTCCCTTTGCCAATTAACCTTCCCAGCAGCCCTTGCTCTTCCCCCTGGTGGCATACTGACTGCCAAATGTGTTTGCACTCATCAGCTCCAGCTAGCTGATGAAAAGAGACAGGGGACTCAGTACATTAGCCCAAGGGTGGGACAAATATCAACCTATCTTTCCATAGCTCTGTGTTAAGGTGTGTGAGGTAAGGCCATCCACAGAACATCAATAAATCAATGAAGGAAGTAAGCACTGCCTCCAAGAATCTGTCGTCCCTCAGACCATAGATATGTGGCTTAACCAGGCATTCACCCAAAAATGAAGTATGGAAGTTCTGTCAATATTTACTTTGGGAGATAAAATGAGAAGCAACTCTTTTTCCAAACAATGAAAATGAATAGTTACTATATCTATTTACCTCTAAACATATTACAAGTATTTATCCTAAGGTTATGCGCACACACACACACACACACACACACACACACACACACACACACACACACACACACACACACACACACACACACACACACACACACACATGTTGTGTTTCCATGTTTTATGGGGACATTCCATAGGCGTAATGCATTTTATACTGTACAAACCATATTTTCTATCCCTCTACACTGCCCCTGCCCCTAAACCTACCCATCACAGGAGACATGCTGCATTTTACATTTTCAAAAACATCACTTAGTGTGATTTATAAGATGTTTTCCTCATGGGGACCAAAAAAATGTCCCCACAAGGACAAAAATTTGGATATTGCCATCTTTGTGGGGACATTTTGTCCCCATACCGTAGGGATTACCAGTCCACACACACACACACACACACACACACACACACACACACACAGTAGTTTCCATGTTTTATGGGGACATTCCATAGGTGTAATGCATTTTATACTGTACAAACCGTATTTTCTATCCCCCTACACTGCCCCTGCCCCTAAACATACCCATCACAGGAAACATGCTGCATTTTTACATTTCCCCAAAAGGTCAAGGATTTTGGATATTGCCATCTTTGTGGGGACATTTTGTCCCCATACCGTAGGGATTACCAGTCCACACACACACACAGTGTGTAGCCCAGTCGAATCGTGCGAAGTACCCAGGGTGACACTCCTGGAAGACGTTCCCACTCTTGGACGAACTGAGACAGAGAAAGAGGAGTAGAGAGGTGTAGTGGGCATACTTGACTTAGGGTGCCGGTCTGGGACTCCGTGGAGGGATCGTCCGGCCGCAACGGAGAGCCGACTGCGTCCATATGTGGCAAGGAGGCTGCGATGACCTGAGTGGGAAACTGCTGGAGAGAACGGGTCGTGTCTCCAAAAATACTTGGCTGCTCTGAACTTGTCAACCACAGTGTTGACGGCCTCGCAAAATAAACCCTCCTGAGAAACCGGCGCGGCGAGGAGGAAAACCTTCTCCTTGTCGCGAATCTCAGTAAGGTTCAACGAAAGGTGGCGTTCAGCGGCGACTAATCCAGCCATCGAGCGTAGTAGCCTGTAAGGCCAAATCCGTGGCCATGCGGAGCTTAACAGCCTCGGGCGTAACCCCGCCCCCTTGTCCATTTCTTTAAGAACGTCAGCTTGGTAGGCTTGGAGAATGGCCATCGTATGGAGGGCCAAGCCAGCCTGACCGGCCGCTACGTAGGACTTACTGATTAAAGCGGAAGTGGTCCTACACGGCATAGAAGAGAAGAGGGGGCGAGACTTCCAAGTGTATGCTGAAGACGGAGAGAGATGAGAGGCTAATGTGTCCTCAACCGCCGGAATGGCGGAATAACTGCGCTCCACAGAACTAACGAGGAGGCGTTAGTGCAGTTGTGCAGATCCAAAAGCACGTCGACGAGCTCGGAGTAGACCGCAGAAGGCCGCGCTTCCTGGCCGCTAAGTGGGAGACCGTCATCAAACGGAACAGACCCGAAATCCTCGGAGTCGGACGCTATTGTGAGCAAGATATCATCCAGGCCGAAAGAAACGGTTTCACATGCTTCCGGGCTGGGCATCATGTAATCGTGCGCGTATACAAGCGAGCTTGGCCGCGGCGCGCGCCGAGAGGGAGTGAGAGAAGGGAAATCGGCCCGCTCGCACTCGATATCCTCGAGCTCAACATCCGAACCCCAGGCCGCGGATCCGAGTGAGGCTTGGGCCATCTCGGGTGCACGGTGGGGAAAAACGGAGGATTCCTTCTCAAAAAGAGAGAGCCTTGAACGGAGGGTCTTAAGAAGGAGATTATCGCAGAATTTGCAATTCGACGTGCCCTGAACCGCCTCGCACGCATGGGCGAGGCCCATGCATTTAAAGCACTTACCGCGTGGGTCGTCGCTCGAAATAGAGCGAGTGCATGGCGGAGGGCAGCGACGAAACTCCATCATACTTCACCGGTAGGAGAACGAGTTCCACTGTCCGTGGTTGTTGAAGTAATGAAGAAGAAAGAAGCTTAAATCCATGTTTTTAGGGTCAGATAAATCGCACGAAGGGAGCGATGCTACCGCTTCGTGAAGGCAGAGAAATCTGGGGAGCTATACTGACGCGCGCACGTCAGTATAGCTAAAAAGTTGATGAGCTAGAGGGCCGGTGCTGCGCCATCAGCCAATGAATTGGCGTGATTCTATAAGGGCTTCAGACAATCGGCACGCCCAGGGGCGTACCCCATTTGCGTCATTATGCAGCGTCGAGTGAACCTATGAAAGAGAACCAGGCACTACTCATCACCTGTCCAATATAGTCTCAACAGTGAAGCATCGTGGTGGCAGCATCATGCTGTGGGGGTGTTTTTCAGCTGCAGGGACAGGACGACTGGTTGCTGTGTGTACATTAACGAGAAAAAAAAATATTACTTAAATGATTTTAGCAAATGGCTGCAATATAACAAAAAGTGAAAAATTTAAAGGGGTCTGAATACCACTATATATATATATATATATATATATATATATATATATATATATATATATATATATATATATATATATATATATATATATATATATATATATATATACACATATACATATGTAATGATTGTTACTCATCACAGAGCAATAAAATGCATCACAGTATATGACAAACGCTTTTTCTGCTTCACTAGTCCCATCATCTAATCAACGTATACAGTGAGCAGTGCCACTTGGAGCATTCATAAGTATTTACAAACCTCTCACAAATTAAACTGCTGCAGCTCTTTGCCATAAGCAAAGAAGGTAATTGCTTGTTAACTCCCAAGGTTTAGTATTTTAAAGGCTGACTTTCATGAATTGCCTCAAACGAACCTGAATGAAAATAATGACGCTCCGGTGAAATAAGTCAGAGACGGAGAGCAGAAAGATTTAAAAGGAAAATCCGGCCAGTGTGCTGGTTCAGATCGGTTTTAATGAATGTGCTAAATAGCCATTCTGTCTATTTCACATTCCATTTAGAAACCAGGAAAATTCTTAGAAAAATAAGGCTCACTCTTCTGTGCCTGAACAAATGAGATTCCCTCTGCAACATTAGATTCATTTAATGAATTCCATACATCAAATTAAATTGCTGCTAGTGTGACTTTCTTGCAAGGAGTGTGTTTAGAGAATTGCTGAACACTGCCCTCCAGTTTCATCTGAAAGCTATACTTTATAATCAGGAAACATTAAAGAAATGAAAAGGTATTTGAAATGTATTTAATTGAGTGAGATATTTTAATCCAAATCCAGTCACTGTGAGGAATATTGTTTCCCACAATGCAATTTACTCTCCATTTAATCTCCATTGTGATGAATTAACCATTCAAGAAATGAACGTTGCAATCGCCTTTTCTTCCCTGTGACGTGTATCAGAGTGGAACGGCTTCTCAAACAAGAAAAAGTGTAGGGCAGGACTTGATTTTGTCCAGGGATACTGATTACGGTTCGCTATTGGTCAATCTCACTCGAGTGACAAGTTGCCCCACCATCAGAGAATTCGCTACAAGAGCAGGGAGAAGTCATTTTCATTAAAGATTATGAGGAGACCTGCATAAAAATAATAATGATGTGCACAGATAAATCAATTATACATAAAAATAAAAAAACTTGTTTTGATTTCATGGTGACTTGGAGGATTAAAGTATTCAGTAGTAACAACGGCCAGTATTTAGCAATCAATCGACTAGTATTTAATTCAGAAAATATGTTACCTTCAAGTCATGTTGGAATAATCATATTTAGAAGAGCACACTTGAACACCACCACAAAGCCTGGATTTGGCACGGTCGATGAAAGAATCCAAGTTGGTATCATAATTATGTTTTGTCAATTTTGACTGTAAAGTTTATTTATATATATTCTGTGTATTGATGATGAAAAATGGTTATAAAGTGTATGAACCAACACGTTTTTTTGTGACAATCATTCTCTGTGGCAGCACGAGAATGATAAAATGCATAGCATCAATTACACACCTAATGAACATTTGCAACTCTAATAATTTGCAACTCGTTTTAATTGCACCAAAAATTTGAATGTAGGAATTTCTCTGGAGGACTTGGATGGATGTGACCTTAAAAATACTGAATTACAATTAGAATTTGATGTAGTGATTGAAAAAGTTAAATCATAGATGCTTATTTTTTATCTACTTTATCTTCTTCTGAGAAATGCTTTAAATGCTTTATTATTACATACTATTAGTGCAAAAAGAACAGACATTTTTTTCAAGAAAGTAAACGGGGTCAGTTTTTGAGGAAGGTACAGTATGTAGAGTTGACAGCTATTCTCTCTATATATATACAGTATTATTTATTCATAACTCTGTGTGTATGAGAGACCTTTTTTTCTTTGCAGACAGTCTTGAAAGCCTTAAAACAAAGCTCTTGTTTATTTTTAGAGTTTGTGTCTACAGACAGACGAGATCAGAGAACTGACAGGGTGCTGCCTCAGCTGTGTAAAGAGAGGTGGCCGGACACTCGAACATCCCTGGACTAAATCCATGTGTCACCAGAAGTGCAGCAGGTTATTCCGTGGAGGAGGTTTCACTGCTACTGACAGCGGACTGAGCGGGCAAGAGAACCAAAACTATGTGCGAAGGCAATATGTGCTACACTGAAACTGATGAAAACAGATTCAAACAAGTGAAGCAGAGCAGCTGTCAAGAAAGACATCAGGTTTTTTTTTTGTCATCTATCTCCTTGCTGTGGAAGCTTGTTTCTTCCACGGAATAAAAAAAAAAAGGTAATTGTGACTTCTCACAATTCCGATTTAGTCCTTTGCATGATATAAACTCACAATTAAGTTATAAAGTCAGAATTGCAAGATATAAACAACCCAATCTCGTAATTCGTACAGATTTTATGAGGTGGCTTATTTGTACAAATTCAATCATTTTTTTTTCAAAAAGCATTATCAGGACGGACCACCCCTAACCCCACCCCTAAACCTACCCATCACTGGTGTCTAGAAAAATCATATGAAAACTTACACGGAAGCTCTTATGAATTAGCCAATTTGTAAAATATGTACAAATTGCTGAGAGATTGTTTTGGATATAAGTTCATATCTCACAATTCTGAGAAAAAAGTTGCGAGATGTAAATATGCAATAGTGAGGAAAAAAGTAAGAATTGAGATTTAAAAAATTAAAGAAGAAAAAAATCAATTATCTTTTAAATCGTTTTTTTCCGTGTCGTACACAGGCTTCCATATCTTGATGATATTAATTTACTGTGGATTTATTTATTTTTAAATACTATTCTGTAGGTCATAAGTCATGAAAAATAGTAGGCTACCTATTTGTTCTATATCAAGAGCGAAATAAACAAGCCTACAAACATTGCATTGTCTGAATGGCGCAGGTGCACTTAGGGTATCTGAATCTAGTTTAATGATGATGAAAAAATGGCTGGCACGCCAGGCGCATTGTCCAAAAGGGTTGTACCTAGTTGTATGAGTCATGGGTGTGTTTTGGGCGTAACATGCAATAAATCAATCAAAGTCTAAATTCCCATTTCCTTTAAAACCCAGTTGTGCTTTTACCATGGCGGACTCATTATTTACATGGCAGAATTTGCGAGCAGAAATACTGAACGCTTCTCTAGAGAGGAATCCTTATATATTTAATATTTAAAAATGTTTGTGTGCTGCTGCGGGCGTGCCTGTGCGTGTGATAAGCAGTGTGCATGCATTGTGCACCCGCCTATATGCATATAATACTAACGTGCCCTTTAAATTACACAAAAAATAGCAACGCACTAACAAAGCACCTGAACACAACTCGTCATGCTGGTCTGAAAACGAGTTGTGTTCAGGTGCTTTGTTAGTGCGTTGCTATTTTGAGGCAACTGAAATCAACTGCACCATTGATGGGCACGAGTGCATTTACTATTTAAACAACTTGTTTAAATAGCCAGCCTATGGTCTTCATTGGCTACCCATGAACAATATTTATTTTGACCTGCCCTCAAACATGAGTATTCAGGTGTGAATTAATACGGTAAAACTGCCGCTTTCACCATTCATATCAGTTTATATACAAGTCCTGAGGAAGCTTCCAGAGCTGAAATTCAGAAATGGTAATGGCTGTTCGGTTTGACACACGCTGTAAGCGGTAGACCAATCACAACAGACTGGGCTGTCTAACCAATCTGAACAGAATAGGCATTTCAAACCATTTAGACACTGAGAAAAGTGGTACTGCTGCAATCATATCTATAATATGTTATGAGAAAATTAATTTTTTTTTTGTTTGTTTTGTTTATAGTGGCTGCATGTATTGAAGCAAATCCAAAACAAAATTAGGAACCTTTAAAATAGCATAATAGGGGAACTTTAAAATAGTCTTTATGCCGCTATTTTCCATATAACAACAATTAACACGGACCAAAAATAACATACAGTACTCAGAGTTTTCCCCCTTCACAGTTCTGTTCCTCCAGAGGTTTCCATGTCAGCGGATGGCTGGGTCACAGTGGGCCTGCTGCTCTGGCAGAGGGTCAGATCCATAGACGGATTATCTTGTTTTCTGGACTGCATGGGGGTTCAAGGCCAATAGATCCAAGATACTGTCACCACAATCTCAATTAATCCCATTAACCTGGCCGAAAAGGTTACTTTTTTTCCCCTTTGCAATATTGACACTACACTTCCCTTGTGTTTTCCCTCCCCTTTCTGACTAACCTTAAACACATCAGTGTGAAACATTCCTCACTGTGACATCCCTGTAGGCCTACTAATAATAATAAAAACATTAGTTGACAAAAATCATATGATCCAAACTTAAAGATGGAGTCCAAATCCATACCCAAACTATGACTGTAATTGGAAAAAAAAGAAACTGAAAAACAAACAAACAAAAAAACACACATAATAGCCACAATAGCCACACTTTAACGTTTTTCCATGTTGTACGAATTATTACGGATTGTCATGAGCTCTTTTATTGTCTTACTCTACTGTACTTTAACACCTTATGGGGCTGGTATTTGGTTTCTGAAAAATGCATTTCGAAAACCAAGAATGTGACAGCTCTGGCAATCTGTAATTAAAATATACATATATGCTCCTATAATTTACAGACATACACATTGAAATATTTTTTGTGACCAATTTCCCAAGTTTGTTGCAGTCATCTGATATACAGCTCAGTTTTATTGTTTTCTCATCCCTGTGTTTGTTCACTGTGAGACTCTTCTAGGACTCCGTTCCTGGGGCTGGAGAGACACTCTACTGCTCCCATACCAATCATTTGCTCTGATGAAGAGGTTTTGCCCACGTCCCCTCTGAGTTTGTTGAGAAATTTATGACTGACCGTCAGAGTTCCTCTAAGAACTGACAAACACATCTCAAGAATGACAGCCAGCCAGACTTCAAACAGAATTAGTGCCGATTTTCAAAGTTTCAGGATAGACGCGAAACCCATCCTGTTAACCTATGTGACAGGTTTACAGGATAAGTCATGCAATGCCAGATATTTTACTGTTGAGATAAATCTGGCACTCTTTGCAGGCAGAGAACTAGTCTGGCCAATAACTGGCCACAGTCTTAAGGTGCTATTACATTAACCATTGCTTGGTGACATTTTGTGGATAAAATCTAGGGCCCCACTTTATATTAGGTGGCCATAACTACTGTACTTACATCAAAAATTAAGTACAATGTACTTACTGTGTTCATGTATTGTATTGCAAAACACCTTTGCTGATAATGAGGTGGGATATGGGTAGGGTTAGGGACAGGTGTGGTGGTATGGGTAAGTTTAAGGGTAGGGTTAGGTGTAAGGGAAGTGTCAGCAGTGTAATTACAAATGTAATTACAGAAAATAATTACAGCTGTAATTACATGAAAGTATTTAAAAAAATGTAAGTACAATGTAAAAACATGTATGAACACAAGTGCAATGTATCAAATTATTAATTAAAATGTTAGTACATAGTAAGGCCACCTAATATAAAGTGGGTCCAAATCTAGTAATTTCAATAGAAACCTGTGCATTCAGGAGATAGACATTTTTGCTAATGTTCAAGCTTGTCATGCAAATTCACCACATTCTCCAATAGAAAGCTGCTTGGTTTGAAAGTAACTTCTGAGTGAGCTGTGATTGCTAGATCGCTATGCTACGTAACTCTCGTCAACATTTTCTAATGTTACTCCAACTCAAAAGAAGCCCTCAGACCAATATGTACAATTATTAAAGGGATAGTTCATCCAATATGAAAATACTGTCATGTTATTCCAAACCAGTAACCATTTCTTTCCTCTACGAAACGCAAAATAGGTAATTTTGAAGTTATTGGGAACTGAAAGTTTTGGTGATGATTTACTTCCATTGCATATAAAACACAAGATCTACTTCCTCTAATATCTTATGTTCCACAGATGAAAGTCATACAGGTTTGGAATGACAAAAGGCTAAATAAATTATGACAGAATTTCACTTTTTGGTTGACCTGTCCTCTTAGAGAGTTCATAATAATTAAAGTTTAGGGATGAGTAAATCCGAATTGAAATGGAAATTACCTTAGTCAGGGTGGATACAAAGACAGCTGTAAGGGAAAGATGTACAGTTCGTTTCATAATTTGTCCTGTCTTGGTCAAAGTCATGTCAAATATTCATAACCCATGTTTTTAAGATATGGAATGGACTGGACTTTCGTCCTTCACAGTCCAATTTTCATTTGTGTCCATATAAATATTATATCTACACTGAATAGCTCAATACCACAGTCACACAAATTCAACAAATTCAAGAAATGCTGCAGAAGTCTCTGAAAATGGACTTTACAGCCTATTTTCATTAGTAGAAAATGTATAAATCCTGAAAGTCCAATCGTCCCAAAAATAACTTAACAAAGCATAACTTACAAATGTACGCTGAGATATCCTGTTTTATAACTCCCTGAACACTATGAAAATTGTGGATAATTACATATTGGCCCAATAAATGACTTCCAAATAATTATTCCCAAACAAAAAGATGCATTGTACTAATCATAGCTTAAGATCTTCAAGTAAAAATGTATATTCCCCTGCATCACATCTGGCAAGTGACAGAAGTTACTTAATTATATAATGAGGATGAGATTAATAAATGGATAAATAAGAAAATCATGAGCTTGACGTGTTTTGTATTAAAAGGTAGGCTAATAATCCCTGAAAGAGGCAGACGCTGAATGCAATCTAACGGCACTGCGGTCGCATGGCACACATATCACACAAATTACTTAATTTACTTATTACCTATTATTTCAGACATATGACATGAGGAAAATAAAACGGTTGGCTACCATCAGATAATTATGTGGCAACGTTAACTTGGAACACAATCATGAAACCAATGAATGCATGAACTCATGATTCTACAAAATGTCAAAAGTGTTTATTTTTTATTTTTTATGGTTTTGCAAGAAGCAGGAACTTATATGCTTACTAACTCATACTGTTGTCATGGTACCCAGGATAAGCACACACACGCACCATTTTGAGAACTCAGGCTCAATAGAAATAAACGTGACTCTCGTATTTTCTAATGTATATAATACAAAAATACTAATAATAGGTGAACCTCCTGGAGTGAATGTGTACCGGTTGTAGACCAGGGGAGCCCAATCCTGCTCCTGGATATCTTCTTGCAAAGTTCACCTCCAACCCCAACCAAACACTACTGAACCAGCTAGTAAAGATCTTCAGGAGCACTTAAAGATTACAGACAGCAGTGTTGGATCAGGGTTGGATCTGAAATTTGCTAGACTGTGCAATCTCTCTCTCTCTCTCTCTCTCTCTCTCTCTCTCTCTCTCTCTCTCTCTCTCTCTCTCTCTCTCTCTCTCTCTCTCTCTCTCAAAAAAAAAAGCCCCCTGGCTAATATCAGTTTTATTTCAAAGGAAAGCAGTTTCATACTCAAGCTACACAAATACAGAGTTTAGAGTTCACAAGGTGCATTGACTTAATCTAAGCTCCTAATCCGACAGCATCACTTTGCTTCGACTTTGAAAAATCAATGGTCACACTAGGTTAATTATTCTTTTTAATCATGTCTGCTGAACAGTTCAAAGACTCTATAACTGAATAGATGAGACTGTTTTAGGTCAGTGTATGTAGTAACGAAACTCTTTAAAAAACAGAATAAAGAATGCATTAAAGCAAAACGAGTCTGATTTGTGGAGTTACAATGGACTTGTAATTAATTAAAACACTTGGTTCAGTCGGTTGGTCTGTCTGATTCAACCACATCCATGGATTTTGTACAGTTAGATCATCTGTGTAAATAACACTTTGACTGTGACTGTTTACCACTGCAGCTACTGTATGTAAGGGGGAGAAGATACCAGTTTCAGGCAAATATGATGACATGCCATGAAAGAGGCACTTTTGAAATACAAACAAACAAAAACACACAAACACACACACACACACACACACACACACACACACACACACACACACACACACACACACACACACACACACACACACACACACACACACACACACACACACACACAGTGCAAATCTTTTTGTGTGTGTGCATAATCTTTCAAAGGTTTATTATTGAAATTGTATTTCATTACTTTTTGTTATTATTTATCTTATTATATTATTTTCTCATTAATACTATAAGAAAATATTATTATTATTAATAATAATAATTGAAAACAATCAGCAATAATAATATATAATATAATATAAGCATTATATAAAATATAATACCTTAATACACACACACACACAAACACAAACACACACACACACACACACACACACACACACACACACACACACACACACACACACACACACACACACACACACACACACACACACACACACACACACACACACACACACACACACACACACACATGTTGTGTTTCCATGTTTTGTGGGGACATTCCATAGGTGTAATGCATTTTATACTGTACAAACCGTATTTTCTATCCCCCTACACTGCCCCTGCCCCTAAACCTACCCATCACAGGAGACATGCTGCATTTTTACATTTTCAAAAACATCACTTAGTGTAATTTATAAGATGTTTTCCTCATGGGGACTAAAAAATGTCCCCACAAGGACAAAAATTTGGATATTGCCATCTTTGTGGGGAAATTTTGTCCCCATAACGTAGGGATTACCAGTCCACACACACACACACACACACACACACACACACACACACACACACACACACACACACACACACACACACACACACACACACATATATAGTGGGTACGGAACATATTCAGACCCCCTTACATTTTTTCACTCTTTGTTATATTGCAGACATTTGCTAAA
This sequence comes from Gobiocypris rarus, assembly GCA_023029165.1. Taxonomy (NCBI): domain Eukaryota; kingdom Metazoa; phylum Chordata; class Actinopteri; order Cypriniformes; family Gobionidae; genus Gobiocypris; species Gobiocypris rarus. Next base: position 34,197,915 of record CM040918.1, on the reverse strand, counting down.
ATCATTTAAGTTAATTTTTTTCTCATTAATGTACACACAGCACCCCATATTGACAGAAAAAACAGAATTATTCAATTGTTGACATTTTTGCAGATTTATTGAAAAAGAAAAACTGAAATATCACATGATCCTAAGTATTCAGACCATTTGCTCAGTATTTAGTAGAAGCACCCTTTTGATCTAATTCAGGTTGGATGGTAAACGTTGGTGGACAGTCATCTTCAGGTCTCTCCAGAGATGCTCAATTGGGTTTAAGTCAGGGCTTTGGCTGGGCCATTCAAGAACAGTCACAGAGTTGTTGTGAAGCCACTCCTTCGTTATTTTAGCTGTGTGCTTAGGGTCATTGTCTTGTTGGAAGCTGAACCTTTGGCCCAGTCTGAGGTCTTGAGCACTCTGGAGAAGGTTTTCGTCAAGGATATCCCTGTACTTGGCCGCATTAATCTTTCCCTCGATTGCAACCAGTTGTTCTGTCCTTGCAGCTGAAAAACACCCCCACAGCATGATGCTGCCACCACCATGCTTCACTTTTGGGACTGTATTGGACAGATGATGAGCAGTGCCTGGTTTTCTCCACACATAATGCTTAGAATTGAGGCCAAAAAGTTATATCTTGGTCTCATCAGACCAGAGAATCTTATTTCTCACCATCTTGGAGTACTTTAGGTGTTTTTTTTTTACCTAACTCCATGCAGGCTTTCATGTGGTTTGCACTGAGGAGAGGCCACTCGGCCATAAAGCCCCGACTGGTGGAGGGCTGCAGTGATTGTTGACTTTCTACAACTTTCTTCCATCTCCCGACTGCATCTCTGAAGGTCAGCCAGTTATCTTTTGGTTCTTCTTTACCTCTCTCACCAAGGCTCTTATCTCCCGATAGCTCAGTATGGCCGGACGGCCAGCTCAAGGACGGGTTTTGGTCGTCCCAAACGTCTTCCATTTAAGGATTATGGAGGCCACTGTGCTCTTAGGAACAGAGGTGGGGGACTCGAGTCACATGACTTGACTCGAGTCAGACTCGAGTCGCACATTTTAGGACTTGAGACTTGCTTGACAAATATTACTAAAAGACTCGACTTGACTTTGACTTGATATTCATGACTTGAGACTTGACTCGGACTTGAGTTAAATGACTCGAAATAACTTGTTTATGTTTAATAAATATCTGTTTTTGAACGCACCAAAACCGAACCACATGACGCAGCAGGCAAACAGAGAGAGCTAACGTAAGAGACAGTCATGAATGAAGGCGCTACGGCAGGTTTCCATGGTAACCAGCGCGTTCCGGGCCGCGCTGTATCCTGTATCATTTTCATACGAAGAGTTTGCGGTGATGAGTTCAAAATTGCAACAACAACAACAAAAAAACTCTAGACTACGAAACCGTCAAGCACTGTAAGTTGAAATGTGGTATCCGACTTGTGACGGAAGTGTTACTGATGGAAGTGATACTAGTTTCTCAGTTCACAGATGGTTTCTGTATTGTTTCTATATAAAAATGTCAACACAATGTATTTGCCCTGGCTCTTGTCATTTTGCTACGTTTTTTATGCTTGTTGTTGTCAACTGTTGACATTGTACAAGCAAAATGTGGCGGTTGGTCAGTGTTGTTGTGAATGGACATCTGGGTTAAAGTCACCATTCTGTGTGTTCTGCATTGGAGCTGATTTTTGACAAATTATGTAACTAAAAGTAATTTTTATAGTCTCCTAATGATTGGAATTATATAAATAAAAAAATGCTGAAATCCCGACAACACTGCACAGATGTAAAAAAGTTTAGTAAAACATGACTACTAAAGTGAGTATATATTACTTTTTGTCTATTTTTTTTTTTTTTCAGCAAACTTTATTTGGGGTCCAAAAGACCCAGATAGCTTACAATAATAGCATTTTAAGCCAATTAAGCAACAACAACAAAAAAAAGATACAATTTAAAATAAAACCATCAATTAGACATAGGTCAGAAAAAAACTTGTGTAACAATTGACATTCTGTCCTCCTCACGTTTGAAATGATGGCTACGCCCCTGTTTGGACATGATACTAATCCAAAGCACTCAAATATCATTGAAGAAATATAAAAAAACTTTATTTCATCATGGCTTTAATATTTAGTATACAGGTGACAAGACAAGGGCACATACGCATTGTGGCTAATGAGCCTTCGTTAGGGTGTGAGCAGCAAACACAATCTGAGTTCTCTTAAGTTTATTAGTCATATAACAATCACCTGGTCACACTGTAGAGGACAAGCAAATAATACAAAAAATATATCTCACCTAATATGTTGGCTATGTAATTTTGAATGTTACTTAAATTTTTTTAGATTTGTATTGTATTAACAACTCTGTATACACGCTGTATGTGGACACATTTTTAGTAGACATGCATATTGCAATTATTATTGCAAATAAAACTACCATAGTCCATAACTACTGTAGTTTTAGCTTATTTTAATATAAAAATCATCAAACATTTATATGACTTGCCAGTGACTTGCTTGACCCAAGCTATGACTTGACTTGCTTGACATAAAGCAGTGACTTGACTTGACTTGACTCTCACAAAAATTGACTTGGACTTGCTTGAGACTTGAAGGTTAAGACCTGAGACTTTCTTGTGACTTGCACATGTGTGAACCTTAAGTACAGCAGAGTTTTTTTTTTTTTTTGTAACCATGGCCAGATTTGTGCCTTTCCACAATTCTGTCTCTGAGCTCTTCAGGCAGTTCCTTTGACCTCATGATTCTCATTTGCTCTGACAGCAGTGTGAGCTGTAGCGTTTTATATAGACAGGTGTGTGGCTTTCCTAATCAAGTCCAACCAGTATAATCAAACACAAATGAAAGCAAATGATCAGGCTGGGTTTACCCATGCAGTTTATATGTAAGGCATAATCAATGTATAAACAATTTTAATGCACAACGTGGAGGCAAAGAACTGCCTGACGAAGCAGAATTAACAACTTTATTAACTACGTATGTGTGTGCGTGATTCAATGAAAACTTCCATTAAAATAGAACGTTGATTCAACTGACTTAGAACTACCTTTGTATTAAACGATTTTATTGCAAACCTTCCAGCCAATCAGAATCAAGTATTCAGACAAACCACAGCACACATTTTTCATTGTTTTTTCACCACTGTCAGTGACCCTATCAGCACATGCAATGGACAACTCAGTCCACAGTGTGATGCTGGAAAAATTAGGACATTTCAATGCTACTTGGGATATTCTTGTTCTGTGGTGACTGGAGGGTGCTTTTTTCTTAACAAAACACACTGCATTAGTGTAACCTGCTGTACATACTCATTATTAATGCTGTGTGCTCGCTCCTAAACTCATCTCCACTCTTACATAATGCAGGAGATTGCATTCCCAGAATAGCTCTGCAGTGCTTTAGGGAGGAAAAGTGCACAAGTGTCAGGTTGTATGAATATAAAGAAAAAAAAGAAAAAATGAACACAGAATCAGTGTCAAGCCAAACCTCCAATGAAATGGGGAGATGCACTGATTTCGAGTCCCATGAGCAGAAGGGACGCATTGAGCACCCCTGATACCATTCAACAAGCAGGACGTGAAGCTCTCAGATCTCTCCCTGGAGAACAATGTTCATTGCAGTGTTGCAAAAACTGCGTGTTTATCGTATACTGTAAGAACAGCTGAGCTCGACAATGTTGAATGAATGCAGTGCTGGCTCTGATCTCAGCTCAGAGTTTATCGCCAGCACTGAGTCATTAATCGATGCGGCTCAGCAGAATCATAGCGGCATGAAGTTTGCCCATCCAGAATGATGCCGTACTGCTGCGATGGGGCCAATTGACTGTAGAGGGCCGAAATTGTTTTTCCTTCAGCATCTGAGAGGTTCTCCTGTGAGACAGAGGAAGGGAGAAAGAACGGGGAGGGTCTATGTGAATTACTTTGATGGCAAGGTATTCGTTGAGAGTGTCGCTGATAGGATCTGAAGTCTGGAGAGGAAAGATAGTGCTGCAACAGCGAGAGGATCTACCCGCTGACAGCTTCCTGTCATTTATTCACCTCTGAAAGCTGAAAGCCACGGCTTTCCATGCACTCCTAATCAATAATGACACAAACAACATTTCACACAGCTCTCATAAACTTTAATGGCTTTTCCAATTACTCTGACTGACAAATTCAGACCAGGGCATTAAAAAGGCTGAAAATTAACTATAACTTAGCCACTCATGTGCATCCATCCGTACATACCGTGGGATTTGTTTCCCATCTTAATTGCGAGTTATTTAGAGGTATGCAAAGTTGTGAAGGGCAGAAATGACCATGGGATAAAAAAAGTGGTTTCATATGATTCATTATTATTTATAATGGGAGATAGAGTACTTGGCATCTGATGTGTCTGTGTGTTGACTCAAGGGCTTACACTGCTCGGCTGGCTCTGCAGAGAGAAAAACAGACCACTGTCATGTCAAAGAGCATTTACATACAGCTTTGTTCACTTGCCCCTGAATGCACCTGAGCACACACTGAAACTAAAGACATACCACAGCAGACCCGATGCCAGAGTAAAATTTAAAGAGTTAGCTCACCTAAAACTTTTTAATTAAATCAGATATAATTACGTCCCTCCTTTGAATGAATTGATACAATATTTAAATTGTTCTCTGACATATAGGGTATGTAAATGACTTGTTGAATTATTTACTATTTAAAAAAAGCAGCATCAAGTGGTTCCACACAACCATATTGAGTAATTTTACAAATAAAAATTTTGTTATATGAACGAAAGAAATTCAAATAAAGCTGACAATTTCTTTGAGTAAATACAAACCATTTGAATTTGTCACTGTAACATAATATTTATATGTGCAGTTTACTTATATGGTTATTTAAAATTACATCTAGAAGAATTACATCTAATAAGTGCCCACAGTCTAATCACAGGCACCACTCTTCTGCATTATGGTAACCACAAAATGACAGAAACTCCTCTAAATGTCCAATATAACCAAACATTACAAACTAACATAAACTAACAACACCTTTCCATTTACAGAAAAATGCATCAAATAACTTGAATCCCTAAATGTACTCTCCAAATGCAGTCCCTTGCAAAGCATGCTGGGAACTACAGATTCACTGCCCAGTTTGTTCGTTTCACTCAGCAATGTTAAGTTATATTAACAAACACTTATTAAGTAAAGCTGAAAATACACTTTTTCTGTAGAAACAACTCAGTAAATTTAAGTTTATGTAGTTTTCAACCCTAGAATGAAATGGGCTATTATTACCTTATTGGGAAGGGTCATGAATAATGCTTTGCTCTGATTGGCTGTTTCACAGCAAGGCTCATTTAAGTAGCTCACAGCCTCACACCACTGACTTACCTGCTAAACAAGCTTACAATTAATAATAGTACACAATTAATCTGTCCGTATAACGTAGCACATACTCAATAGTTTAATGTATTGTCACACATAGGTTGCGTACGTGCAGTTATTCAGCAAACAATCGCAAATATCGAGAGATCCATGCTTGTATTTATTACAGTTCATTACCAAATTGTAATTTTGGTCAAGTTTTTATTTTTTAAAGTACATTTTAGTCTTGTCTTGTCTTGTAAAAACAAAGGCACCTTTGTTAGCCACTTCGCTATCGGTGTACAAAACATAGGCCGTAAAAAAATATGGACAACACGTCTTCACTACCTTCCACTGAAGAAAAGTAAAGCCGCCATGTCCGAATATGGCACTGAGATCTTGCGCCAATTTGGGACCAAGTCTGCGCAGTAGAAGGCAGGAAGTAGAGCTGGGATACCAAAAGGCCGCCAACATGCTCACAGATGCAGAACAATTAATTATGTTGGTGTGAAATAAACAGTTATGGAAATGTAGAAATTAAAGCTAAAGCTCCAGTCTCCTCCCGAAAATCCAAAAAAAGTCTGTTAGTGCCTCAGTGACAACCTCACTCAGAAAAGCTGTCAATCTCCGCTGTCAATCATGCTGTCACAACCCCCGTTTTTATAGCATCAAATAACTAACTAAAACACAAATACTTGAAATGAAATCATTTTGATAAAAACTGCATAAAATGACAGAAGCCATCTTTATGAAAACATTTTTTGAAGTGTATTTTGATTGTTTAGTTTCTGGTGTTCATTCGAATACATGGAGGGGCGGGTTGTTATGAGCTATACTTGGACCAGCCACATGGGGGCGATCGAGATGCTTTGGCTTCATTTTTCAACAAGAGTGCAGCAGGCTTGGTAAAAAAATGGGCTGGGAAGAGGGTGGACTCCTATGTTGTTCAGGGGCGGTCATATTCAAATAACTAGCTTGATACGTCAAAACCGGCAACAAATTGAAACATTTCAGTTTTGTTACCAGAGCTTCAGTACGTAATGGCACTTGTGTCTATCTGCCGCAAATATACCGCAAATGCTCTAAAGAATGCTGAATCCGAGCAGAAATGAGATCTACAGCTCTCTGCTATATCTTAAAGGGATAGTTCACCCCAAAATAAGCTACTTTTTTGTAATACAGGTCCTTCTCAAAAAATTAGCATATTGTGATAAAAGTTCATTATTTTCCATAATGTAATGATAAAATTTCATATATTTTAGATTCATTGCACACCAACTGAAATATTTCAGGTATTTTATTGTTTTAATACTGATGATTTTAGCATACAGCTCATGAAAACCCAAAATTCCTATCTCAAAAAATTAGCATATTTAATCCGACCAATAAATTAAAAGTGTTTTTAATACAAAAAAAGTCAACCTTCAAATCATTATGTTCTATTATGCACTCAATACTTGTCGGGAATCCTTATGGAGAAATGACTGCTTCAATGCGGCGTGGGATGGAGGCAATCAGCCTGTGGCACTGCTGAGGTGTTATGGAGGCCCAGGATGCTTCGATAGCGGCCTTAAGCTCATCCAGAGTGTTGGGTCTTGCGTCTCTCATCTTTCTTTTCACAATATCCCACAGATTCTCTATGGGGTTCAGGTCAGGAGAGTTGGCAGGCCAATTGAGCACAGTAATACCATGGTCAGTAAACCATTTACCAGTGGCACTGTGGCAGGTGCCAGGTCGTGCTGAAAAACGAAATCTTCATCTCCATAAAGATTTTCAGCAGATGGAAGCATGAAGTGCTCCAAAATCTCCTGATAGCTAGCTGCATTGACCCTGCCCTTGATAAAACACATTGGACCAACACCAGCAGCTGACATGGCACCCCAGACCATCACTGACTGTGGGTACTTGACACTGGACTTCAGGCATTTTGGCATTTCCTTTTCCCAGTCTTCCTCCAGACTCTGGCACCTTGATTTCGAATGACATGCAAAATTTGAGCGACAGTCCAGTGCTGCTTCTCTGTAGCCCAGGTCAGGCGCTTCTGCCGCTGTTTCTGGTTCAAAAGTGGCTTGACATGGGGAATGGCACCTGTAGCCCATTTCCTGCACACGCCTGTTCACGGTGGCTCTGGATGTTTCTACTCCAGACTCAGTCCACTGCTTCCGCAGGTCCCCCAAGGTCTGGAATCGGTCCTTCTCCACAATCTTCCTCAGGGTCCGGTCACCTCTTCTCGTTGTGCAGCGTTTTTTGCCACACTTTTTCCTTCCCACAGACTTCCCACTGAGGTGCCTTGATACAGCACTCTGGGAACAGCCTATTCGTTCAGAAATGTCTTTCTGTGTCTTACCCTCTCGCTTGAGGGTGTCAATGATGGCCTTCTGGACAGCAGTCAGGTCGGCAGTCTTACCCATGATTGCGGTTTTGAGTAATGAACCAGGCTGGGAGTTTTTAAAAGCCTCAGGAATCTTTTGCAGGTGTTTAGAGTTAATTAGTTGATTCAGATGATTAGGTTAATAGCTCGTTTAGAGAACATTTTCATGATATGCTAATTTTTTGAGATAGGAATTTGGGGTTTTCATGAGCTGTATGCCAAAATCATCAGTATTAAAACAATAAAAGACCTGAAATATTTCAGTTGTTGTGCAATGAATCTAAAATATATGAAATGTAAATTGTATCATTACAATATGGAAAATAATGAACTTTTATCACAATATGCTATTTTTTTGAGAAGGACCTGTATCTGCAATATCAATAATGACTTTACATTATCTTTTGGGTAATTCCTCAGACAAATTTGATGTGATTACTTTGTGATTAATTACATTAATTAATCCCCACATTGTGTAATTAATTAGATTCACAGCCCTACTTTAAATAAAGCGTTACAGATTAATCAGCATCATCAGAAATGTAATATAGTAACATTTCCTGTGTTCATTCATTTTTTACAACATTAGCAACAGATACTGTACATGGATAAAAAAAAAAAAAAAAAAAAACATGGTTTGTTTACAATATTCATTCAAACTACACTGTAAGAACAAGAAATCATTTCATATCGATTGGGACTCTCTTCCTATCCTTTTCTTTCCATACTCCTGTTCCTTTCCCCTTACCTCTTTGCTGACCTGTTTATTTCTAGACACACAGGCGCTCAGAAGAGGACGGAGTTATAAGTTTCAGCTCTCTGTGCATGTCTTCACGATGACACCAGTCACATGAAGGGCTGTACATCTGAATAAAGCAACTCAGCTGCAGATGAAATCTCAAAGGCCCCTGTGTTGCAGAGGTAAAATAATCCCAAAACACCTGTCCAATTTACCTGTCCTTATAATGACAACTGTCCCATGCTCAAAATGTTGCCACATACAGCACACACACAGGAAGCAAATGAGATGGCCATCAACTGTCAGCACTGGGGTTGTATATCATAAAAATAAACAAAAAACACTTCACAGCTAAATAAAAAAACAAAAAATAAAAAAAAACAGCTTGCTATGCAAATTTCATTCCTCATTTAAAGTGTGTGCTGTAACTTGACTAATATCATATGGTGATTTTGGGGAATACTTTAAAACAGGTTGTGCTGTCCCATAATCAGATTTTAATATAAATACAAGCACATTTTAAACAGAAGCGTATGGCAGTGGACAATCTACTTGTGCACAATGTTTACATTTCACATTGAGGTTATTATAACTGCCACAAGCAGTCTACATTTAGGGGTTTATCAAGCCCGATCACATGAAAATGCGTATCAATAATAGGAGTGTGCAATGTTGTGGAATGCATATGGTACTCAATTTTTCGCGTGCATATGATAAGCACTTTATGGCGTATTATTATACGCACAACCCCCCCACCCCCATCCTACCCAAGTGCATGCAATATACACGGCATGAAGTGAGTATCATATGCACGCGAAAACTCATTTTGGCATATACATTCCACGACATTGCACACTCGTACTATTGATACGCAATCTCATGTGATCGTGTTGGTTTATCCATGATGCTGCTGAAAGGAAACCTTCAGTCTAATTGGGGCTTAGCTAAACTAAGGTGTAAGCAGAAAATAAGAATACAGTATTCTGTATTCTTATTAGCTGTGCCAAAATCAAGTAGAGGAGAGTGGGGTACTTATGTTGTCCTCAAGATGAGACAAAATAAGGCAGAAGTATAATGAAAGTATCTAAAGTAATTTCCGGATGTTTCTATCATTTTAAATGATCAGCATACATTTGACAAAGGGTACTAAAAAGTGGTCCTGTTGCTCAATTTACCCCAGGTTAGGGGTAAGTTGCAACATATGGGTGTAAACTGATCATCTAATTAAATCTGAATAAAACTTATGTGAAATTGTAAAGATAATTTACCTCTTTTAAAAACACCTTCAATAATCAAATTTACTTTTACAAATTGTCATATTTCTTTTCTTAAAGCGAATTTAAACAACATAAAACTAACCAAATGAAGTAGAAATTGCAATATATTTAATTGTTCGCATTTATGAAACAATATGTTGAACACCAAAGTTGTAACCTTCCCCAAAACAGCCTAAACAGAGTTTGTTGAGAAAAATTTAATTTGACATACCAAAAACAGTTTTTTTAAAGTAAATGTGTGCCTTTCACTCCTCCCATGTGCTTCTCGTTTTCACAGTCTGGCAAAAATGATGAGTGGTTCCAAAATATATGATCACATGACAATAAAAGTGTACAGTTGCCACGATAAAGGGTGGGTGAAATTACCCACTGGCTCATCTTACCCCACTCTTCCCTAAACTGTTAATATAGACGTTATGTACTCCTGACTCAAAGTCTGCACCAAAAGAGAGGCAGGAACATTGTACTGCCTTCTAAGATGACCTTATATATAAGTATAGAATTTTTGGTCCTTGGTATGCACTTAGACTGGATAGATGAAGATGCTTGTCCACTGACTGTCTTAAAAGCCAACAATTCATAGTTGGGCCAATGTAGTTGTGTATGGGGAATGAACCCTACATGGGTTTATCCATAAGGAATGAGTCCGGTATGGGTTTGTCCATGTAGAGCACATACTCCAAGCCCATAAATGCTGGCCGGGTTGCAACCTTGGGCAAGTGTTTGATCCTGACTCTGGCATTATAGGGAGCTAATAGAAGAAGCATAGCAGATGTGTAACTTGGGAGTACTTGGGAAGGTGTAATGTCAGCTGAGCTGCAGTATTCTGGACGAACTGCAGAGGTTGTATTGCTGGGAAGCCGGCCAATACTGATTTAATGTAAATCGATAAGAGAGTGGACTAGGGCTTGTACCAGAACCTGAGTAGCTTTACTGGTCTTGGCAGCTTGTTTTCAGGAAGAATTTGCATGATTTCACTGTGGTTACTATGAGTTGAGCCAAGATATTGTCCAATGTGACACTCTTGACTTTCTGTGTGGGTGATATGGTTAAGTTGTCTATTGAAATGACAAGGTCTTGGCCGGGATGAATAGCAGCTTTTTGCTAAGTTTAGCTCGAGATGATGGACACTTATATTCCTACTGAAGGTCTTGGGATTGCCTTTATGTGCTGTCAGGGCGTTATTTTCCTTGTTCTGTATCCACAATTAAGTATATGGCTACACTTCTTTGTCTTCAGGTCATGCCACTTCCTTATCTTCACAGTTTTTAATGCCTTTGAAAGATCTAACAGTGTTCAATTTTCAATTACTATGATTTTAACAGCTCATGGGTTTTGAACACATGATCTATTTCACGAGTTTGTGTGCCCATATAATCTTAGTGAAAGTGGTAAACAGATTTGGCTTGCTGTCTGCTATAGAGGGTCTCGGAGAGAATATTCTACCTGACAATCAAGTACAATCATTTCTACCAATTATATTAAGTACTGACTGTACAGGTCCTTCTAAAAAAATTGCATATTGTGATTAAAGTTCATTATTTTCCATAATGTAATGATAAAAATTAAACTTTCATATATTTTAGATTCATTGCACACCAACTGAAATATTTCAGGTATTTTATTGTTTTAATACTGATGATTTTGGCATACAGCTCATGAAAACCCAAAATATCTCGAAAATTAGCATATTTCATCCGACCAATAAAAGAAAAGTGTTTTTAATACAAAAAAGTCAACCTTCAAATAATTATGTTCAGTTATGCACTCAATACTTGGTTGGGAATCCTTTTGCAGAAATGACTGCTTCAATGCGGCGTGGCATGGAGGCAATCAGCCTGTGGCACTGCTGAGGTGTTATGGAGGCCCAGGATGCTTCGATAGTGGCCTTAAGCTCATCCAGAGTATTGGGTCTTGCGTCTCAACTTTCTCTTCACAATATCCCACAGATTCTCTATGGGGTTCAGGTCAGGAGACTTGGCAGGCCAATTGAGCACAGTAATACCATGGTCAGTAAACCATTTACCAGTGGTTTTGGCACTGTGAGCAGGTGCCAGGTCGTGCTGAAAAACAAAATCTTCATCTCCATAAAGCTTTTCAGCAGATGGAAGCATGAAGTGCTCCAAAATCTCCTGATAGCTAGCTGCATTGAACCTGCCCTTGATAAAACACATTGGACCAACACCAGCAGCTGACATGGCACCCCAGACCATCACTGACTGTGGGTACTTGACACTGGACTTCAGGCATTTTGGCATTTCCTTTTCCCCAGTCTTCCTCCAGACTCTGGCACATTGATTTCCGAATGACATGCTAAATTTGAGCGACAGTCCAGTGCTGCTTCTCTGTAGCCCAGGTCAGGCGCTTCTGCCGTTGTTTCTGGTTCAAAAGTGGCTTGACCTGGGGAATGCGGCACCTGTAGCCCATTTCCTGCAGACGCCTGTTCACGGTGGCTCTGGATGTTTCTACTCCAGACTCAGTCCACTGCTTCCGCAGGTCCCCCAAGGTCTGGAATCGGTCCTTCTCCACAATCTTCCTCAGGGACCAGTCACCTCTTCTCGTTGTGCAGCGTTTTTTGCCACACTTTTTCCTTCCCACAGACTTCCCACTGAGGTGCCTTGATACAGCACTCTGGGAACAGCCTATTCGTTCAGAAATTTCTTTCTATGTCTTACCCTCTCGCTTGAGGGTGTCAATGATGGCCTTCTGGACAGCAGTCAGGTCGGCAGTCTTACCCATGATTGCGGTTTTGAGTAATGAACCAGGCTGGGAGTTTTTAAAAGCCTCAGGAATCTTTTCAGGTGTTTAGAGTTAATTAGTTGATTCAGATGATTAGGTTAATAGCTCGTTTAGAGAACCTTTTCATGATATGCTAATTTTTTGAGATAGGAATTTTGGGTTTTCATGAGCTGTATGCCAAAATCATCAGTATTAAAACAATAAAAGACCTGAAATATTTCAGTTGGTGTGCAATGAATCTAAAATATATGAAAGTTTAATTTTTATCATTACATTATGGAAAATAATTAACTTTTATCACAATATGCTAATTTTTTTAGAAGGACCTGTATAAAGTATTTGGTTTATCCGGCAGTACGGTTGCTCAAATGGACAGATCAAAAAATGACTGCAAGATTCATGTATATAAACAGGGCTAGGAAGTTATGAGTAACAAGTCACAAAAGAGATACGCAGAATTATAAAAAAGCACCTCAATGAGTGTAGTAATTCTGGAGGTTTGAACCATCTGAGAACAGTCTTGAACCTCATAACAATGCAGTAACCAACAGAGAAAATGTGCCACTTACTGTAGAATGCTTTGTCGAGCAAGGAGTCATTACTGCCGTCCACACTCCTTCTCTCCAGAGATAGCAAACATCAAATGACTGAGAACTAAATATCCCTATTGCACAACACAACCACTGGCAGGACCCTCAGAGGGAGTCCTGTTCAAAGCTAAATACAACACATTTTAAAACCAACCTAAGACTGAAATTTAATTGATCTGTTTTGGGCTGTCCCCTGTCTGCAATTTAAGGTGTGGGAATAAAAATGTGAGAGAGAGTGGTTCAAATTTGAGGTACATTTTTCAAGAGAAATTGCTTATCAGAGATTACGTAAGTGGTGGCTGCTGAATGACTTTGAACAAGGGCGGTCATACAGTCCACATACTGCACTGGGGAATTCTGGGGATTTTCACACATCATCTCACCCCTGCCCATAACTGACAAGAAGTCTGGAATTGGAATAAACAACTGGACAATGATTGGAGGAACTGTTAAAGATGAATATAGTCTAATACAACAAATTGCACTCAGTCTGTTTAATGTAACACACACACACACACACACACACACACACACACACACACACACACACACACACACACACACACACACACACACACACACACACACACACACACACACACACACACACACACACAGAAAAAAATAAATAAGTGATTTCTAAATTTACTTTGACTTGTATTTCATTGCAGACAATATGAACAAAAAATATGTCGTGTTTTGTCTGGTCAACTTCGTGTCATTTGTAAATATGCATCCTTTCCTGTCAGACTTGCAACACATTTTAAAAAAAAGTTGGGACAGTAAAGCATTTACCACTTTGTAATGTTGCCATTCCTTTTCACAACACTTAAAAGACGTTTAGGGACTGAAGACACCAAGTGATGAAGTGTTTCAGGTGTAGATTTTTCCCATTCTTCCTGCAAACAAGTCTTAAGGTGGGCAACAGTACGGGCTCTTCGTTGTCGCATTTTGCACTTCAAAATGCGCCACACATTCTCTATTGGAGACAGGTCGGGACTGCAGGCAGGCCAGTCAAGTACCCGTACCCTCTTCCTCTGCAGCCAGGACTTTGTAATGTGTGCAGAATGTGGTTTTGCATTGTCTTTTTGTGGTTTTGCATTGTTGAAATATGCATGGACGTCCCTGGAAAAGATGTCTTCTTGAAGGCAGCATTTTATGCTCCGAAATCTCGATGTACTTTTCAGCATTAATGGTGCCTTCACAGAAGTGCAAGTTACCTTTGCCAAGGGCACTTACACAACCCCATACCATGACAGACCCTGGCTTTTGGATTTGTTTTGAATGATCCTTTTCTTCTTTGGTCCGGAGCACACGGTGTCCATTCCTCCCAAAAAATACCTGAAATACTGATTCATCTGACCACAGTACATGTTTCCACTGTGTGATGGTCCATCCTAGATGCCTCTGAGCCCAGAGAAGTCAACAGCGCTTCTGGACACTGTTAACATAGGGCTTCCTTTTGGCACAGTACAGTTTTAACTACCATTTGTGGATGTAACTACTTATTGTGGTACCTGACAAAGGTTTGCCAAAGTAGTCCTGAGCCCATTTGGTGATATCGCTTATAGATGAATGACGATTCTTGATGCAGTGCCGCCTAAGGGGTCGGAGATCAAAGTTTTTCAGCTTAGGGTTGTGTCCTTTATGCACTGAAATTCCTCCAGATTCCTTGAATCTTTTAATTATGTTATGCACTGTTGAATGTGAAATATCCAAATCTCTTCCTATCTTTCTTTGAGGAAGTTTTTTTTTGTTTTTAAACATTTCAATAATTTTCTCACGTATTTGTTGGCAAACTGGCGATCCTCGGCCCATCTTTGCTCCTAAAGGATTAGACCTTTCTTGGATGCTGCTTTTGTAACAAATCATAATTACAATCACCTGTTGACATCACCTGTTTCAAATCACACCATTATTTAACCATTTTACCTCATTACTAGCCCTAAATTGCTCCTGTCCCAAATTTTTTTGAAATATGTTGCAGGTCTGAATGACAGGAAAGGATGCATATTTACAAATGACATGAAGTTGACCAGACAAAACATGAAATATTTTGTGATCATATTGTCTGCAATGAAATAAAAGTCAAAGTAAATTTAGAAATAACTACTTTCTTTTTTTATTTGCGTTTTCCATACTGTCCCAACTTTTTCTGATTTGGGGTTGTAGACTAATTTTATATTTTAGAGCAACTAACTCCACACCTACCCTAAACCTACCCACTTCTCTTTAATCGCAGAATTATGATTCCGCCGCTCCGTGAAGACACACACTTAGTCATATCTCATATCTTGTACTTTTTTTTTGGTTTTACATTTAAAGATGATTTAATTATTTCTTCTAGTTTGAATGTTCGCTTGAACGTTTGGTTTAATTGCTTTTGACTGAATTATATGCTTTTATTTATATTTATTTGATTCATTTTATATTATTCCTTTTACTGAAACTTATTATTGAACATTGCCTGTACACTGTAAAAAAAAAAAAAAAATCAGGTCTCCAATTGAAAATTTTCTAGTGACTAATCCACATCAAAAATGTAGATGTGACCAGTCACTAGAAAATTCTCAATTGGAGAGGCCTGAATTTTTTTTTACAGTGTACTTCTCTCTCAGGATAATTAACATGTTCTGTATGTTTTGGAGAACTATGTTGTTTTCAGTTGAC
The DNA here is from genome assembly GCA_023029165.1 of Gobiocypris rarus. Taxonomy (NCBI): domain Eukaryota; kingdom Metazoa; phylum Chordata; class Actinopteri; order Cypriniformes; family Gobionidae; genus Gobiocypris; species Gobiocypris rarus. Next base: position 34,182,198 of record CM040918.1, on the reverse strand, counting down.
GCTCCCCAACTCCAACCTTGGAGAAACTGTGTATCTGTGTGTATGTGCGCCAGCATTCTGTGTTACAGATCAGTTTTGGAGGTAGATTATGGGCATCCTAGGAGATGGGTGGACTTATTTTCTGGGCAATCTGGCTCCTGCTCCAGAACAGAAAGTTCACTACGTGCCTAATTCCGAGGTGAAAGCATCAACAAGTTATCTATGGAGACGTGCATCTGACTAACTGACAATGTGTGTAAATTTACTATGACTATCTATTTTCTCTTAGCCAACCAGAATCATTCAACCTTCAGTAATGACATAGTTAGACCTAGAAAAGAGTGAAATTATATGTACAAAACAAATTTAGAGGGAGAGCGTGGCCTACAAACTCCTTGTGAAATTTGAAGCTGGGTTCTATTCTTAAGTACATTTTTCTTTAATTAATTGCACTCCTGGTCTTCATTCTTCACAACTGGTCTTGGGTCCTAAACTGTTGTCCCCTAACAACATAGTGTTTTGAAACAACTTTTGAAACAAGGAACCAAGAACCAGGAAGCAAGTACGTATGACTTTATCAGTATGAATTTAGCTAGTATTCTATGGTAGATTATATGATAAATAAATGTAATTAATCATGCAAAGTTATCATGCATAAATGAATCGCTATAAAGTTACACAGGCAGAGAAAAAAAGATCTTGAGATAAGACAATAATGAGATAAGATGTGCAACAACATGCTTATAGGCCTACTTTCAAATGTTTGCTGGCAGACGACATCAGATGTGTGCATGTGTATTCTCATTTCTACTCATTCTCCTCTGTTGGAACACGTTCTCACACCCAACTCGTCAAATATTGACACTTGGTCAGGACCCTTCAGTGTCACTTTTTGAAGCACAGGGTACTGCAGGGTCATTTTTTGACGCACAAGGTGCTCCATTGAAGAGAACAATTTGACATCATACACAGCTGCGTTGGGCATGGGAATTTTATCGTCATGATGAAATTATAAATTGGGTTATGATTTTGCCACTATGACATGTTGGAGTGTGCTTCTCACGTAATTTTATTTACTTTTATTTATTTTCTATTTGTTTAGACACGTTTGAACACGTAGCCCAACCCCATCCCCAAACCTACCCATTTGTGTATTATATGATATAAAACACAGGATATAACAGGCATATACGGTGGCAAGCACAATTATTATTATTATTATTAAAAAAGTACAAGATATGAGATATGACTGTGTGTGTGTTCACGGAGCGGCGGAATCATAATTCTGCGATTAAAGAGAAGTGGGTAGGTTTAGGGTAGGGAGTTAGTTGCTCTAAAATATAAAATTAGTCTACAACCCCAAATCAGAAAAAGTTGGGACAGTATGGAAAACGCAAATAAAAAAAGAAAGTAGTGATTTCTAAATTTACTTTGACTTGTATTTCATTGCAGACAATATGACCACAAAATATTTAATGTTTTGTCTGGTCAACTTCATGTCATTTGTAAATATGCATCCTTTCTTGTCATTCAGACCTGCAACACATTTCAAAAAAAGTTGGGACAGGAGCAATTTAGGGCTAGTAATGAGGTAAAATGGTTAAATAATGATGTGATTTGAAACAGGTGATGTCAAAAGGTGATTGTAATTATGATTTGGTGCAAAAGCAGCATCCAAGAAAGGTCTAATCCTTTAGGAGCAAAGATGGGCAGAGGATCACCAGTTTGCCAACAAATACGTGAGAAAATTATTGAAATGTTTAAAAACAATGTTCCTCAAAGAAAGATAGGAAGAGATTTGGATATTTCACATTCAACAGTGCATAACATAATTCAAAGATTCAAGGAATCTGGAGGAATTTCAGTGCGTAAAGGACAAGGGCGCAAGCCTAAGCTGAACAACTGTGATCTTCGATCCCTCAGGCGGCACTGCATCAAGAATCGTCATTCATCTATAAGTTTATATCACCACATGGGCTCAGGACTACTTTGGCAAACCTTTGTCAAGTACCACAATAAGTAGTTACATCCACAAATGGCAGTTAAAACTGTACTGTGCCAAAAGGAAGCCCTATGTTCAGAAGCGCCGTCGACTTCTCTGGGCTCGGAGGCATCTGGGATGGACCATCACACAGTGGAAACATGTACTGTGGTCAGATGAATCAGTATTTCAGGTATTTTTTGGAAGGAATGGACACCGTGTGCTCCGGACCAAAGAAGAAAAGGATCATCCAGACTGTTACCAGCAACAAATCCAAAAGCCAGGGTCTGTCATGGTATGGGTTTGTGTCAGTGCCCTTGGCAAAGGTAACTTGCACTTCTGTGAAGGCACCATTAATGCTGAAAAGTACATCGAGATTTCGGAGCATAATATGCTGCCTTCAAGAAGACATCTTTTCCAGGGACGTCCATGCATATTTCAACAAGACAATGCAAAACCACATTCTGCACACATTACAAAGTCCTGGCTGCAAAGGAAGAGGGTACGGGTACTTGACTGGCCTGCCTGACTGCCAACGAAGACCCGTACTGTTGCCCACCTTAAGACTTGTTTGCAGGAAGAATGGGAAAAATCTACACCTGAAACACTTCATCACTTGGTGTCTTCAGTCCCTAAACGTCTTTTAAGTGTTGTGAAAAGGAATGGCAACATTACAAAGTGGTAAATGCTTTACTGTCCCAACTTTTTTTTAAATGTGTTGCAAGTCTGACAGGAAAGGATGCATATTTACAAATGACACGAAGTTGACCAGAAAAACATGACATATTTTTTGTTCATATTGTCTGCAATGAAATACAAGTCAAAGTAAATTTAGAAATCACTTCTTTTTTTTTTTGTGTTTTCCATACTGTCCCAACTTTTTCTGATTTGGGGTTGTAGGAGGATATTTATATATATATATATATATATATATATATATATATATATATACAAATACAATTACAGAGATAATACTTTTCCTGTAGTTCTTGACCAGGTTTGCACACACTGCAGCGGGGATTTTGGCCCATTCCTCCATACAGACCTTCTCCAGATCCTTCAGGTTTCAGGGCTGTCACTGGGCAATATGGACTTTCAGCTCCCTCCAAAGATTTTCTATTGGGTTCAGGTCTGGAGACTGGCTAGGCCACTCCAGGACCTTGAGATGCTTCTTACGGAGCCAGTCCTTTGTTGCCCCGGCTGTGTGTTTCGGTTCGTTGTCATATTGGAAGACCCAGCCACGACCCATCTTCAATGATCTTACTGAGGGAAGGAGGTTGTTGGCCAAGATACATGACCCCATCCATCCTCCCCTCAATACGGTGCAGTTGTCCTGTCCCCTTTGCAGAAAAACATCCCCAAAGAATGATGTTTCCACCTCCATGCTTCACGGTTGGGATGGTGTTCTTAGGATTATACCCATCCTTCTTCTTACTCTAAACACGGCGAGTGGAGTTTAGACCAAAAAGTTCTATTTTTGTCTCATCAGACCACATGACCTTCTTCCATTCATCCTCTGGATCATCCAGATGGTCAGTGGCAAACTTCAGATGAGCCTGGACATGCGCTGGCTTGAGCAGGGGGACCTTGCGCGCGCTGCAGGATTTTAATCCATGACGGAGTAGTGTGTTATTAATGGTTTTCTTTGAGACTGTGGTCCGAGCTCTCTTCAGGTCATTGACCAGGTCCTGCCGTGTAGTTCTAGGCTGATCCCTCACCTACCTATTGATCATTGATGCCACACGAGGTGAGATCTTGCATGGTGCCCCAGATCGAGAGAGATTGACCGTCATCTTGAACTTCTTCTATTTTCTAATAATTGCGCCAACAGTTGTTGCCTTCTCACCAAGCTGCTTGCCTATTGTCCTGTAGCCCATCCCAGCCTTGTGGAGGTCTACAATGTTATCCCTGATGTCCTTACATAGCTCTCTGGTCTTGGCCATTGTGGAGAGGTTGGAGTCTGTTTGATTGAGTGTGTGGACAGGTGTCTTTTATATAGGTAAAAAGTTCAAACAGGAGCAGTTAATACAGGCAATGAGTGGAGAACAGGAGGACTTCTTAAAAAAAACTAACAGGTCTATGAGAGCCGGAATTCTTGCTGGTTGGTAGGTGATCAAATACTTATGTCATGGAATAAAATGCAAATTAATAATTTAAAAATCATACAAATTGATTTTCTGGATTTTTGTTTTAGATTCCATCTCTCACAGTTGAAGTGTACCTATGATAAAAATTACAGACCTGTACATGTTTTGTAAGTAGGAAAACCTGCAAAATCAGCAGTGTATCAAATACTTGTTCTCCCCACTGTAAATATAGAAGCAGCAGTGGATTTTTAGAATCCACCCCTTCAATGTTCTGTATCTAAATTTTTATTTTTTGTAAATTTCTTATTAAATTTAACTTTAAATATACTGTGTTTTGTAAAGGATTTGACTAGTTTCAAATTCACCTGTCTGAGGAGTTTCATTAAAAAATAACCAGATGGAGGGCCAAGAGCAAAATCCATGTTTAAAAATTAGACTATAACTTTAACTCGACAAATTTAAAAAATGTAACACTTCTTGGATGCTCAAAAAGGGTGAGATATGATGCAATGGCCAAATAAATCTATCCATTCTTTTTCCAGACCACTCTGTAGGGTCAATGGGGGCCCAAGAAACTTTAATGATTTTAGTGGAGGTGCTCTACAGGAAGAAAAAAAATCAAATAAAAATAAACTACGAGTTTTTTTATTGTGCAGACTGTCTAAAGCACAGCATAATAAAGTCACCACTGCTAGAAATATATATCGTAGCAAGAATAAGCTTGTGAACCCTTTAAATCTTGATTTCTGGATTGGTTACTCATACATGTCTTCTGCTCTGGTCCATGGGCGTGTGCAAGGGCCACAGACTTGAGACTCGCATGTCATTTGCTCACTCAAACCAATGCCTGCTGCTGCTTCTTTAATGCTTTTAGAGGGAAAAGCTGCTCATAACTGTTCGTCTAGGATCAGTTTTCTCCATAATAAAGACATATTGTTTAAACCAATTTAGCAAACGATCCAGTGCATATCTGCTCTCTGGAGAGCGTCAAAGGTTTCTATTTACAAAGTGTTTTTGCAACGTTAAGCAATTAAGCCAATCACAAACATATCTGATTGGCCATTGCGTGCAAGAAATCAACAGAGGTATTTAAGTTAAAATTCACTCACCGCTCAAAAAACTCTTTCTGAACTATTTCTGAATCCTCTCATTATATCAAACAAAGTGTAAACATTCATTGTGTAGTCAGCTTCAGTGATTATAATGGAACTTTGTGAGATTGCGATGAACTAAAACGAGTGACATCTTTTTAGTGATTATAAAGGGAACCCACTTTATGCACTTTCTGCCAAGCCAGATCATGCATTCAGTAGCCATGCTTTCCTGTTAAAATGAACAGTGGTTTGCGAACATAGACACTTTAATAAAAATAATTTATAAAGATAGTTTTGTTCTAATATTTTGTTCTACTGTAATGTCACAAGTAATAATCTCAAGTTTTACTGGGTTTTACATGATTCTTTGGTTCTTTTGTTTAGTTCATGGCTTTGGTGAAGTGAAATAAAAACAAACATCGCCACATGTGTAGGCTCTTACCACTACTTCCTGATGGTTGGAGTCTGTTTGACTGTTTGCCCCATGTTGTTTTAAAGACTAGTACAATGGCAGGAAAGTCAAGTAAACACCTTGTTTGTTTGGGGAGGAACGCTCCTAATCAGCGGAGGCTCGCGGTGAGGAGCCACGTGCAAAGCTTTAGTCTTACCCTGGAGTTGGTTCACCCTCTACCTATGTCTAAATCACAGTAAAGGCAAACGCAATCTTACCGAAATAATAACACACAAACAGTTATACATTTAAAATTTTTATTGAAAACATTGTGTGATCTAAAAACGTGTGTGCTACGACTTCACCAAAAGCTAGTCAATTAAATTGACTCAAAAATGTAAATTCGGTCATTAATTACTCACCTTCATGTTGTTCCAAACCTGTAAGACCTTCGTTCATCTTCGGAACACAAATTAAGAGATTTTTTTGATGAAATCAGAGAGCTCTCTAAACCACCCATAGGCAGCACCGTCATTACTACTTTTTTTGGGCCTTGAAAGTTGCAAAGACATTGTTAAAATAGTCCATGTGACTATGATTCAACCTTACTGTTTTGATGTGACGAGAATACTTTTTGCACGCAAAAAACAAACAAAAATAATGACTTTGCTGCCTCATGGCCTGGACACTTTGCAATCATTGAAGGAACAATTAATTCAAAAGTGCATCAATACATTTTACAGGAGAATATTAGGACAGCAGTTCATGACTTCAAGCTCTTGAGAGGTTGAATGAATCTACAAGAAAATGACCCAAAGCACAGACGTAGGGGAGAACGGGCCGCAACCTAGAACTTTTGACTTTCTCAGTTTGTATAAATCCACTTGGGTTTCAGAGTATTTATTTTTTCCCACATTAATTTCACACATGTCTAGTACAATTATGTGTTTTTGTTTCATTAATACAGTGTATACTTTTTTCTTGTTTTACCTCAAAAGAATGGAAGTGAAATGTGACAACATACCCCGTAGGTGGGTGCATTGTAACATGTGAGGGGGCACATTGTAACATGACCAAATGACAGCTTAAAATGTTATCCTGATATAATAATAATAAAAAAATACAATTACTAACTTAAAAAGTTTGACAACACACACCGCAAAACACAGCTATACAACATAGTTAAAAAATAATAATAACTAAGCATTTCTGAACATTGACTCTCAGTCTTTATTCACCATGTTATCTCAATATAATTCATGAAATTATAGATATTTCTAATAGGGGATCATTGTAACACAGTGTTCTGCACAACTGGGATTTAATCCGCGGCTCTTTTCTTCTGCTGGTTAGATCAGCATTAAAGAACCATCTCAACTGTTAAATAACAGATATAAGATTAAAATAATGTCAGACCTATTTTATTTTGAAAAGAAAAGAAAAGAAAAAACTGATATTAAATATTTAAGTAAGAAATTTACTGAAAAATGTTGATATGGCAACTAAGTTTCATCATCCCGGCATGTGTGGAAAATGTTAAACCATGTGTGCTACAACGAACCCCGTGTTAGGTTGTGCCCCGCGCTCCCCTAAATCAACTAGGGGTTCTCAACTCTGGCCCTTGAGGTTCACTTTCCAGCAGAGTTTAGTTTCAACCTTGATCAAACTCACCTACCTTGATTAAGGGCGTGTTCACACGTGACATGTTTATTTCAATAAAAAATAACCGTGGTGCTATTGCTGTTAGTGCGGTTCATTTGAATAAGTGTGAACGCCTGAACCCTGGAGCACCAAACAAGATGAAAGAGACCCTTGAAAAGATGGGTCTTAGTCCACTTCAAAATAAACCCTTGTGTGGTTCAAATAAAATATGAACGCAACACAGACTAAAGATAACAAAAATGATGATACAACAAGATGCTCAAGAATACCAGTTTTTGTGTGTGTCATGGTTATGATGTTGCCCAGCACAGTTCTTTACAGGCCTCATAACCGTGTCTCCTCACAGCAGATCTTCATTTGTGTGTGTGACAGAGGGATTCCTGCCACTGTTTTGAATCCTTCACACATTTTAGAAGCTAATCATGAGTTCTCAGCTGGTCAAAATACCATTGTGTTTGCATAAGTATGAACACACCCTAACTTGTTCAAGGATCTTGAAGGCCCGAGTTGTGAACCTGAGAACTAAAGAATGCCAGAGCCCTGACCTTAAGTCAGTTCAGATGCTGTGCCACACCAGCTGTGCTATCAAGACAACTCAGAAATATTGATAAACTGAAACAGATTTGTAGGGTGGGAATCTTAAGTAGCTACAGAAAACATTTGATGTAGATCCTCTTTTGGCAGCAATACCTCAGAGTTGCTCAATTCAAGGGTTCACTTACTTTCTCCACCCTGCACTGTGAATGATTACTCAGTGTAATCAGTTAAAATGTGAAAAACACAACAGTTTGTGTGCTATAATTTTAATCAGTTTAGTCATTGTGTTTGTCTTAGCTTGACTTCATCATAGTCAGATTCTAGTCAGAATATGAGTCTGATACTGCTCCATTGGGTTGTGATGAGGCATGTTTCAACCGAACCAGAAAAGAAAATGCCTCTGCACTCAATTGGATAGACCTACAACCAATCAGAACAATGGATTAATTGACCTGTTGAGTGATGCATAGTTGTCAACAGAACTCAGCAGCACACCATCTGGAATAAGTAGAAGAGGAGTGTAAACGATCTTTGCCGGTGTTGTAAAAAAAATTAAGGATACAGAGAACTTACCAACACGATCATCAATCTTGAGAGAAATTGTAAAGGTGAATCTCCAAGTTCTCCATTTAGGATGAGAACGAATTCATCCCAAGCACTTTTTCAGCATAGTTGCTCCACAACGGATCATGTCCAGACCGAACTTCCTGACCTCAAATGTGCGGGGCTAAGTTCATCTGGCATCCAGGCTATGTTCGTCTATAATTGTGGGTTAAATTAAGATCAGGCTACATTTTATGTGTAATCCATGAGTAAATCCAGATATTTTCAATTCAGATATAAAAGAACATGTTCCTGGCTGCTACTGCATCCTAACACTATATCTGTTCTTTACTCACTTCTTATATGCACTCTACCGCACCGTGACCATATTAACAACTTGTACAGATATAAAAGAGAATATAAAGGCATCCTATTTGTGTCCATGTCCATCTTTTTGACGGGGAGATTTTTGATGGGACAGAGGAGTCTTTGAATGCAGTGATGTTATGAATAACAGAGGAAAGAAGCCCCGTGAATAAACAGCTCCATATCAACATGCAAGAGGAGCACAATTTCAGATGCATTAAGTGAGACAGGATTCAATTTCCTGCATGCATCTTTGCTGTCTGACTTCTGCCATCTTAAAGAGGATATATGACAGGTACCCGACATGCCCACTCTTTCATCTAATACACATGCACACATACAAACGCTAAGAATGTGGTGTCTATAAAAACACATCTATAATGCTGGGCGAGCACGTAAGCAAGTAGTCATTTATTAGACATTTTATTCAAGACAATACATCTACTAACTAACTACAGGGACACCATACCACCCAATAGAAGAAAAAATATGAGTCACTGTAATGGAAATTTTGAACAAAAACTATATCACACCATATAAGGTGTTTTTGATATTAAAGGTGCCCTGCCACACGTATTTCATTACTTTTGTGGTAATGTCTGAAGTTCTACCATGGACTCAGTAACATTGTTTGTGGGAAAAAAATGCCTTGGTTTCCTTGTTTCAAGGCATATAGCATGGTATTGAAAGCCTGCAGGAAGACTCAGTTCTCATAAATATTCAACAAGCTAAGCTGCTTGACTCTGATTGGCAAACAGCTATAGCCAATGGGAGCCTGGCTATCAGCATCCTTTACCCAGCCCAACAAGTAAATGAACTTTGTTTACTATCATCTGCATCGCTGCAGAAATGGCTTCTTCAGGTATATTGCCATATAAACATATATGATGTTCAGCCATCCTTGCTGTATAAAAACTGTCACTGAGATAGATTAATTATGTGGGCGCGGTCTCAAATGGACAAGCTCATGAATAGTAATGAGCTCAGGCAGCCAAGTCAGACTGACCATTTTTTGTAAATGGCCTGATTTCTCCGCTTATTTCTTTTCAGTGGCTAGAGCTGACATAGGAGCTAGCAGTTCATTTTCACATTCACAACATAACACAAACACATATGGACCTAACATATTTAAAAAAATACAAGTAAAAACGGTTTTGTGGCAGGGCACCTTTAAACTCATTTAGGATGTTTTTGTTAAATATAATGGGAATTCTAGTTTACTGTAAACACATTTTTTGTTTGATAAACTTTAATACTCTTCTCAATAGAACTAGTGTTTGTTGTCTGTAGCCTTGAACAAGTTCTCAGAAAGGTTTGTGTTTTCACTGAAGGAGGGACAGCTGCAGATAACACCAACTAAGGCATTTGTTATTGTGTTTTGTGTTATTAAAGTTGAAGCCCACTGAAATGAGAGTATAAAAGAAAGAGTTTGAGGCTTCCACTTTGTCTTGTCTATGTCCGAACTGACCTTCTTGGCAAGAATAAAATCTTTTAAAAACACTTAGCTTGTGTTTTTCAATTGCAGCTTCACCATGATAATTATTAAAGTTTCTTTTTTCCACGACAGTCACATAACCGTTGTTGTGGCATTCCATCTTTGAAAGTCAACTGACAAAAACTGTGATTGTTAAGCCAGTATCTTCTGTGGACAGTTCCAGAATAACCTGCAGAGTGAGCCAGACTGAAAACTCTGGTTATGTGAATCTAAATCACCTTTATCTTCGAAGCAATTCATTAAATCTTTTAAGGAAAATCCCACAAGGCCAAAATCCTGGCTTCAACTTAAAAGAGAAAGATGATGCAACGAATAAGGGTTCACCATCTACCATGCATCCTAAATTATATATAAGTGCACTTTGTTCAGGGGTTCCTGGGTTTCAAACCTTATACTACAATCTTACACCACAGTTTTAGTAGCAGGGGTTTTCAAACTAGGGTCAGGGGTCCTCCAGGGGGTATCAAGTGGGTGATAGGGGTCAGAAAAGTAAAATGTAAAAAAAATAATGATAACACATACCAAGTGTGAGTCTCAAAGTAAGTTTATATGGTTCACTAACAAGATTAATTAATTCAAATTCATATATTTTGTGGCATATTACTGTTAAATATGATATTATTATCTATTGAACTGTTAAGAGCAATAGCACATTAGCATGCTAAATGCTAATTAATAAAATGCTTTTTGAACAAAGCAAAAAACCAAGATAGTATGAATAAAAATCTAACATCTAAATTAAAGGTGCACTGTGTAAATTTTAGCGGTATCTAACCGTGAGGTTGCGAATTGCAACCGCCCACCATTCTCCCCTCCCTTTCTAAGCACATAGAGAAGCTACGGTGGCCGACACAGGACAAAGATGTCGACGTCTGAGACAGCAGAGAGTGACTACTGCTCTGTAGAGCAGTTTGTCCATTTAGGGCTACTGTAGAAACACGGTGGCGCAAAATGGTGGCTTCACTGTAAGGGGACCCACGGTGTGTGTAGATAGAAATGGCCCATTCGAATGTAATAAAAACAGTTCATTATGTAAGGTCTTTATATACCACTGAAAACATAGCTATGTATATTATATTGCATTTCTGTCAGTAGATCCACACAAATATTATACACAGCACCTTTAACTAGTTTTAAGTCAGAAACGTTATTTAATATTTTTAAATCACCTAAATACACATATTTATACCAACAAAACATAAAGTAACTAAAGTAACTTTAACTCTATCCCCGTCAGCGTTAAAAAAAAAATATTCATAATTTTCACAAAAATGTAATGGCCCATAGTATATTTTGTTGTATGATTACCTGTCCATCAAAATAAAGAATAAACCCTCTGCTTTAAAAAAAACCCCCAAAAAACAACACGTTTTATTCTAGCACCATGCATTCCTTTTTTTATCAACGCATACAAAATACGAGTAAGTTTCATAAAAAAAGCAAAATTTTGAACAAAAATCACATTTTCGTCAAAAGACTTCATCCAGATCAGATTCAGAGCGATGATCACACACAGATGGAGTAGATCGAGTCCATCAACAGTCCTGTAGCTCATTCTGGGTCAACATTTCATTCAGTGACATTAGATAGTTTTGATTTATGTGCTGTTTAATGTTGATGATCGTTATTTTACATATATCTGCTTACATATACGATCACTTGGTTTTTTGCGTCCTCCTCATCTGTGTTTTGATCTGTGTTTTGGAGATTCTGTACTCATTCAAAAGATGCGTAATAGCGCCCCTCTAGCGTCTAACATTGAAAACACTGAAACCCAGCAAATTCTGTATTTGGCAGGGAAGTGTTTTCTCACAAATAATGGAAAATAACATGTTTGGCAGGGAAAGAGTTAAGGTAACAACTAGGCTACCACTTTCTACAGTGTAGTCTACCAGTCCTTCCTTAGCCTAATCAAAAACTCCACTCTTCAGGACAGTGGTATTAGGGTTGTCACCCATCCCGTGAAATACTTAATCGTCCTGTATTTACAGGCAAAATGACGTGTCCTGTATCAAATCAACACGGGACGCGATTTGTCCCGTATTTTACATTGGTCCACTCCACACATAGTTCAATAAACACATTAGGATTTTACAGTGTGTAGAATAGCAAATATAAAGAAATCAATTTCATAATAATTAGTACAGATACTCATTTGCCCGTGATTATATTTTAACGGAGTCTCGAGAAAATGTATACTTGCACCATCTGGGTGTGGTGAATGGGTGTCCTTTATTTTGGCAACCCTATTGTTGAGTTCAGACTGCATTTTTTTTAAAACTCGTCAGATCATTGCTCTTTTCACACTGCATGACTATCTGGGATAGCATTCAGTTGCTGCTATGTTAAGGCGAGATTACACATGCGTCAGACTGGAGTTCTCGCTCGAGACTGGAATTATTAATAAAAATGATATAGACAGCAGAAAACTTGCGATCCAAATTGTCTGTGTGTTGATTTGCAGCGAAAAGGAGAAAAGATTAGGGAGGAAATGGTTGGGGAGACGGAGGTTTGTTCTGCAAAGAGAGTTGGAGGTAAATAAATAATTTTGCTGCTGCTGCTGCTGGTCAATAATATGTTTGTGCTTTGTTTCTGTTTGATATAGTTGTAAATATATCTATTAAAATGCTGTTATTCTGGTCTATAACTCCTCCCTGAACCTCTCTCTGCCCTGTATCTTGCTCTCTCATTGGATGTAGGTCATCGCCGATGTGATTTTCAGTCAGAACACACCTCATTTCACACAGCAGGATTTTGAATTGCCGACAGGTCCAAATATTCAGCATGCAAAAAATATCTCACGAGCATCAGCGACTCTCTCAGATTGCGTCTTTGGTCTTCGCGTGCACGAGCACCGATTTTGCCTATGATGTCGGGCATTTGTCAGCGATTTCGCTAAACCTGTCGGGAAGTCAAAATTGGGGCTAAAATTGGGCAATATAAACTCGGCATAAGTGGTGTCATCATTGGGTTTCACTTTATTTTGATGGTCACTGTAACAAAGTTGGTTGTTATGGTAAGAAGTAGGTGGGAACTGGCAAACGTTCAAGGATATTAAGCAGACAGTACTAATACTCTAAGTTAACAGAATGTTATAAGGGTCCATCAAAATAAAGTATTACCCATAATTGAACATTAAACACTATTAAGTATCCCTTCTTTTCTTATCTTGCCCCAAAACACATAAAAAAATACTTTATTTTAACATGTTTACTCTCTCCATTAAGTCCCATGCGGCACATGCTTAAGATACATAAATTAATCATGACATTCAAAAAACATTTAGGGGAGAGTGCGGCACCTAACACTTTCTCAGTTTGTGTAAACCCACGTAGGGTTCAGAGTATTTATTTTTTCCCACATTCATTTCACATACTTCTAATGACATCATGCCCCATAGGTGGGGTACATTGTAACATGACCAAATGACAGCTTAAAATTATATCTGATATAATAATTTAAAAAAATTATCTATGACAAACTAAAATATTTTAGCAAAGCAGCTATTTGCAGTGTGTCAACTTCTGAACATTGACTCTTAAACCATGTGTGTTAGAACTTACCCCGCATTGTGCCCTGCTCTCTCCTACTGAACTATAAAAGCAAGCCTGTAAGTCATTATACTAACTTGTTAAGCTCATGCAGTTCATAGTAATGTGTTCAATGTTTCATTTTGACAGTGTTTACTTGTATGCTAAACATTACTGCATTGGGTTGCCATTTGTCTAATGTAAAATCTGGGTCCTACAATATACAATATAATTTTTGCCCAGACTGCATCAGCATGAAGCATTGCATACAAAGCCTAAACCACATCTGAGGCAATCTTTGAGTACAGTCAATAGATAGGTGGGACAGTGATTTTATCGAAATTGTCAGAATAACAAATTTATAGCTCATACATGACTGAAGCTGAGCCAGAGTAAATTCGCTTAAACCCCCCATAGCCTAAAGACCTTCAACGTTAGCTGGGAAGATGCAACATCAAACTTGTTCAAGTTGCCTGTCTGAGATTTCGGGGCGAGTTTTGCGCTGCTTGTAAATAGCTGAAAGCGATAGGGGAAGCCTCTGCAGAACTCTGATGATTTGCCTGTTTTACTTCAATAAAAAACAACATTTCCTCCAGCTTTCAGACGCTGCTTGTATAGTGTGAATGTTACAAACCCTTTGATTTCAGAGCATCCATTGTCTCTGGCAGTTCACAGAAATTCTTTGATCATGTAAACAACAAATGTTGAAAATAACCAAACTTCTTGATTATTGACTTTATTATTGTAGTGTTATTGGCTTACTAACTATCTTAACATTCTAAAGTGCAATGTATATTTCCGTACTTCGTTTTTTACGTTAGCGTAAGTGCACAGTTGTATAGCAAAGTATATTTCAGAGTATACTTCATTTGTCATGTACACATGTTGACGCATACACATTGCGACAACATTACGTCCACTATCAGTGCCTGTGTAATCTCTCGTGATGGGTTCTAACTCATATACACAGCTTTATAATATTTTAGTTGTAGAGTTGGACAAGTACCGGTACTTTCTAAACTCCTCCAATACATGTAGCCATCCATTGTTGTTTCTGTCTCGTAAGTTTATTCAGTTTTATCTCTGACAACCTTGAATCAACATCCCTGGGGCACTGTTGCCACTTTGTGGAAAAATGAATTAGTGCGAAAAAAATAAAAAAATAAAAAATGAAATGTGCATGCATGACCAGCGTGTACAAAGCACAAATACTTGCCCCATGCACTGTACGTAGACCCTATAGCGTCCAAACTACACTTTGGGCTAAACTATATACAACTTTCAGAAGCAAAACTAATGTGTTTATGCATTAATGCTTGCAGACTTCTGTTGTGATATGCATTGTTTTTTTTTTTTTTCAGTTAAACCTACAAACATTGCAGGTTTAATTAAATAGGATTAAAGCATTTGTTTTATTTATTTTTTATTTTTTATGTATAGGCCTGGGCTGACAAACTGTAAAAAACCTGTTACTGGCAGCCCTATACGATGGTAAAAAAAATAACAATGGTAACCGTACATGACTAATTACAACCGTGTCAAGAGCACAAATCAAATCTTTTAGTGATCATGAAAATGCATTCAGATTTAGCTTATTAATGATGCATTCACCTCATGTATCATGACACACTGCTTTGACACACTGCTTTGAGGGATAGTTCACCCAAAAGTTTAAATTAGCCCATGATTTACTCACCCTCAAGTCATCCTAGGTGTATATGACATTCTTCTTTCAGACGAATACAATCAGAGTTAAATTAAAAATGTCCTGGCTCTTCCAAGATTTATAATGGCAGTGAATGGCTGTTTCTGTTTTGAAGTCCCTAAAAGTGCATCTATTCATCATAAAAGTGCTCCACACAGTTTTTTCCAATTGCTAACACACACTTTTGCAAACTAGGTTGGTTTTATCAAAATACTTAACAATTCACAAAACCACACACACAAACTGCAAAAGATCACATATATCTTGCAAAATGAAGCACTGCAACCAGAACTACATATATCATTATCAAAATCAAACTTTTGCACGGAATGAATCATTGATATTACCAGATTTTTGTCTAACCAACTACACACTTTTGGGCAGAATGAAAAGCACTCTCATCTTTAATATGCTTCGCCTTAATACTAAAATATGTAGTTCAAATTGTAGAAAATTCTTCAGATTGTTCACATGAACAGAACTATTTGCAGATACACATATATGCTGTTGAAATATTTATTTATTTTTAATTTTTGCCAAACAAGTCAGTGCAAGTTATGCACAGCAGATATATTTACATTGGACTGAACAAAAATATGCTCACAAAAAAACTGTAAAACTGAAGATGAAAATGGCATCCTCCCTCTTCGTCTCTCTGCAACGTCTTCCACTAATTCTATTGGGAAAAAAAGAGAGTGCTCACCTGTGGTCTTTTCATAGGCCCCATTTACCCTGCATGGTTCAAGTGACCCAATTCCGATTTTTTCCTCTCATGCAGCAGTTCAGATATTGCAGATATTACTTGTGAACAAGCAGGAAAAAAAACGCATGAATTCCGATATCCTCAGATCAGATTCCGGCCGCACTCATATGTGGCAATAAATCCGCTATGATTCGGATATGTGCGTTTGCGTCTGCCATGTAAGCGGTCAAATCGGATATTCATAAATGTGAGTCGTACGTTGAAAAAGGGACGGAGGCGAATGGCATCAACTCAAGTAGACACGAACTGCGATTAAGGGCTCTCTTCTTTTTTCTCCGGCTTACGAGAGCAATGTTTTGCTGGACTTTAAAGATAGTGTGGAAAGCAAAACATTGAATAATCATTTTGTCTGCATCCATATCGCACCGTTTAACTTTCTTTTCCGGGTCGGAACGTCTTGGGCTTTTTCGCCAGTGTATAGTGTAAATGCAAATATCGGATATAGGTCGCTTTTAAAAGATGATGTAAGCGGGTCACCAAAAAAATCGGATATAGTCACCAAATCTGAATTGTGCATCAAGACCAGGGGTGCTTCTCAATATCCCTCCTAGTTTCATCGCACCTCCGTCCTCCATCCTATAACCCGGAAACCGACCAAGCTCAGCCATCTTGTAGGACATCTAAATTCTCTAATTGCACCACGAGAAGGTGAGGATCAAGGAGTGAGGAAGCTTCCTGAGAAGTCAAGAGCGATGATACACAGGTGTACCCTTTGCGGAAATGTTTTATCGACTAAACATGACACACATATAAATTTTC
The DNA here is from genome assembly GCA_023029165.1 of Gobiocypris rarus. NCBI lineage: Eukaryota > Metazoa > Chordata > Actinopteri > Cypriniformes > Gobionidae > Gobiocypris > Gobiocypris rarus. Next base: position 34,165,306 of record CM040918.1, on the reverse strand, counting down.
CTCCCCTTCACTATTACAATATAAATAGTTATCTCTAATGTTCAAGATTCCCAAAGTGCAAGCTAAATCCAGCGGTGAAGAGTCATCATTAATTGACAACGATTTGAGGTGACGCTAAAGGGAGCGAGGGGATATAATTTCACTTGATTAAATCCGTCCTCGCGTCTTTTCCTTGCGTCCTTCCCTCGCATCCTGAAGGGGTGGAGCTAAGACACGAGCAAAGGAAGCAAGGAAAGGAAACGAGGATGCACAAATAAGAATTGAGAAGCACCCCTGCAGTGAAAATGCGGCCATAGTGCTTACATCCTGATTGAAGTGTTAACAATTTACCAATGAGGTGTTTGGCCAGGTGGCACATGTGTTGGCCAATTAACTCATGCAGTGTCATTTTGAAAGGCAGTTTTGAAACGGCAAACATGTGACTTTATGTCAGATTGTTGTGTCTTAAAAACTGTAATAAAGGCCTTCTGAAGCAAAGTGAAGCGTTTGTGTAAGAGAAATATCCATATTTAAAACTGTATAGACTAAAATAACTAACTTTTGGCGGAACGCCATACGCATCTATTTACAGCATCTATGAGCAGCTGTTCATATTGTGAATTGAAACACAAATATATCCCCTGTATTTTACGCCATTGCTAGTGAGAAACAGCTGATTGAAGTTATGCAAATATATAAATCACAGCTGATTCCCATCTAGGAATTCTTCAGTTGTTGATGTTCTTTCAATCACATGACCATATGGTACACAGAAAACGAGGGCCTCTTTGGGATGATCTTGTGTGAAAAAGGAACAATACAGAGCAACACAATGAAAGTAAGAAAAATGTCTGCAAGAGGGAGAGGAAGATGAGTATCAGGACAAAGGAAGGGGAGAGGAGAGGAGTTAGAATGCATGGTGGCGCTCAAAGAAGCTACTATCATAGACCATGCCATAAACCACAGGATATCATACAGAGAAGCTGGGGAACAACTTCAGCCAAATCTCAAATGGGACACAATGGCATCCACTATCCATATTTATCAAGAAACCAACAGGTAGGATATTGTATCCTACAGTTTCTACCAGAAGGACTCGGAGGGCCAGTTGGAGTGCAATAGAATAGCAAGTTTATTAGCAGATGAGAAAGCGTTATAATTAGAGTTTATTTGGCATAGACCCGTCCGTAGCTCTCGTCTCGAGATGAAGGCCTGGGCCTGAAGATGAAGGCCGGGGACCATCCTGGTGGTGGTGGGGAGGATGGAGGTAAATGTCGGTGTCAGCATCTGCGAACTCAGACATGAGTAAGTGACCATTTTTTATACTTTGTGAATTAGGACATGATTGGTTAGGTCTGATGTATTAAGTGACGTAACATTGAGTCTTCCTGGCAGAACTTACGCTAGCGCTAGCGCTAGCGCTCCTATACCTTCTCCTAGGCTTCTGGGTTCTCCTAATTGCAAAGTGTAAATAATTTTACCATAAATTACAGTATGTCTCTGGTCTCTAATATGTAACTGTATTTTGTCTATCTAAGGATTCAACGTCCTCCCTCAGTAAAGCTCCTGAATGAAGAACAAAACTTGTCAACACGGTGATCGCTGATAATGAAATAAAACTGAAGGGCATCCTATTAAAGCTACTCTGAGATGGGTCATTCATTTTTTTTGTATTGAATTTAGAAACAAAATTCATGCAGTTACTAAACCCAACTAAACAAAAATGCAGAGAGTCTTCAATAGATAAACAATCTATGAACAATAAAATATACTGTCTATTGTATAAGGGCAGACATGACATATAAAATAATGCATTTTCTGTAATTCCATCTGGTTTTAGTGTTTTTATGACAAAATGATTGACAAAATGTCCCTGTTGGAAGAGTTCATGTGTTAGTGTTTCGGTAGACATAAGGTATTATTTTATTTGAAATTTCACGAGTTTGTGTGCCCATTTAATTTTAGTGAAAGTGGTAAACAGATTTGGCTTACTGTCTGCTTTAGAGGGGCTCGGAGAAGATTTTCCACCCGAGCTCTGATTGCCTCCAATAACAGGCAAAAAGGAGGCGCAGGGGAGGAGGAGGGATGCTGCAAAAACAACCGGAAGAGGTAAGCTGCTGGTTTTATACCTTGGTATTAATTGGAAGATTAGATGGGCGTATTCCTCCCGAAATTACATTTAATAACTTCACTTAGTGTTGGAGTTTAGTTTACAATGTGTGATTTTGAGCATGAAATTAACCGTTATGCCAATTGGGTGTTGTAGGTGTGTTAAGAAAATTGTTAAAAGTATTGAAAATTTTATAGTGATCGTAAAAAACCTGTAAGTTCTATAAACAAGTTTTTTTATACTTTGCTAAATGTATAAGAATGAAGCCTCTCACAATATTTCAGGATTCAGCACCCCCCCTTCCAAAGTGAGAGAAAATATTTGTGTCCTCACATACTGTGCTTTTGTAAAGCTAGAGCCTAAGGCAGCTGGATGAACGAGGTCTACAGGGCATGATTTATATCTGTAACCAGCCGAATTAGGCCCATATTTCAATGGTGCTGTGAATAGCTTTCAACATCACAAGAATAAAATAAAACCATGAGAATGAGAGCTTCACTATGCTTTGTCTTGCTCATCGATCACAGACTGACTCACACAATATGGTTGTGTTTGGTAATTGATGTTGGTAATCCTTTAGGTAGGTAGGCCCTATTTTAATGATCTGAGCAAATAGTCTGAAACACACAGAGCAGGTGCACTCTGAATCCACTTTTGCTAGTTTAACAATAGAAAAAAACGGTCAGCGCCAGACGCGTGGTCCATAAGGGTTGTCTCTTAATGAGTCATGGGTGTTTTTTGGGTGTGATGTGCAATAAACCAATCAGAGTCTCATCTCCCATTCCCTCTAAAAGCCAGTTGTGTTTGCACGTTGACAGATACGCTATTTACATAGCGAAATTTGCGAACGGAAAAACACTGAACGCTAGAGAGCAATCCTTTTATTTTTAATATTTAAAAATGTTTGTGTGCTGCTGCGCGTCCCTGTGTGTAATAAGCAGTGTGTACACGCGTTGTGCACCTGCCTATAGGCACATATTACTAATGCGCCCTTTAAATAACAAAAAAAAAAATTTGACTTTAGACCAGGTTTTTGTGGATCAAAGGTGCAGTCGCCAACAATGCACTTGAGTACACCTCGTTTTCAGACCAGCACACCCATGGGTGAACAGATGTGCACGAGTCCATTTGCTATTTAAACAACATGATGCAGGATGAGAAAATGATAACTGCATCAGGTTGAAACTAGCAAAAAACACTTGCGCCACGCCTGGCTTCGCATTGTGACGGGTCTATGATAGGGACCATCGTTTTTAAAAAAAACTTTAAGTGTAAGCAACAGATTATCTGTTCCACATGCTGGATTAAAGTAAAGTTCACAAAAAAATGAACAGTCTGCTATCAGTTAAGTAGATTTTTAATAATCTTCCCATCTACTGAGCCTTTCAAGTCAAATATTTTTCTTTTCATTTTTATTCTGTTCATATGCTTCCAAAACAATAAATTGTTCTCTCTCTTTCTCTCTCTCTCTCTCTCTCTCTCTCTCTCTCTCTCTCTCTCTCTCTCTCTCTCTCTCTCTCTCTCTCTCCCTCTCTCCCTCTCTCTCTCTCTCTCTCTCTCTCTCTCCCTCTCTCTCTAATTGTGCATTTCATTAAAGAGAACAGCAGTCATGCTTTTTTTTTTTTAAATGGTCAACTTTGTTCTTTTTAATGCTCCCCTAATTTGCATAATAAATTTGGAGAACAAACAGTTGATATATTCTACCATTATGATTCTGTTGCTGGAGTAAAATGTTGCCATTTCCCCCCAGAGCATTATCTTTTGAAAGTAGAGTTCTGTTAAATATTCATTGAAATTGTTATTTTTTCTCTATCACACTGAGATTTTCACTATTGTCTCACAAGCATGTGAATAAAGGACACTGTGGTGCGGTTGAAAAGGGCACTTTCACTTTCAAAGGGGCATGGGCTCAGTTCGTGATTCAAAGCGAAGTTATTTTTGTAAAATAATACGGTGACATATTACAATAATTTAAATGCCATTGTCATGCCGGACAGTAGAGATGTGTTTGCTATCACTGTGAGCAGTGAAATGAGCCACGCAGTGAAACAGCCAATCAGAGAAGAACTCCACATTATTACTATTCATAACCCTTCCAAATAAGGCAAACACAGACCATTTCATTCAAGGGATAATTTCTAGGGTTGTAAATGGACCTGTAAAACCGTGTCTGTACAATTTTTTGCCATTTCATAAGCCACATATACTCTCTATGTAGATATCAAAGAAAAAATGTTTCAACTCATTCTAGGGCACCTTTAAACATGGTACCAATAATCAGTGAATTTGAATTTAATATGGGTATATTATCAGTAATTAAGTAATCATAATGATGATATTGTCCACTAGAGGGAGTCACGTGATAGCCAATCCTTTAATATCTCAGTTTAAAGACTGTGAAAGTTGTTCAATAATTTAACTTGTAGTAAAAAATTGCATGTAAATTCATTATAGTATAATAAAGTTTATTAAAGCCCAATAAAATAACTTTGCGAAAACTGCGATCTCCAAAATACTTATAGACCATTCATTGTTTTTTATTTTAATTTTAATCCTGATATTTACAACATATTTGTCAAGTTGCAGACATGACTGAATGTATGTCCAATTAAAGAGACACTATATAATTAATTTTTTAAAAATATAGTATAATTAATATAATGCTCGTACTTTATTCGAAAAGATGTCCATTGTATAACTATACAGGTGCTGGTCATATAAATAGAACATATTAAAAAAGAAGTTGATTTATTTCACTAGTTCCATTCAAAAAGTGTAGCTTGTATATTATATTCATTCTTTACACACAGACTGATATGTTTCAAATGTTTATTTCTTTTAATTTTGATGATAATAACTGACAACTAAGGAAAATCTCAAATTCAGTCTCTCAGAAAATTAGAATATTACTTAAGACCAATACCAAGAAAGGATTTTTAGAAATCTTGGCCAACTGAAAAGTATGAACATGAAAAGTACGAGCATGTACAGCACTCAATACTTAGTTGGGGCTCCTTTTGCCTGAATTACTGCAGCAATGCGGCGTGGCATGGAGTCCATCAGTCTGTGGCACTGCTCAGGTGTTATGAGAGCCCAGGTTGCTCTGATAGTGGCCTTCAGCTCTTCTGCATTGTTGGGTCTGGCATATCGCATCTTCCTCTTCACATTACCCCATAGATTTTCTATGGGGTTATGGTCAGGTGATTTTTCTGGCCAATTAAGAACAGGGATACCATGGTCCTTAAACCAGGTACTGGTTGCTTTGGCACTGTGTGCAGGTGCCAAGTCCTTTTGGAAAATGAAATCTGCATCACCATTAAGTTGGTCAGCAGCAGGAAGCATGAAGTGCTCTAAAAATTCCTGGTATACAGCTACGTTGACCTTGGACCTCAGAAAACACAGTGGACCAACACCAGCAGATGACATGGCACCCCAAACCATCACTGACTGTGGAAACTTTACACTGGACCTCAAGCAACGTGGATTGTGTGCCTCTCCTCTCTCCCTCCAGACTCTGGGACCCTGATTTCCAAAGGAAATGCAAAATTTACTTTCATCAGAGAACATAATTTTGGACAACTTTTTGTCTTTAGCCCAGGCGAGACGCTTCTGACGCTGTCTGTTGTTCAAGAGTGGCTTGCTACAAGGAATGTGACAGCTGAAACCCATGTCTTGCATACATCTGTGCATAGTGGTTCTTGAAGCACTGACTCCAGCTGCAGTCCACTTTTTGTGAATCTCCCCAATATTTTTGAATGGGTTTTGTTTTACAATCATATCCAGGGAGCGGTTATCCCTATTTCTTGTACACTTTTTTTCTACCACATTTTTTCCTTCCCTTCGTCTCTCTATTAATGTCGTTGTACACAGAGCTCTGTGAACAGCCAGTCTATTTTGCAATGACCTTTTGTGTCTTGCCCTCATTGTGCAAGGCGTCAATGGTCGTCTTTTGGACAACTGTCAAGTCAACAGTTTTCTCCATGATTGTGTAGCCTACAGAACTAGATTGAGAGACCATTTAAATGCCTTTGCAGGTGTTGTGAGTTAAATAGCTGATTAGAGTGTGGCACCAGGTGTCTTCAATATTGAACCTTTTCACAATATTCTAATTTTGTGAGATACTGAATTTGGGATTTTCCTTAGTTGTCAGTTATAATCATCAAAATTAAAAGAAATAAACATTTGAAATATATCAGTCTGTGTGTAATGAATGCATATACTATAAAAGTTTCACTTTTTGAATGGAATTAGTGAAATAAATCAACTTTTTGATGATATTCTAATTATATGACCAGCAGCTGTATATCATCTACACAGTCCATTGTGCTTGGACCCTGATGATTGCCTCAAGTGAAACTGCAGTGTTTAATTTACCTTCTGTATCGTTGCCCACAACACTTCAGTGACAGGACTAAACTAAATTTAGACTTAGAGTTAGAAACAGGGAAGACAATAAAAGGCATGACTAAAATCATATCCATCTAGCAAACTCCGTCCAAGCTATATGTATGGATAAGTCCATACATATATATAAATGATAACTGATTTTCTAAAATCAAAAGTATACATTTTAATACATTTGCAGTTTAATAAAGTAATTTAATTCATTCTGGCCCCCTTCGAGCCTACAGCCAATAACAGCCGTGCTGCTATTCAGTACAACAGCACTCAGCATTTGATATTACCACACAATGAAAACATTTTATTTATATGACAACGGCTTTGGAAGACAAAAATATCCAGATGTAATACTATATTTCTGGAGAAGAGATTATATCTGATTGTATATTCCATTGAAAACCAGTGTTGACTCAAGTAATTCTGAAAGCATGATTTAAATGCTGTCTTAAAACAGCATTTGCAAATAGCCAATGTCGCTATCAGATCTTTAGAAACTCCCTCAGTCACAGTCCCACTGAGAGCTGATCACAGATGCTGGGATCTCTTTTCTCACACTGCTTTCTAATAAATCATAGAGATAACCACTTTGAGGTTGTGCGCTACTCAAGATGTCTTCTTTATTTTTGTAGTTGTCTTCATTTGTTCTCTACAAACATAATGAGAATGACATGTTTTCTTTTGTACTTAAATAACTGTACTGTTAAGTTAATAAATTCCACAGTCCAAGATAGTGTAGCCAGAGATGAACTGCAACTAAAATAGGGAAAACAATACATGAAGACTTCCAATGCAAAAGCCTCCAAAAGCCACCTTAGTCAAAAATGAGATAACGATACTGAGTGAATGCTCTCCGCACATAAACGTTCATCAAACACTTTCACTTCAAACCCAGCATCCGCTCATTCAGAAGTACTGGTTTTTAGGTAGAAACCTATACATAGAAACGTGACAAAAATCCAAATTTTAAAGAAAAACGTCAGGCGGCCTTATAGGCTTTTGCATCTGAAGTCTTCACATATTGATTATAAATACATACAGAGAGAGAGAGAGAGAGAGAGATAAAGCTTAAAGTGAAGACTTTTTAATGGTTTTATCTTTGGTTGTAAGTTACCATCACTTTGCCAATGTTTTCCCATTACATAACACTTTTCATTATTAATTTCTGTTAAACACATAAGGAGAAGGATCTTTATGCAGATCTTTTTAAATAACATTTACATACATTAAAAATAAAGGGTTTCACTTTATTTTGATGGTCCCTTTAACATATTCTGTTGACTAAGCGTTGCACCTACATGTCCACTAAATATCATTAGAGTGTTAGTAGAGTTTCAGTAGACTGGTACGGTTAGGGTTAGAATAAGTTGACATGTAGTTGCAAAGTTACTAATAGTCAGTAGAATGTCTGTTGAAAGACTATTAGAATAAAGTGTTAGCAGATATTAAGCAGACAGTCTACTAATACTCTAATGAGAGTTAGTTGACATGAAGGTGCAACGTTACTTATAGTCACAGAATGTTCAAAAGGGACCATCAAAATAAAGTGTTACCAAATAAAGGTACCAGAACTCAATCACTCTTTACAATGTCAGATACATAATGGTAAATTAATATGATTTGCCTTTTGCTTGCTATTAAACAGCTAATAATGTGTTTCTAATGTTACACAAGCCATGTTCCTGTTCACCATCTCAGTCTGCCATCTAAAAATCAGCATCCTTAGGAACGCTTTGAACATCATAGAACGTCTGTGGAGAAAGGCATATAGTTCATCATAACATTGTAATATACACTGATCAGGCATAACATTACTAATATTGTGTTTGTCCCTTTCTTGCTAACAAAACAGACTCAACCCGTCAAGGCATGGACTGCACTAGACCACTGGAGGTGTGCTGTGGTATTTGGCACCAAGATGTTAGCAGCAGATCCTTTATGGATGGCAGGACCCAAGGATTCCCAGCAGAACATTGTCCAAAGCATCACACTGCCCTCAACGGCTTGCCTTCTTCCTATAGTGCATCCTGGTGCCATGTGTTCCCCAGGTAAGCGACGCACACGTACCCGGCCATCCAAGTGATGTAAAAGAAAATAGGATTCATCAGATCAGGCCACCTTCTTCCATTGCTCCAATGGTCCAGTTCTGATGCTTAAGTGACCACTGTTGGTGCTTTCGGCGGTAGACAGGGGTCAGCATGGGCACCCTGACTGGTCTGGGGCTATGCAGCCCCATACGCAAAAAACTGTGAATCTCTGTGCATTCTGACACCTTTCTATCAGAACCAGAATTAACATCTTGAGCAATTTTAGCTACAGTAGCTCGTCTGTTTGATCGGACCACATGGGCCAGCCTTTGTTCCCAACGTACAACAATGAGACTTGGCCGCCCATGACCCTGTTGCCGGTTCACCTCTGTTCCTTCTTTGGACTACTTGGGATAGATACTGACCACTGCAGACTGGGAACACCCCACAAGAGCTGCAGTTTTGGAGATGATCCAGTCATCTGACCCAGTCATCTAGCCATCACAATTTGGTCAACTCGCTCAAATCCTTACGTTTGCCCATTTCTCCTGCTTCTAACTCAACAAATATCAACAGGAAAATGTAGGCCTACCATTATGGCTTCTCTTGAGACTCCCCTAATGATGATATAATAAGCCCGCATGCATGTTGACCTGATTGATTACAAGGTAGTTTGTGATGTAAAAACACGAGCGATTTTAAATACTCACCAATGGTGTTGACTTGTGCCATGGAAATTTGAACATGGTTTGTCTTAAAGCATAATAAAAACTCCACATAGACATATAAACAACATTTATGTTACCTTACAAGATATCCACACAGGGGCTTTAAAAGAACAATTGTTTTCGTATTGTGAGGAACATTTTAATTTTCCATTATTTGTAAAAAAAATTGTTTTTTAAATGCTTCCCCACCAAACACAGAATTTTCTGGGGCTTGTGGGCACTAAAACACATCTTTTGAATGAGTACACATTCTCCTGATCAAAAAAGAGACGAAGAAGACGCAAAAAAAAGAAAAGATGGTATCTAAGCAGATGCATATGTAAAATAATGTGATCATCAACATTAAACATCATTAAAAAAATCAAAACTGCCTAATGTTACTGAATGAAATGTTGACCCAGAATGAGCTACAGGACTGTGCAAGCATGAGGGGTGTTGATGGACTCGATCTACTCCATCTGTGTGTGATCATCGCTCTGAATCTGGATACAGTCTTTGACAAAAACTTTATTTTCTCAGCTTTTTGTTCAAAATGTTGCTTTTTTAATGAAAATTACCCTTATTCAAGTGTGGATAATAATAATTAAAAAGGAATGCATGAAACTAGAATACATTTTTTTAAGCAGAGTCTGCTCTTTCTTTTGATATATTTCATGCTCAGATTTTCATACAACTAAATAATCCAAGGGGTCATTACATTTTTGTTAAAATGATCAAAAACACTGGCGCTGGCTGGCAACTTTTGAAAAAAATAAAAATAAAATCCTGGCGGGAAAGAGTTAAAGGTTATTCATGGAACTATCCATGCCAATACAGAATGTTTATTTTTAGTGTATGACGGGTCGTTGGTCACATGGTCCCTTTTGTGTTTCATGGAAAATCCAACCCGATCACACGGCAATTCGTACATATTTTACGAGGTGGCTAATTCGCAATTTGTATGCGACCTCACTGTCACGAATTCATACGATTTTTACTAAATCGTACATATTTGACGAGTTGGCAAATTCGTATGAATTCGTACGAATGACCTACCTCAACCCCGCCCCTAAACCTACCCATCACTGGGGTTTAGGCAAAACGTCTGGTCGTGAGTGAGGTCGTACAAATTTGTACGAAATAGCCACCTCGTAAAATATGTACGAATTGGTCGTGAGATAGCGTTGGAAAATCTAACATAGGAGTTTGGAACAACATTTAAAAGGGTTAGCTCTGTAATTTAATGTATTATTGAATGCAAATACTGACCATGGCTGTTGCGTGTTCATGAAACTCTTTGACAACCAGATACTGTATCTGGAGATATTTAACTCTGTGAAAAAAAGTACTTTGATACTTTTTGGGGATTTCTAGGCATTGTATTTCATGCTGCGTTTTGATTCATCTTGATTTCTCACAACTTGCGTACTTTTCTTGCCGAATCTGAGTGAACTGGCAGTTGTGCACAGAAGACCAATGGTCAGGATTTTTGTTAAATAATACAATAAATTTCAGTTTTTTTTTTCTTTTTTTTTTTTTCAAACTCTATCGTACACCCCCAGAACTCTTTGAATATATGGCACATATTACATGGGTATCTGCAACCTTTATGTCTTTTTTTAAGCTTAATGTTGGTCACTACTCATAGAGCGCACGCAGTACTTTTTTTCTCCTTTTGTGGTCTGAAAAAGAAAGGTTTCACATTAACATCAGGGTGAATAAATTGTGACTTACTGTAATTTTCAATTTAGGGTGAACTATCCCTTTAAGGCCAGTAAATATGATAGGTTTAATTATTCCTTTAAGGGGTTAAACATGAGGGGCAAAACTGCTTTTAGCATTACAGCACATTACAATATTGTTTTTCAAGCATTTATACATGCATGAGGTAATCATAGGGCGAGCCTTGTGTCAAAACAATTTTGCTATCTTCAGGAAAAACATTACATTTCAAATAAAAGGGCCTAATTATTGTTCGATGCAAATTTGAATGCTGTTGCTAAGCCATTACATGCAAGTGAGGATTACATTTTTGCCTTTGCACGCCTCTTTTCCACCATTTTGCTGATGTTAAGAGGATATTTTGTGACTCCACAATAATTAAATGGCAGCAGCAATTCACAGATAATTCAAAACGTGAATTACCAAAATGCACACAGTTCTCATTAAATGATACTGGAACATTTACAATCAATACATTTTAGGCCTTCTGGCTAATCCTGCTTTATTACTAAAACTTCAATGCAACTAATTAAACGGTTGAGGAAGAAATGTTTGAAATGCCTTTCCGGAGGAAGACATTAACAACAATTAACATATTACAACAGTTTGACGATCCCTGCTTGTGCGGCTTCTCGGAAAACTAAAGCCACATGAAATGGAAAAATGAAAATAAACACTTAATTCGTAAACGAATTCTGCAATGACTGTGCTTTAGAGCTCCATTAACGGAGACAGTGGTTTCAACAGACCGTGAGTTGCCCTAAAAGAGCGTCTGATTTTTCTGCCTTAATGTCAGCCTACAGAAAGAAAGGTTTAATGAGGGGACAAGCAGAGAGCCGGAAATTACATTTTTAAAGATTTGGTCAGTCAGTGTCACAAAAAAAAAAAAGAAGTGAATAGTAAAGTAACCTTTGACTTATATATATTTTAGATAATAACTTTACAGTATTATCTATTTAGTTTAAAGTGACTATTAATCAAAAATCCTTCTTTGATTACACTCAAGGGCAGTTTGTAAAACGGTAACTTTGTTCACTTGTGACAGCTAAACAGCTAGTACAAAACTAATGACACGGAAACACACTGCTTGCAATTTATCTGCAACCTAATGACAATATTAAAGAGAAGTGCAAGATTTGCCATCATATTCATAGCCTACCATTGCCTTATGGTTTGTTGTTGATATAATATCAACACATATTCCTATTAAATCATGGATTGCTAGAGAAATGAGGCATGAATTGCCATGTAAAAACTGCAGCTCTGATCAGTCTTCCACAACCTTCCACCGCCATCTTAACCACACGTGTGCAGAATGTAAGTTTCAAGAGCCAGGATTAACATTAGTATTCTCCAACCTGCCGTTAATAAAATATATTAAACATTCAGTGCTTTTGGCTTTCTGCCAGGACCTGAATGGCTGTGGACAAATATTGCTTTGTGGGCTTTGACTAAACAAATCTTTTACACATTTTCAGATAGAGTATTCAGCTCAGCGGTGGTTTAATTTTGAACTCTTTGACTAATTCTCCTCTCAGTGTCCCTAATGTCCTCTAAACTGCGGGAGGTGCTTTTTACAGCTACCTGCTTTTACCGCATCCTGCTTTATCTGGCTCTTTGAAAGTGTGGCATCTGTATGCTTTATGAATAGATTGATTTCATACTGTGCATTTTAATACATTTTTGTTTGCTCTCAGTCACACAAACACATAAAGATGCATTAGAGGTATGAGGAATATTCTGGGCTACAGCTTAATATCTATAGACAGCAGTTGTGACTGTTTTTGATAAACACAGACAACAAATCTGACACTTTCCTTACGAATACCAAGTGAGACTAAAGTAATATGTAAAAACCTGCAATGACCATGCATTTATGTTGTATTATATTTATTTTATTTTATAAGACTATCCAATATAATCCTGAAAGCATTTCTATGTTTACTCACAAAGTGTGACTGTAGAACACCAATTTGTCTTTGTACATTACTGCTGCACAGAAACAATTGAATTATGAACATTATATATCAATTCTGTGAATCCTTTGAGCTGTCAGTCACCAGCTCATTCACTGTACCTGCATTACATTCCCATCATCCTCCTTGACTCTCACCTGCACCCACCAGTGATCTCCCTCATCAGCAGCACCCCAACCTCAGTTAAAAGGAATTGCCACACACACACACACACACACACACACACACACACACACACACACACACACACACACACACACACACACACACACTGTCTGGTCTCCTCTCAGATTTGAACTGCATTCGTTTGGATGATCTCTTACCTGACAAATACCTCCATGATCCTCTCCTTATTCATGTTCCCAGTTTCCATGCGAGCATTCTACTCAAGAAAAAGGAAAGTTATTTAGTATCTCCTAGTGACTGTGTAAAGTGTTTGTGTGTGTCTAGTCACCATTCATTCAATCATTGTCATTTTCTCCACTCAGCTGTTTCCCTGACAGAAAACCAGACCAGACCATAACAGACAAACAGCAATATGAGCATTCCACTCTGTCCTGTTGACCAGCTGTACACCTTCTCTCAAATGGCCATCCCCTTGCTGAATATGCAAAGGTGTTCCTGGAACTATTGTGTGTAGTTTTTCTGGACAATGACACTATTCACTATTATAATGGTTTGGACAAACCATAACATTCACACATGCCCTGGATAAGTAACTGCACATTAGAAAAATACGTTCTATAGAGGGTATGCATGTGATCGCCGCAGTTCACAAAAACAACTGGACTTCAGGCAGTGAAACGTGGAATTGCAGTCATCATTTTATGTTAACATGTTGAATTTTGGGGTAAATTTGTTATATATTGTATTTACAACTCATCAGTTAAATACTTACCATATTTTATTCCGCATGATGTTTTTTAAAAGCACTGACAAAAACGTTTTAGGGCTGGACGAAATGATAATATATAACATTGATATAAGTGATCATCCAGATTTAGACCAACCTATATTGTATTTATGTAAAGCAAATTTGCCTTATGCATTTCCCTGGCATTGAAATCAGGCTCATATAAATTTCAGGAAACACGATCCTATCTGCATATCACTATCCATGGATCACTGGATCTTTGGTAAGTTGAAAAGAACACTAAATGGAGTCTAAACTTTAGTTTAAACAAATAATTTCCCCTATTAAATCCAGTCATGTAGCAGGCTCTTTTACCACTCAGTCCAGCTGAGGGGGTGTGTTCCGGTGGGAAAGTGACATCAGTGCATACCCTCTATATTCCCTCCTGCTGAGCCAGGACACTATCGACAAAAACACTCATCTACTTTGCTCCTCAGTCCATTCCAGAGGGTGAAATCTCAGAGTCCATTTCAAAGTCTTGCCCCATCATGGCCGCCATGCCTGAGTCTTCAGTCAACATGGCCGCCACACCAGAATGCTCTCCAGAGTCTACTCCAGAGTTTGTTCCGATCCATGAGTCTGCCCAGGAGTTTGCTCCAGTCCATGAGGTCACATCAGAGTCAACTCTAATATACGAGTCTACTCTAGAGCCTGTGACTTTACTTGTGAGTTTACTTCAAATTTCCCTCCAGTCCATAAGACTACCCCGTCAAGGCTGAAGTGGCCAGTCCTGTTCCCCACCAGCCTAGTCTAGACCTAGACCCACAGACTCCGCTTTTCCATGATTTTAGCTCTCTGATCTAAACGCTCTGTTGGAAGGGGCGTGTCTGTTGTGAGACTTCAGTGTAAATGGCCACTGTTGTGATTGTCTGACATCTTTGAAAATTGCTAAGTATTACATGTGGAACTTTTAACATGTTTTTACTATTACAGCTCTCAAAGGAAAAGTGTTAATTTGTAGCATTCTATATAGATTGTGGCATGAAAGGTTAAGCATTGTAGCCGAATGAATAAATGCAGTGATCTTGTCATTGCAACTCAATTTCTGCACACCAACAAATGCTTTCATCATAACTAACAGTGCAAACACAATGTAAATAAGAGATTAAATAACAGATTATTTTCATCCTAATAAGAGAAACAGTGTGAAGTTGACTGTTTAGTCACTGGTTTAATTTACAGACACATACTGTAGACAAAGAACATCTGACTGTACATGACTCATTACATATCAAAAATCACTGGTCACAGATCAGGCAGTAGAATTAACACGGTTACTTGTATGTTGTCACATTACTGTTGAGCCCATAGTTTAAAAGTCTGTTGATTTTCTTTTCCCGATGGTCTTTCACCTATCCGTCATAGATTCCACAATGTGTCGTTCTCTGGGCTTGGTAACAATAAAAGCTGTTTTTTGGACTAACAAGGAAGTTTTCAGTTCTGAAACTTACAGGATATTCTTATAGTATGATGACCTCTTATATTTTAAAAGAAATATGATTTCTCAGTTCATGACCCCTTTAAACAAATTTATTTTTGATAATTTTGAATAAGTTATACTGATAAGTTAAAGTATGAAAAATGTTAATCATGTCCTGTCCTAAAAACATTTGTACATCATGTATGTTAGCTGTCCATTTGCTAAAAATCCAGCTTCTTCAAAATGTGCAAAACTAAATGTACAAAACTAAATGTACAGGTATGAATACCTAAGAAATATGAATGCGATTACTGTTTCACGTTACATACATTTCTACCAAATTTGTAACAATACAACATTTAATTTTATCACCCACCCCTCTCTCTTTCCTTTTTTTCATGTGGGTCATCCTATCTGTATCTAAGCTAAACTGATTGCTTCCTGTTTTTGCAAAAAGCTGTGGTGGCCTCTGTCACCTTGGTAATGAAATACAAGTATGAGCAGGGTAACAGAATTAATCACGCTCCCAGGCCTCCTCTCGTCCTATCACACTTCCAATCTAAATGAATATTGGCCTTGGTTCAAATAGTCCTGAGAGTGTTTCATCTTGAGCATGAAATCAAATTGAATCAAAGTGGTGACAGAGGGACAGGTAATATTACCATGCTCATTTCTGCTCCTAAACACATTCACAGTAGAGTGAAGAGGCATGGTTGCTTTCCCTGAGTAGAGTATGGAATAGTGTCTGAAACTCCTAGAAAAAAAATGATCAGTGAAATGAGGTGCTTAACCTTCAGAAAATGTTGATCGTCAACCTTAGCAGGTCAAGCTAAATATTATGAGATGTTTTATTTTGAGTTATTTTTTTTATGTAGGATTGCAACTTTTGAAATCGTATCAAAGCCTCTATCAGCCTTTTTATTTTATTTTCATAACTATTTGTAAATTTAAAATACATGTCAACTAACTCTCATTAGAGTACTAATAGATTGTAAGGTTAGTAGGATACATGTAGTTTAAATGTAATTGCAAAGTTACCTAGTAGAATGTCTGTTGGCCAACCATCAAAATAAAGTGTTAGCAGATATTAAGCAGAAGGTCTAGTAATACTTATAACTGGTAGTTGATATTTTGCAGAGTTACTTATAATTATAGAATGTCTAAAGTGGACTATTGAAATAATGTGTTACCATTGCTGTAGAATAGATGTTGAAATCCGTGACTGAGCAACAGCTAACTTTATAGCGGATGTACTGTATAATAATACATACATCTGAGTAATAATTAATAAAGTGTCTACACTTGACCAGAGCATATTTATGAAAGTCTGCCATAGCTACTCTTTTGTAGAAATAATTGTGTATGCAGTACAGACATTTAGATTTAAGTTGCACAGTTCAAACTGTACTACAGAACAGGAATAAACCTCCTGGTCTCTTTCTGTCTCCTTCCTAGAGTTACATATTCTGGTTCTTTCAGTCTGATCCCCTCCCGTCATTATAATTTTGAAGTTTTATTTTTAAAACGCTCTGTGCCGCTGAAGCTTGTTATCTCTTCTCTGTGGTACAGATTTGGGTGCGAATTTGAAGGTGCCTTTAAGTGGACAAGCATGATTAAAAAGATGCATATCTCATAGCTTGATTATGGGCTGAGATATGTTCAATTAAAACTGGAACAAATCAAGTGGGACTCTTTCGTTGTTCCACTGAATATTAATTTGGCCAATTAACTGAGATAAATTTGAATTTAAATTGTAATTGGTTGCTAGATGACACTGTAAGGAAGTTCACACAAGACTCAAGGAAAAGCAGTTAATTCAGCCTTTATGCTAACAAACGATTGCATATCCTGCTTTTGTATGCTAATGTATTCCTCATAGCACATGCTTTAAAGGGCACCTAGTATACCCCTTTTTACAATATGTAATATAAGTCTCAGGTGTCCCCAGAGTGTGCCTGTGAAGTTTTAGATTAAAATTCCTAACAGATCATTTAATATACCATGTTGAAAATGTTTTGGGGTTGAAGAAAAATGAGCTGTGTTTCCCCTTAAATGCAAATGAGCTACTGCTCCCCACCCGAGAGGGCGGAGCCTTCACAATGCGATTGCGGATTCACAACTGGTGGTGAACACCAGAACACTCGAATGAAAACTGAAACATGAAATCGTTTTGATGATCATATCTATCGCAGACACGTTCAAGTGACATACCAGTTCTTCATCATCATGAAATATTATCATCTGCATGTGTTTTAAAGCCTTATCGCTCTCAACTTAAACACACACACGCCCCTGACGCATGCGCACAGAGCTGGATGTCAGCGAGTCCGTGAGTAGTCATTAAACTAGTTCTCTTGCATGTTATTGCGATTAAACTGCCAAATGCTCACAATGTAATGTTAGACACACAAAGTTCAGATGAAAACAGTTGGTTGTGCCCGTGCACGTATGCAGTTACATAAATCTCGTGTGTATATTAGATCCATCTGTCCTTACTAGTGAAAGTGAAAGCGGTTTAATACAGTATGTATTGCTCTGTCTGCTGTTAATATGAACCGAACAACAGGAAATCACTCACTGCTCTTGACTGACTGAACTTTAGTAGCTTTAATAAGAACACATTTTTTACTTGAATGCTGCTGTTAATGCTCTAGTGAGGAGATAAACATGGAGGACTGTGAACAGCTCAGCTACAGCTCTCTGAGGGCGGGGTCTACGCTAAAACGGCAGTGTCCATCGACACGTGTGGGCGGGGCCTTTGCAGTGACATCACACTGGAAACTGCTTGTGCTGAGACACTGCTTATGATTTATGCTGATTAAAAAAATATATATATATACCATTATAGGGTGGTTGTGTGCACACACTGCCAACACACATTTATGTTCAAACACCTTGGCATTGGGATGAGTAAATTATTAGGACATTTTCATTTTGAGGTTAAAACTAATCCTTTAAGATCCTTATGACTTTGACAAAGGAGAAAAAAAGAGAAGATTTTCTGCTCTTTTCCATACAGTGAGCACTTTAGTATAGGATACACATATTCACTACTAACTATGAATTTTGCCTCAATAAACTACAGCTTATTAGTAGTTAGAAAGGTAGTTATTGTAGCATTTAAGTTTAGGTATTGGGTAGGATTAATGGATGTAGAATAAGGTCATGCAGAATAAGGCATTGATATGTGCTTTATAAATACTAATAAACAGCCAATACCTTAGTAATATGCATGCTAATAAGCAACTAGTTAATAGCGAGAACTGAATCCTAAAATAACGTGTTACCAACTAGTCCAAACAATGAGAAAGAGGTCTGTAGGGGTGTTCACACTTGTAGATCGATTCTCTTGGTTCTTTTGGTCTGGACCAAATAAAGAATGTAATACATTTAGGGTGTGTTCACACGTTTGGTTAGATTAAAATGACCTCTGGTGCTATTGCTCTGTTAGTGCGGTTCATTTGAATAAGTGTGAATGGTGCCATCCGAACTCTGGTGCGCACCAAACAAACGGAACAAGAAGAAAAGATGGGTTTCTGTCCACTTCCAAACAAACTCTGGTGTGGTTTGAATGAAATATGAACGCAACATGGACCAAAGACATGTAAACGAACCAAAAACAGGAAGATTAAACCCTAAAAAGGACAGAATGCTCAAGCAGATCAAATCAACCAAACTACAAGTGGGTCATTCTTAGTGTTTTTCTTTTGTTTTTGTTTTTTTCTCAGTGTTATTTTGTTCCTGATTTTTAGTCTTTATTGTTTTTTGTCATTAAAGTCTCCCTGCATTTGGATCCTCATCTCTGCCTGCCGTCTTTGATTTTCCTTGTGTTTCCTGAGTTTCTAAATACTTATCTTCCCCTTCTACCATAGAACACAATAATATGTGCCCAGGACTAATTCATTAAAAATAATTACTCTGATTTTAGTGCAAGTATGTTAAACTGCCATGTCCCTAACTAAGCTTGCATGACTTCAGCCACAAATATATGTAATATAAATCAACAAATGCCAACATTTTCGATATTGTTGTATATTCTAATTTATAATATTCCTTACCAAAATATATATTTTTGTTATTGATACATTTGTAATGCTTAAAAATATGTGTCCCTGATTCGAACTTTTTTTCAAGAACTTTTTTTCAAGAACTTTTTTTCTT
The DNA here is from genome assembly GCA_023029165.1 of Gobiocypris rarus. Lineage (NCBI taxonomy): Eukaryota > Metazoa > Chordata > Actinopteri > Cypriniformes > Gobionidae > Gobiocypris > Gobiocypris rarus. Next base: position 34,145,893 of record CM040918.1, on the reverse strand, counting down.
GTTTATGAACATTTTAGCCCTCAGAAAATGTAAATATCACAATAACCGTGCATTCAGAACACTTAGAGATGAGAATGTCTTGTAACAGGGTGAACATTTGGTGTATGCATGTGTGAAGAATTTGGTCAAAATTATTAAAGAATAATATCCTGAGCTGGACCAATATATTTTTCTTGTAGTGTAACAAGCATTTTTACAGATACAATGATTACATCATGGACATTTTTAAAATGGAAAGTTTCCAAGCTGAAATGGCACCGAATAGTAAGAATGACCAAAGTATGAACACACTCAGGTTCACTTAGTGTTAACACTGACATTTTAAAAACCGAAGATACAAAAAAATTGCAATGGAACTTATTTTTCAATGGAACTTAATGAACATCCAAATCAACGCTGTATTCTGGGCTGAAAGCCCTCGTTATATATGTGTAGCCTACATTTGATTTTATATGGACCAGCTGCAAACTCGTGAAGAGTTTGTGTAAATGAGTCAAAACAGTGGCAGGAATTTCTCTCTTTCACAGAAACGAAGATCTGTTGCAAGAAAACTGCGGTTGACTCCTGTACTGAAATGTAATGGGCAACGTAGCTCACATGACAAGAAAAAACAAAATGCTTTATCATTCTGTCCTTTTAGGGTGTTGTTGGTTTGTTTTGATGTCAGAGCCAAAGCTTTTCAGCGGGCATGTTCAACTTGTTTAGTGTGCTCCAGCGTTCGGATGGCAGCGTTCACACTTAATCAAATGAACTACACCAATAGAGCAATCGCACCAGAGTTTGTTTTATTCAAACCAAACCTGCCAAGTATGAACGCACCTTAGGATAAACACACCAACATTGTGCAAACCGTAAACATCCACAACAAATTTAAACAACAATCCTCAAGTGAACTGCCGCCTATTAACAGTTCGAAATTCGGCTTAGCCTTCTTTCGTTCACTGGTTGTCAGTTACTGCTAGTGTTAAATTCATGACCTACACTGCAGCCCATGGCACCGTTGCCTGCATTCAATTTCTTTCTCCTCCCTGGTGGTTCAAACACTGTTACTTCTATGCACATGCTTTTCTTTTTTCTCTTACCCTCCCTCTCTTGCTATTTCCGCTATCTTGCTCTCAGGTCCCTGCCAGGTGGCCATGTCAAATGTCAGTCATCATTAGGGCAACTTCTCCGCTGGTTTAAAAGCCTCCTGGCATGCATCGTTTGGTGCTGCAGTGTGTGTGTTCAGTGGCTTGTTTTCATTTGTTTATAGTATCCCATTCGGTGAATGTGTGAATCTAGCACTTATTACTTTTTGCATCTATTCTGTAGAGTTTGTTGTTCCTTTGTTGGGGAAAAGTGACATAAGCAGATGGCGTGAAATACACTATGCCCATTGTAATGTCAATTGTGTGCATTCACCTTGTATTTTTGTTTTCTACAGCTAGAGTAGGATAATTAGGGTGTCGCATATGCTGAAGAATCCAATTTATCTTTTGGTAGGTAGGTTAGAGGGCTTGGGGAGTAGCTTTAAGGAAATTATTTGGTTCTATAATTTGGTGCCATTCAGGTTCCCTTTTCCTATGTTATTTGCATGTTCTTTTTGTATTCTCTCTCTTTATTTAATTGTCTTTATCACATTGAAAATGTGCAGCAGTAATGTAATAATTTAATTTTATGTTCCATTACTAGATCTTTAAAGATCGTAACAACAATTTAAATACATGATGAATCATGTATTTAAAGGGGTAATGTACTTTCCCTTGAGCCTTTGATATATCAAAGTTCATCATGATATAAGAACATTCTGTAGATTTCAGAGCTGAAAATGTCCTTGGTAGTCAAAGAAAAGCTTTTATAGACACCAGGTCCAGAAAACGAGAGCTGGAATTCATTGGCGTCATGGGAAGAAGAAACACAACTCAACTGATGAATATGTATGCGTGCTTCTGAAGCCCGGCCCACAGAGTCGAGAGCCAGGTTGTGGAAGAACACAGGCGCTACATAAGCTTCCTTCGGATGCTACTATTAGGAATGAGTGGTTGAACTTTATTTTTAATGAAGTTCCATCTCGCGTGGGGAAGACATGTACTGTGTTCGCTTCATTTTACTGCGGAATTGTCTCAGGTGCTGGATTTGCAGACACAGTGTTCTGCCTTATTGGAGAGAATCATTCCGGTTGTCGCTTTCAAAACGATCCCTCCCCAATGTGAACTGAACTGACAGGGGAGCTGAAGCTCATTAAATATGCAAATCTTATCCAATCCCAGCCGTGGGCGTTTACTTCCAATGCGGAACGTCCATCAAAACCCAGTGTTCAGGAGAAAGCCTCAAAACCAGTCTAGAAAATAGCCTATTACTTATTCATTATGATGTTTTTAAAAAACACACAAACGTCATTAGTTGACCTCAGACAACAGTATAAAAAAAAAGCCAGTTCATGACACCTACAAAATCTACATATTATCCAATCCAGTCTAATCCGAAAATACAGTTCTGATCCAAACTCCTTAAAAAAAAAAAATACAGTCACTGATAAAGATACACAATTTTGGCAAGGATATCTGGGCCGTTTCATATGGAAGCTTGTTTCCACCATGGAATAATAATATTAAAAAGGGTACTTTAGATCTTTCAATTCAGAGAGAAAAAAAATAGTCTGAATTGTGCAATATAAATGCGCAATTAAAAAAAAATTAAATGTGACTTTATCTTAGTCTGGCTCCGCCCTCCTACGTACTTCTGCTCAATTTTCCTTTTCCTTCAGTACTCCGTCTGGAATGGCGGTATATTCTCTGGTTTTCTCCAGTAAAATTTTAACCGGTCCAATCAGCGAACAGAGGGAGTGGCTGAGAACAATGACGTTCATGTTGTGCGCTAGTTTGAGATGACATACGTCACGACCAAACGTTAGCAATTGGTTATGGCAGATCCAGAGTGTCTCTAGGCAGATCCAATAGTTATAAACTTCAAATATTATTATGCATTTTAACTTTGGTTACAGTGATTTTTGAAAAGATATAATGCATTATAACATACATTATGAATACCTTTATAATACATTATAAATAAGGGCTTTAAGTAAAGTCTTACCCAGACTTTTTTTCAAATTGTGAGAAATAAAAAAGTAAAAAATAAAAAGTAGCAACATTTACCATTTTTTTTATTCTGTGGCAGAAACAAGCTTCTATAGATTCGAGCTAATGCATTAAACTTATTTTTACATAAAATATGTCACATACAAAAACACAGATTAAGTAAACTGCACACGGCAGGGACACTTGGACATGAACAAATTTGAAGTCCATCATGTCCTGTGTCTTTAATGAGGCCATACATCTGTTTCTTTATTCATCCTTCACTGACTGAAATAAACCCATTCATTTACAAATGGGCTCGATGGTGACGGTAAAACCACAGCACCCATGGCGTGTGAAATGTACCGAGCAGAACATACATCTAAATTTGGGAGCATCAGAGATTAGAGGAGACAGTCACAGTTGGCCAGAAAGGCTTTAATGAGCCGGTTAATGATGGCAGGGCCATTGATATGCCACAGAATAGGTACCTACTGATTATACTTATGATTTTTCCTTCCAAAAATGTGGAAGTCTCTTAGGGGGTAGAGCAAATGAGTTCATGCCCTTTGAGTACACATAAAGCCCATTAAAGCTGTTGAGCAGGGAAGCATGCTTCGTTTGAGAGCGGAGAGTAACACAAGGAGAACTGTCATACCAGACGAGTTGGAGGCAAGGTTCAGGGTTATGCAGGGTCTGATGAAAAATATTATTATTGTAATATGAAGTGCTCTGCTGCTTCTAGCCTTATGCTGAATCACTCTGTGGGTTGCTGTTACAGAAAGCCCCAAAATAATTGGAAGCCATCATGAATACAGTATATATGCTAATTTAACAACAGATTCTTAAAACAAGAATGTGCTGATTTGTTTATCCCTGCAGCTTAGCAGACATAAAATGCTAATATAAGCAAAACGTCTTTTAAAGGTGAAATCTACAGGGTGCCATTTTATTTCATCGCCCAGTACCTTGGTTCTAAAGACATGGTAATTACAGCATGCTAAACAGTCCGCTAAGAAAATACATTACCCACAATTAGGTAGGAAAAGAAAACTAAATTAAAGTTTTGAAGTTCAGGGTATCGGAACAGTCATCAGCATGTCTAAATTAATCATTGTTTTGGTATGTTCTTTGGGAAGAAATTTGTAGAATTGTGTAACTGTGTGTTCAACCGAGAGGATGGATTGAAGCATAACCTGACATCCCCTAAATAGCCTAATTAAATTCATAATCAAAGCCGTATTTAATATTTATCCTCCTATTTTTAATGATTAATTCCAGTTGATTTTACTCAACAGAACCACTGATTGTTTGTTCTTCCTTTATGTTTTCTAAAGTTCGTATTTGGTCTTTGAGGGTGACTGTCTGGCCTAGAGATGTGTGATGTGTCACTAAACATTTGATAGCAACATGTTGTTGTGTGTTTGGATTTTGGAGGTATCACATACCCCTAACATGCTGGGAGTGCAGTAACAATGTTTCCTCACTTAGCCTGGCTTCCAGAGATTAAATATGGATTTATCTTTCATTTTTATTTTATTAATTTTATATTTCTTTTTATTGAAACACTAAAGAATCAAGATGAATATTGCCTGTAGTATTGTCTGTACCTCTCACTAAGAGAAAGCATGTTATCAGTATGTTTTGGGGAACATTTTGGATTGGAGCTTAATCAGCTCCAACCTTGAAGAGACTGTATCTGTGTATGTGTGCAATATTCTGTGTCACAGATCAGTATTGGAGGTGGATTACAGGCCTCCTAAGAGATGGGTGGATTTGTTGTTCTGGACAAGCTGGTGCCTGCTCGGGTGAAAGCGTCAACAGGTGACGTGTCTGGACATGTGCATCTGATTAACTGACAATGTGCTGAAATTTACCATGACTGTGCATTTTCTCTGAGCCAATCTGATTCATTCACCTTGCAATAATGACTTAGTTAGACCTTGAAAACATTACAACTGTTGGGACAATTGTATGTACGGTACTACGAGACTGGTAGAGAGAGGGAGCGTGGCCTACGAATTCCTTGTGAGACTTGAAGCTGGCTTCTGCTGATGAAACTGCAAACTATTCCTTATTAAAAAAAATCTTAAATGAATTGCACTCCTGACTCTTGGTCTTCATTCTTCACTACTGGTCTCTGGGTATAAACTGTTAACCCCTAACAGTTGCATAGTCTCTTAATTAGTCATGGGTGTGTTTTGGGTGTAAAATGCAATAAACCAATAAGAGATTTACATGGCGGAACTTGCGAGCGTAAAGACCAAAGGCTTCTCCAGATCAATCCTTTTATTTGGAATATTTAAAAATGTTTGTGTGCTGCTGCACGTCCCTGTGTGTGTAATAAGCAGAGTGTATGTGCGTTGTGCACCTGCCTACAAACGCATATTATTAATGTGCCCTTTAAATAACACAAAAAATACTGTGCTATTGACTTTACAAAAGCATAAAAAACAGCAATAGCGGACTTCATCCATCTTGTTTACTGATTCACTTCCATTCTCACACACATTACGTCAGAACACAACACTTCGACAGTTCAGACTTCCTCTTCAAAAGTAGTCCACAACACAGTTCTACCCACAAACACAATGCAAGTCTTTTTAAATTGTTAATCTGCCCATATAACTTTAAAGGGGTCATGAATTGAGAAATCAACTTTCCCTTGAGCTGTTGATATATAAAAAGGTCAAGGTCAAAATTCCTTGTTAGTCAAAGAAAAGCTTTTATTGACACCAGACCCAGCAAACGATCGATCACAGAATATGCCAACCCTGCCTCAACAGAATAAAAACCACGCCTGATTCTGTAGCCCCGCCCACCAACTCGTGACATGACATAGGCCTATATAGAGCTAAACCGGATCGAACTTCTAAGCAATAAACATGCCGCATAAGCTTCATTCAGATTCATGGATGAACTTTATTTTTAATGAATATCCAGCTCACGTGGGGAAGACATTGTGCGTTTGGTCCTTCATCACGGATTCATTAGTAAACAAAAGACTAGATTTGCAGACAAGGATGGGATTACATGAATGAATAAGGCAACACACTAATGTGAGTAAAAATGTTTTTAATATGTGATAGTATTGCATTGTTACAGATCGTTTGAAATAGATCTATTGGTTATGTGTATGTGTCTAAATGAACATACCTTAGCAGCTGTCAAAGGCTGAAGAATCCTTTATTTGTGGTGTTGTTGGTTCATTGCGATTCGGAATCAGACTCGGACATGTATGGGCCAGGGCTCGCAAAGCCCAACTTCCCGGGGCTATGTGTGTGTGTGTGCGTGTTTGTGTGTGTATGGTTCACGGTTATATCCACCGATCGGGCGAGCCAAGTAATAAAAAAATAACATTCCAAACAATCGCGGATGGATGAGAGATAAATCATTGTGTTTGTATGATAAAGATATTTTGCGAGCCCTGTGGGCAAATATTTTCTGTTGCTATTTCCCCACACACTTTCAAAACAATCCCTCATGTGAACTGACAGGGGAGCTAAAGTTCATTAAATATGCAAATCTTATCCAATCCTAACCGTGGGCGTTTACTTCCAAGTCGGCACGCCCATAGAAACCGAGCGTGCAGGAGAGAGCCTCAAAACCAGGGTAGAAAATAGCCTATTACTAATTAATTATGATGTTTTTGAATGTAAAAATCACGCAAACCTCATAAGTTGACCTCAGACAACAGTACAAAAAAAAATAAAAAAATTAACCAATTCATATAAAGAAGTATTATGATCAGGCAAGAGGTAGTGACTGCATTCTTATGGGAGAAGCTTTCCAGCACTGGAGAGACCTTAAATAGGCAGAAGGCCGGAAATCGGAAGTCAAGGTGGCTTTATTTCTTCTCACTACACAAGTAATGTTGCTTTTTTGGGATGGAAGGGATGACATTGCCATCAAAGGAGTTGAGGAGCTGAATAACAATTAGACATTCAACCTGAATTATCATAGTAGCACAAATTGCTTTAACTTTTTGATGACATCATACCCTCAGGCGGCAGACACAGCAAATTCAGCCATAGTCATTGCCTGTGTTGCATAGTGTGTATGTGAATGTGTGGGAGCATCAAGATAGGGGTGTGATCACTTTAGGCAAGGTCATGTTTGTTAAAATCTATTACTGCACCTGTAATCCTTTTGCATGGAGCCCTGCACAAGACATGTGGAAGAAAAAAATATATATAGATAGTGGCCACAAAGAATTTGTTCCCATGATTTATTAGTTCATTTTAGTTTGGCATTTTAACTAAGTTATTAATAAAACATGGTGACAAATTCTTAATTTCGTGGCTCCGATATCTACTTTTTTTCTCTTGCATATCGTGAGTAGCCTAATTAGATGCTTTTTATACTTAATTTTGACAGATACATAATACTGTTACAGCTGGGTCAGGTAGGCGAGGAAGACAGGAAGCTTCAATAAGACAGGTTTTATTACCAAAGCTGAATGCAGTACAACAAACCACACATTAACACAAAGTTGAACGGACCAGGGTAGGGTTGCACCAGTCGTTCGTAAGTTCTTTCTTCAATTTTAACGTGAAGTCCACACTAGAGGCTTAGTAACTACTAGCTAGTTTGTAACTCTGTACTTTTTTCAGTTGCACCATTTGATCTTAAGGCAGAATGTAGCTAGTAGGCCCTAAAGTAATGCGTAGTTGCATAATATGACGTTTACCCTCAATGATCCAAAAGCAGCCTTCAAATACGTAAGCAAAAGTTATGTAGAAATGCTGTGAATTTCAGTTTATCCTTCTTTATTCCAACTTATTTTGCCTCGCGTAACCAACAGTAAAAGATTTTCCATTAAATACGATACTTAATCATGAATTACATAAGTGTTTTTATACATAAATAACATTCAGAAGCATTCAGTAAAATAAACAACATTAATAAGGATCAATAAATAACTACTGAAACCCAAAAAAAACAACAAAAAAAAACAAACATTTTTAACCCAAACAAACAAAACAAAACAAAAAATTATTATGAATTTTATTTGACATCATGACATGCACAACAGGGAGCGATGGGACAGATGCACCCAGCGGCGTGCTGTTTTGGACAGGGTCGTGCTGAAGAGCCGCTAACAAAGTAATCTATTCACATAATGTTTTCTCTTGTAAATGTCAGCATTATATGTGTAAAGGATTGAAGTCTGTCATGTAAAACAAGAGCTTGTTATGCAGTTCAGCCTGTCTGCTATTATTCCAACCGTTGAGCTACTCCTAATCGGAGGCTTCCGAAAATATTTAGTTTATACGTAGAGTTACGCTTCAACTAAGTTTAATGTGCAACGCAAAAATATTTAGTAATGCATAAGTTGTAACTTAGTGCCCATTTACATCAAAACTAGGCTAAGTTATAATTTACGCACAGCTGGTGCAACCGGCCCCAGGAGTGCTGGTATATGTGTACAATTTAAAGGGAGTGTTAACGAAGAGGGTCATGTGCAGGGAATCCAGGGAGAGAGGGAAAGCTGATGAGGGAGTGCAAACAGGTGTGAGGCAGGGAGGATTCTGGGTAATGGAGTCCGGGACAGGTGTGACGTGTAACAACTATTTGCACATCAGTTGTGTTGTACATTAACAGGATGCTATAATAACAGTGTAAATGAATATATATATATATATATATATATATATATATATATATATATATATATATATATATATATATTAAATGGATGCCACTAGGGCTGAACGATTAATTGCATTTTGCGATAATATCGAGATATGATAAAACACGATTTTGTAATCACAAAGGCTGCAATTACAGTCTGGTCTTTTATGACGTAAAATGAATGTGAACACAGTCTGTAATGTCTTAAGGGATTAAACAGACAGGACGAACCATATCTTATAATTGAAAAGAGTGTGAATGCAAATCTTCCACTGTCTATTATGTTATCATTAATAATCAAACAACAATAAAGATGAGAGAGAAAAATCACTCACAGCTCTTGAATGGAAAACATTCAGATACTCTTGACACTGAAAGCACTCTTTGTTCATTGCTTGTAATATGTTTTTTCGTTCCTCTTTATTATTTACTAGCTTTTATATTAGTTCATATATTTAAAATTCTTAACATGCTATTGTTTTAATTAAATTTGTGTAATTATTTTAAAAAATACTAAGTTTTATATATAAGTTATATATTAGGTTTTATTAATACGATTAATGAATAAGAAAGTTCAAGAATTGTTTTGGAATCAGATTGGGAGGTGCCTAAAGATTCCCACCATTACTATACAATAAATTATTGCTCATCTTTGTTGAATAATACAGAACATAAAGAGCTTAAAAATCGCATATTAAATCGCAATCGCAATATTTTTCTTTTTTTTTTTTTTGATGTCTCAAAACATTTCTCACATTTTATTTTCGTTTAAAAACAGAGGGTCAGCTCTTTCTTTTGATATATTGCATGCTCAGATATTCAAATAACAAAATTCTATGGGCCATTCAATTTTTGTGAAAATTATCAAAAACCCTGGCGATGGCTGGTAACTTTTTTTAAAAACGCTGACATGGGACAATAAAAGCCCTCTCTACACCCACCCCTAATCCTACCCAATAAATACTTTATTATCATTAAACATTTCGTCAGTAACTTTATTTCCACATTTAGAATATATATTTTTATTGAAAGTAAATGCCTTTCCGGTGTGCAATGTGATGGGAAAAGGGAGAAAAGCGAGCTCGGCAAAAGAAGGATTTGAACCCGGGTCGATTGCATCAAAGCCTAGATTCCAGAGCCTTATCTTGTTTAGGCCAACCAGGCGTTGTTAGGCAGAGCTAGTGCAAATATCACTTGCCAAGAAGGCACGCTATTTGCACTTGATGTAAATAGACACTCTGAATAAGGCAATGGTTCAACTTTCAAAAACATAACTGCATTCAGTTTCATGTTGCGCTTCATCTAGATGTTTTTGAAAGAATGGCTCAGCTGCTGAGTGCATGTCCTCTAATGCTCTCCAGAGTTGAGTGCTGTTGCTGCCCTGAAAGCCACCACATCCAGTGTTAACACACATTGCTGTCTGATGAGTCAAACCACAAGGTAACATCAAACATGTATATAATATTCGGTTGTTTTTTTATTCATTTTTTTAGCTCTTAGCTCTTGTATAAAACAAGTATAGACCTATCTATTTTTTGAAGGTGTTGCCTCCATAGGAGTTACAAAGCCGACTGTATCATATTTGATAAGCACATTTCTAATGCCTCTAAATTATCATTGATGGAACAATATGAAACTGTTGCTAAAAAAACAGGTTTTACACAATCCTCTACATGCCATCTGGGTAAAAGTTTATAAAAAAAAAATATTTGCCATTGAAATGCCTTTTTATATCATTCTAAAAACGACCCCCTTCAGATAGTACATGCATATTTTTGCTGTGATATTCTTTAATGTTTTTTTATCAAAATAACTCTTACATTGTTAATAATATTTCAAACCGAACACTTAAACTTATACACGGATAAACTTCTGGATCTGGTGGTATAACTTTTAGCATAGCTTAGCATAGATCATTGAATCTGATTAGACTTTTAGCATCTCGCTCAAAATAATAAAGTACATTGCCTAACTCATGCAAAAGTGTATTTTTCCTTATGAATGATATAATATGAGCTCCATATTCTCCTATATCACTCAATGAGCATAAAAGCTTGGCACATCAAATATGATACATACCAAATGCAAAAATATGTTACTTTTATTTGTTTAAAGTGTTAAATAAACTATTCCATTTCCAAACTATATAATAAATTACTTCATATGTCATTCTTTACAGTGGTTAAGCGGGCAAATCATCAAATTTTGGTGGATATCTGGACACAGCCCATTAGCAGCTGAAAGCATAAACAAATAATTCAATATTTAAACAAATTACCTCAAAAGTTGCATTAAAAGTTTGTGAATGATGGCCATTCAAATATTGTGGAAATCTGTCAGTGTTTGTAGGTGCAGATCCTGTGTGGGCCTTGCCATCCGTGAAGCTCTGAAGAACAGTGGCAGTCACCAGCTTTTTGAGTCACACACGGTCTCCATCACCACCCCCAACAACCAATTTTAATGTCAGTATCTCTCCAGAAGGCTCAGTAAATGACTGAAGGTCTCAGTGAGACTTTGATGGTCGATCATTGCTTCAGCAGCTGTCATTGGAAGCGTCCTTCGAGGGGCCATTGGAAAGGTGAAAGAGGAGAATCATTGCATGCAATAATAACTGAACAAGTGGGCTGATTACTGAAGGAGTCTGGGAGATTTACAGGGATCAGCAGACTGCTGTGTTGCAGTATATTTGCACTGGTTTGCAAACAAGTTGTTTTTTACATTTTATAATTAAATTGCATGATCATTTATGTATAATTTTTTTTTTTTCATGATTCTATAGATCCCTAGTTGTTACGGGTGTGTTCAGGCAGGAAGACAAGACAGGGAAGTATACTCAAACAATGTTTAATTTCCAGGAGCAAGACAGGAAGCTACACACTATACATGAACAGTCTAACATAAGGGAGACTAGACAAGGAGTGAGAAAACAAGAGGAGCTTAAATACAAACCCAGATGACTGAATAAATGAGGGACAGGTGATACAGGTGATTAACTAAATACAGCTGAACAGAACTAGACTGATGAGGCTAACCAGGGAAAACTGAATAAGTGGCGGGAAAACTGAACAAAGGAACATGTGATAGAGGCAAAACACACCAGACAGACTAGGATGTGTAACACTAGGATTCTTGACTCTAAAAAGGTTCAATATAAGAATACAAATCTTAAATGATTACTTTCATATTTAAAGGTTATTTCATTTTCATTTATTTGTTTTATATTTAAATTAGGGTCCAATTCTCACTATTAGCTAACTATTAACTATGACTTGTACTTCATTAAACTCCTAATTACTGTGTATTAATAGTTAGTAAGGTAGTTACTAAGGTAGGTTTTGGGATGTATATGGTCATGCAGGCATTAATATGTGCTTTATAAGTATTAATACACAGTCAATATCCTAGTAATATAGATGCTAATAAGCAACTAGTTAATGACTGACCGCAGCATCTAATGTAATTTAGACTGTATATCTGATGGAAATTACTTGTTATTTATTTGCTTGTTATCAGAAATAATCAGCTCTAGAGGGAACTTATTCTGGCTGTGTTTACACTGGCATTACCATGCAGTTATGTCAATCAGGACACCGCGCGTTTACATTTGTTCACATCAAGTGGTCGCCATCTGGATAACTGATCGGATTTATGTTTTCCCGCAAAATATTTAAATTAGGTATGCAATAGGGCTTTATTACGGAGTATAAAACAACTTACGCTTTAGCCTATATTAATGGCAGTGCCCATAGAGCACTGGATTTTTGGTTACATTCAGATATACAATCTCAAATAGGGTACTTATAAGTTTAAGTTTCCTAACATTAATCTTATATTATGAAACAAAGAAAGATGTTATTCTGATGCATTGCATGATTGGAAGGTGAGTGCGCAAGCATTTATATAGGCTACTGTACAGAAAACGGCATTACACGGTCCTTAAAGCGTTAGTTCACCCAAAAATGTCATTAATTACCTTCATGTTGTTCCAAAGAGCTCTGTTCATCTTCGGAACACAAATTAAGATATATTTCTTCTTCTCTAAGATCTTACGGGTTGGGATCGTCATGAGGGTGAGTAATTAATTACATCATTTTCAGTTTTGGGTGAACTAACCCTTTAATGGGGGCGTTTCCCCCACTCTATATTGCAGGGAGAAACTATTGAAACCGTCTATAGGTACAAAATCAATAGATCCCCAAAGTTGTCGCCTTTTGATGAATTTCAATGTTTTAAAGCCAAAATGTACCCTATATAATTTGTGTAAAAGCAAAGAGTGTTTATGTGCTGGTGGTTTGGAGAATCCTCCAAATCCTCCAAGCACTGACAGTGGGCACGCGAACATCAGAACTGGACCACAGAGCAAAGGAAGAAGGTGGTCTGGTCTGATGAATCACATTTTCTTTTACATCATGTGGATGGCTGGGTGTGCGTCACATGACTCCAGGATGCACTATGTGAAGAAGGCAAGCCAGCAGAGGTAGTGTGGTGCTTTGGGCAATGTTCTGCTGGAAATCCTTAGGTCCTGCCATCCATTTGGATGTTGCTTTGACACGTACCACCTACCAATCTAAATACTGTTGCAGATCATGTACACCCTTTCATGGAATTATTCCCTGTTGGCTGTTGCCTCTTTCAGCAGGATAATGCAACCTGCCACAAAGCAAAAATGGTTCAGGAATGGATTGAGGAGCACAACAACGAGTTTGAGGTGTTGACTTGACCTCCAGATTCCCCAGATCTCAATCCAATCGAACATCTGTGGGATATGCTGAACAAACATGTATGATCCATGGAGGCCCAACCTCACACATTACAGGGCTTAAAGGATGTTGCTAGCATGCCAGATACCACAGCACACATTCAGGGGTCTAGTGGAGTACATGCTTCGATGGGTCAGGGCTGTTTTGGCTGCAAAATGAGGACCAACACAATAATAGGATGGTGGTTATAATGTTATGGGGGGTAGTTTTATTTATTTTTTATTTTGGGGGGGAAATATTAACCTCTGATTTGTTTCTCCATTAGAAGTATGTTATGCCTTCAAAACACCATCCAGATAATTTGTCGATTAGGGTATGCTCAAAGGATGCATCTGATGTGATATTAGCTTAGGTTTCGTTCACCGATAAACTTTTGGCTGTTTCTTATATTAGAAATCTTTGCATAACCAGGATGAAGTATACTTTCTTGGAAGCCAGGAGAAGTCTATCAGGTTGTAATCTTCCATGGGGGCATTCGTGGCCTAATATTTAGCAAGTCCGACTAGTAACCCAAAGATTGCCGGTTCAGTTCTAGTACTGGGCTGAGGCCTTGAGTGCCTTGAGCAAGGCACATGTGTGCTGCTGTGTGCACGAGGGTTAAATATGAGTATGGGTTAACATACTTCATCTTCATGTCAATTTCCCCATTTACTTTCATTGACAATGCTCTTTGAGTATGTCTGCACCGAATGGGAAACAAAGGGTGCAGTGAAGCATGAAGCAGCAGTGCAGACCATAAAGGAGCTCTACTTACAACATATATAATATAGTTGTGGAAAAAAACTAACATACCGCTCTGTCACATTTGGTGTGTATTTCAGTTTAGGGTGTTTTGTTACTTTTTGAGTGCGTCAATAAAGAATGCAGTTGTGAATAGATCCAGCTTTATTTTCTTCTCCACATCAGCCAGCTGTGACAACTGCAGCTCTAATATTATAAACCATATTTGATCATTAGTATGTCCAAAAGCAAAGTATGTTTTCATAAGGTTAAGTTTCAGACTATTAAATAATTACGCACTACAGTCACATATCTGGCAGATGGCTTGATATTACAACTTCTTTATTCAAGGACCATTAATACAAAAGCTTTGTGTTTCAAACAAAAACAATGAATAATAATAAGAATATAGACTCACTCCCCAAACAACTCAAATCAGAGATTTTAGACAGAGCTTAATCTAAACCACACGATTTTACTTTCCTGGAAATTAATTAAGACTCAGTCTAGACAGCAGATTTTAAACAATAAAAAAACTAAAAACGAATGTGAAAGGCAAAGTTTGCCATTTAAATCAACCTGTGAGGCTGGATTTTGGTTCATGATACAATATGGCATTGCAGTTAGATCTCAAGACATGTTGTTTTTTGAATCTCTGTCTTTGGGCAGCCTGCCATCAGAGAGCGAGAGAGCTTCATCAACCTCCGAGAGCGGAAGCATGGATCACTAAAGAGATTATAGAACTGTGGGCTCTGTTCCAAAACATAACTGTCTACGTAGGCAGCATTTTTAAGCATCATATGTGCACTCATGACTCTATGGCTGTTTCTAACAACAGGCAATGAAGTGATGCTGCATTCTAAGACCCTTTTGACCTAAGTTTAAGGCATCATTGCATGTATGCATCTTGGAGAAAGCAATCCCAGATTGCATTATGACTAGTTCATTCAATGAGATACAAACGACTCAAGAGAAACTTTGATTATAAATATACTTTAAATTACATTTATGCTTGTTGTATCCAAAGTGACATACATTGCGTTCAAAATATTAATTTCATAACTTTTTCCAAAGAAACCATTCTTTTTTTTCTTGTGGATCAAACCAATGACATTTGTTTAGCTAGAACCACACTCTGTTTGAGGAATGCTCATTTAATTCAAGTAATTCTAAATCCATTGTTTAATAAAAAAGAATAATAAAGAAAGCATTACTGTAAAACCTGACCTTTTTTTTCTACCTATAATTTAATATAAAAATTTTGGAATTATAATGCTAATATACAAAGCTACTGGAACAATAACTGTAATTATAATTTTAACAATACTTCAGTAGAAAATTACATATTTTGGCTAGTAAAGTAATATATATATATATATATATATATATATATATATATATATATATATATATATATATATATATATATATATATATATATATATATATACAGTATATTAAAGGGAATGAAAAAGGGAATTTAGAGGCAAGATAAACGTGTTGTTGTGCTCCTCAAACCTTTCCTAAACCATTTTTGCTTCGTGGCAGGGACCATTATCCTGCTGAAAGAACCACAGCCACCAGGGAATATCATTTCCATGAAAGAGTGTACATGATCTCCAACAATGCTTAGGTAGGTGGTACGTGTCAAAGTAACATCCACATGGATGGCAAGACCCAAGGTTTCCCAGCAGAACATTGCCCAAAGCATCACACTGCCTCCGCAGGCTTGTCTTCTTCCCAGATTGCATTCTGGTGCCATGTTTTCATGTGATATAAAAGAAATGTCATTCATCAGACCAGGCCACCTTCTTCCATTGCTCAGTGGTCCAGTTCTGATGCTCACGTGCCCACTGTTGCCGCTTTCAGCTGTGGAGAGGGGTCAGCATGTCAGCTTTGCAGCCCCATACTCACCAAACTGCAACACACAGTGTATTCTGACACCTTTCTACCAGAACCAGCATTCACTTCTTGAGGAATTATACTGTAGTACAGTAGCTCATCTGTTTGATTGGACCACATGGGCCAGCCTTCGCTCCCCATGTGCATAAATGACCCTGTCACCAGTTCACCACTGTTCCTTCCTTGGACCATTTTTGATAGATACTGACCACTGCAGACCGGGAACACCCCACAAGAGCTGCAGTTTTGGAGATGCTCTGACCCATCTGTCTAGCCATCACAATTTGGCCCTTGTCAAACTTGCTCAAACCCTTATGCTTGACCATTTTTCCTGTTTCTAACACATCAACTCTGAGGACAAAATGTTCTCTTGCTGCCTAATATATCCCACTCACTAACAGGTGCCGTGATGAAGAGATAATCAGTGTTATTCACTTTATCTCTCAGTGGTCACAATATTATGCCTGATCGGTGTATATCAGTGGCGTGTTTTCCATAAGCTGCAAATGCTCTGCATACCGAAGCCATTTGTGGACTCGCTGATTTGTTTTAACACTATACATTACTTTAAAATCCCTTTTTTGAGGTGCACCATAAAGCTTACTTGATGAAATGATAGTAATATGTATGTAACTCTCCGTCATTTATTTATTTGCCAAATGACAGTAGTATTCTTCAAACTACCACTCACTGTTCCGGGTAAGCAGATCCACAGCAGCTTTGGCGCCTATGCTCTGTTGTTAAATATTGTCATAACTGTCCTGTTACTATTGTTATTTTATTGTGAGATTTTGCCTCACTTCTGACCGTTGCTGTACCCATTCTAGCCACAATTCTTCTTCTCCATTTTTTTGTGTATTTCTGTGGCAGAATTACAGTGCCACATACTGGTCTGACATGTATATTTCATCGTTTTGTTGTGTTTTTGTCGGTTTCGTGTGTACACTGATATTTCTTGAGACGAGGGGAACAAAAAGATTGTGTCCTCTGCCGATGTGCCGTAGTGTTTAAAGGTGCAGTATGTAGTTTCTGCTAGCGGAATTACAACAATACAGCATATTTTGCAAGTGCCCCTTTCTCGCGTTGCACCTGACACATTTCAAACACAGCTTTTACGGGTGCTTCCGAAGGCATTAACAGGTAAATGTAGGCTACTTTCAATAAATGGTCAAATATATTAGGACACTTTTAGCTGTGTTGCTATGTGTCAGAGTAAGCAACTGTGCGAACACACTTATAAAACCCATCGAACATGCACAAGGTGCAATTTTGACATAACGCATCACCCAGCATGCCCGGTTAAAATGTATCGCCACTGATACATATTTATTAGTGCCATCAAACGATTAATCGCATCCAAAATAAATGTTTGTTTTTACATGATATATTTGTATACTGGGTATAATTATTATGTATATATAAATACACACACATTCATGTATATATATATATATAAAAGATGTATAAAAAAAAATATATATATATATATATATATATATATATATATATATATATATATATATATATATATATATATATATATATATACACACACAGTGTATACATGCAAATACTTCTTAAACATATACATGTCCGTGTGTGTGTGTGTGTAGAAATACTAATTATGAACAGTAAACACAAACACATTTATTTTTTATTTATTTTCATCATAAGCTTATTTATACTATATAACTATCAGGTTTAGTTGCAGTTTATTTTAAGGTATTCTTGCTATGCATTTAAGTACTAAGTAATATTAATAAACATGTTTGTACTTAATATAGGGTTAGAAATGGGGCTTGGTTTATGTTTAGTTGTATGTACAGTAGCATTTTTAAATTCCTTGTGCAATATATATGTGTGCAAATGCTTAACTTTTAAAATAAATCCAGTTATAGTCGAGTTGTTACCAATGTTATAAATCAATAATTCATGATGGTTAGGATGCTGCCTACACAGACAGCAAGGCAGCTTAAGTTTTGGAACAGAGCCATAATGTGAAACGCTTAGCTGATATCATTTTTAATAAAAGACAAGGAATGTTTGCCAGGGAATTTATTTCCAGCAATAATAGGAGATTTTCTTTCTGTTGCAATTCAAGCCATTTCATGACAATTTTCGAGAAGGCATTGTGGGAGGACATTCTGACAGGAAATGCAGAGAGCCGCTCTGAAAGTGGACGACAGAGGTTCCTTTATATCGCAATGGCTGCCAACAGGGCAGCAGGGTAGCTAATATGCCTCACTTAAATTCATTAGCCATAGTCTCATAAAGAGAGTAATTATTAGAAGTCCTGCTCCTCCGTCCTGTTAGCATATGAAGCAATTATAACGAACAACTGAATGTTAACAGGCTCATTAGATAGCAGAAGACCATACAAATGCCTCATTTCCATACAGGGCCTGACAACAGAAAGGGCCAGAAGAGAGACACAGCCAACTGGAAGTGGTACTTTAGCCTTGTGACATGCCCCCTCAAAAATGAAGCTGTTCAATTAAACCGTCTTGCTTTAATCCAAATGACTTCATTCCTGAGGGACACATACAGGTCTCATTCCTGGCAGTCTATTAATGTTGAATTGCTGCAGGTCACCATGTATATAAACTTGCCATTAAGCACCTGTGACATCTTTGCCACTAAGTCGCCATATGCCAGTCTGCAACGCTCATGCGGTTTGTTATTAGTAATTAGTTCAAGCAGTGAATCATCAAGATGAGGGATCTATCTTTGTAAATCAACATTATCACATGAAGGCTTTGCAGAGATAACGTTAGGCTTATTTGAAATTCAAATTTGCAATGGAGTGGCATGTTATGCTTCCTTTTTTAGACACTTGTTTTCTTTTCTAATGTCAAATAAGTGCAGAATTGACATAGGCTTAAAAAAATACAGCGAAATAAAACAAATCAGCTTGTGCCTTGACTTTTCATCTCCTTGATTACTTGATTATTTGCAAATTGATGCTGATTTGTCAAAACAATATTTAGCTTTATGAAAACTATGCAATTTTATGACTAATGACATGTTTTTTTTTAATGTTTGCATCAGCAGGAGCACATTTGAAAAGGTCAACGGATATGAAAACTAAAATATGATTATTTATGTCTGTACAATTTACTTTGCTTGTCATAATATCAAACATTTTACTGCTTGTTCAAATTAGTTTTAATATGTAAAAATAAATCTGTATTTTTTTAACAGACCCATGGCCATACAAAGCGCTTTACATGTTGCCTCACATTCACCCATTTACTCTCTCATTCATAAACCAACGGCGGTGTCAGCCAAGGCACCATCCAGCTCGTCGGGAGCAGCTGGGGTTAGGTGTCTTGCTCATGGACACCTTGACACTTAGTCAGATGGAACCTTCCGGTTTGAAGACAACCTACATGAACCACTGAGCCACTGCCGCCCTTACATATAATTTTGTTACAACTTAATTTCTTTGTTCAATCCGCTTACATGTGTTAATTTAAGTTCATTGAACAAACTGCTGTTTTTAGTATAATTTGTTACAAAACCTATAAATTCCCAATGTCTTCAGTTAAAGATAATATGTGAAGGATAAAGTAATCAAAACATATGGGTACGGAAAGTTTTCAGACCCCCTTCAATTTTTCACTCTGTTATATTGCAGCCATTTGCTATCATTTAAGCTCCTTTTTTTCTCTCATTAATGTACAAAGAGAAAAACACAGAATTGTTGACATTTCAGTTTTTCTTTTTTAATAAATCAGCAAATATCACATGGTCCTAGGTATTCAGACCCTTTGCTCAGTATTTATTAGAAGCACCCTTTTGATCTAATACACCCATGAGTCTTTTTACACCTGGATTTTACACGCAACAAGTTTTTTACACCTGGATTTGGGGATACTCTGCCATTCCTCGTTGCAGATCCTCTCCAGTTCTGTCAGGTTGGATGGTAAACGTTGGTGGACAGTCATTTTCAGGTCTCTCCAGAGATACTCAATTGGGTTTAAGTCAGGGCTCTGGCTGGGCCATTCAAGAACAGTCACAGAGTTGTTGTGAAGCCACTCCTTCATTATTTTAGTTGTGTGCTTAGGGTCATTGGCTGAAGTTTCACTTTCCAACAAGACAGTCTGAGGTCTTGAGCACTCTGGAGAAGATTTTCATCCAGGATATCCCTGTACTTGGCTGCATTCATCTTTCCCTCGATTGCAACCAGTCGCCCTGTCCCCCATTGTTGATTCAAATAGCAAACAACTCTTACTGCACGCACAGCAACAGACTTTTAGGTCAAAATAAAATGCTGTGTGAGCTCAACCAATCAGCATGTTCAGCACCCAAGTCCCTACCCCAAAAGTTTTTGAACTGAAATTATTATCTTGCAAGCCGGGCTGTTTTGAGGGGGACATTTTTACCCAGAACTTTATTTAGACCCCTGTTCCTGCAGTCGAAACGCACCAAGTACCACCCCAAAGTCCCTAGTTCCTGGAGAAAGTTCCCATGGTGGAAACGCAGCTATAGAGACCATTGGTGGCAATAGTCCTGTAAGGGTGGGTCGCCTACAGTGGTCCAGGCTGCAGGGTTGCCGAAAGATTAAAGAAACTTAGTCAGCAAGATGGTAGAAAACTATACATTTCTTGTCTATAACCACCCACTGCTACTTATACCAATGACGTAAATAAGCGCAGTTACAATAACTAAATATGTAGGAGAGCATTGCTATATGTGACTATATTGTATTGCAATAGGTAGCACTTCAAAGTCAATACCAAATCAAAACTAGTTAGCATATAATTTGTAAAATGAAATAATTTAAATGACAAAATCTGGTTATGGTTACACTTAAAATAGTTACAAAATAGATGATAAAAACGTTTAACCATTAATCGTACCCAGCATGAATGTTACCTGAGGGATAGGGAGAGGGAGAGAGACAAAGAGAAGAGAGCAAAGAAGAGAAGAGCCAAAGAGCAGGCCCCTGGACGAGAGAGAGAGAGAGAGAGAGAGAGAGAGAGAGAGAGAGAGAGAGAGAGAGAGAGTCAAGTCATAGAATCAAGAGAGCCAGAGAATGAAAAGAGCCAGAGCAACAGTTACAATCTTATTTTATCCTTTTCTTGACCATGTGACTTAAACCCTAATGTGATACATTCAAACTGACCAATCAGATCAAACCTCCCCCACTATATACAGTTGTGACACTCATGGCCTACAGGCCTCCAGAATCTCTTTGTCTTAATGAATTCCAAATGGCTCTTCTGATAAGAGATGGGGGTTGAAAACAGTAGAGCAAATGTCTTTGTTCAATTTCAAATAACAAATATCTTTGATTATTTTCAATCCTACAGTCCCTACAATAAATTTAGGCCTCACGATGCTTCTGAGAAACGTAGCCCTGGGTGGTTAAAATTGGCAAACTGGCACAAATTCCTTCTTCCCACCTCACTATTCATTATGTGAACAATGGAAATGTGCACAGTGTACTTTCAGCAAGTTAAGCACAAATACATTCCTAGAAACCAGTACAGTGTACAGGAAACTTTTGAATTGCGGTGATAAGATCTCCTTGTGCTTTTCGGGGGAAGTGAAAAGCATTTTTGGATTCTCTAAAGTGCTGCACTTGGCAAACGGACTGTAAAATCTCCCTTGTCAAGTGAGAGTACTGCACACTCAATCTAAGCAACACACACTGACACAGTGGCAAATATCTTAATAATATTCGGTCCTGTGAGACGCAGGCTTTTGTCATAGCAGGGGAAGGATATAGCACAGAGCTCTGAGGATGCTGAAGTCAAGCCAAGCCTGGTGGGAAGCCTCACGTCGGATTCATTTGTAAGTGCATCAAGTAATACGCCGTCGCCTGGAATTTTAAATACACTGTATATGGCATTTAATGAGGTCAACAGAGCCTTTGTCATGGCAACAACATTTGTAATCCCCAACGAACTGAGTTGATTTTTGCTGTTTACTCTCCCATTCAGAGCGACAGACACAAAAGCCAGCGCATCACCACCTGTGCTGAGATATCAACACATAAAGCCCTGATCAAGTGCATCTACATATGTTAAGGTTTAGTAAACAGGTTTGGCTTTATACACATTGGCTCTGTTCCAAATCCTGGTAAGTTGCACTGCCTACAAACATATTTGGAATTACTTAAATGGAACCTCATAAGTGACTGATTTAGAGGCATAACAATTGATTTCAATAGAATCTTCTATTAGCATATTGTTAAATGTGCATTTGCTAAATTCCAACCAGCTTTCTATTGATACATTGTTATAAATATACATTTATCTTTCTACAGCTGCATCCAAAATGTTATACTTCCGTACTATAGTAGGTGAAAAAACAGTATGTCATGTACAGATTAACAGTGCTCATAAAAGAGTAGGCAAAAGTACTACTTTAGTCTACTTGATCCAGCGAGATCCTGAAGTGTGCATATGATGGACACATTACTATCCCATGTGGCCACAGGAGAGGATATGTAAATGGCAGTGATGTGACGCAACTGAATGTCTTAGGTCATGTGATAAGGTCAACATGGTAAATGTAGTACGTCCAGATTACATTCATATGTGTGCTTTTTTTAGCGGTTGTGATGTACTTATTCAAACTAAGAAAGGATATATGATTTCAGACGTAGCCTCCATGTTACCTGCTACATATCCTTCTGGATGATGCACAATTACATGTTTTGTCATCCGATAGTCTTTTGACAGCTCCAGGACTTTTGTTAAAACTACTGATTGAATTTACACTTTTTTTGTATCCCTACTCATGGACAGTCAGTTCAAAAGAGGGACATGATAAATTCAAAAGTACATTATGGGTGTTAAAGTTGACAAAAGAGAACATCACAGCTTTTTTCCCCCTTCAGATTTCTCTGGTCATGTAGCACCATAAAAATAAAATAAAATAAAAAATAGAATAAAAATCTTGTTAGCTGTGAATATCCCTGTAAGCTAATAATGCATTATTAAAAAAATTAAATATAGAAAACCATATATGCATGATGTTAATAGCTGTGGAAACACACCATTACACCATTAAAGAATCAGTTCACTTCAAAATGATAATTTCCTGATATTTTACTCACCCCCATCTCATCCAAGAAGTTCATGTCTTTCTTTCTTCAGTCGAAAAGAAATTACGTTTTTTTGAGGAAAACATTCCAGGATTTTTCTTCACATAATGGACTTGAATTGCAACCAAAGTGTTGGAGGCCCAAATCAATGCAGTTTCAAAGGGCTTCAGAGGCTCTACTCGATCTCAGACGAGGAATAGGGTCTTATCTTGCGAAGCAGAAAGTCATTTTCCAAAATAATTGGTAAAGCACCTGACAATTTCACCTCATAATCTTGATGTGGATGAAGTTGAGAACGAGACCCGTGTAGTTTTCGTCACGTTTAAACTGACTTTTAAACGACATATGTCTAAATGTCTGGTTTGGGCAGAATAAATACAGGAGGCACAAAAACAACATTCATCATCATTTATTTAATAATGAATAAGGTTCAGGGGTTAGTGCTTGCCCAGTACATATTGCCCAGGCTTCTGGTCGTTCCTAGGATATCTAAGTCCACTAAAGGAGGGAGGGCATTTTCACATTTAGCTCCTAAACTCTGGAATAGTCTTCCTGATATTGTTCGAGGTTCAGACTCGCTGTCCCAGTTTAAAACTAGATTAAAGACGCATCTCTTTAGCCAAGCATTCACATTATAATTACCTTTTATACTACAGTTAAATCGGATCAAAAGCATTAATATTCTGAACAGCAGCTATGCTAATTATTTCCCATCTGCTTTTCTGTTATTATCTCGGGACACTAGTCCCGAGGTAAATAGTTGGTCAGCTCCAGTTTGTATCCAGCCTCTCATGGAGACTTCAGATGCCCCAACACCTGTGAAGAGACGACTCAACGCCAGCGCTGTTATGGCCTAAATTAATACATGATTGATTAACTTTTTCTAACATTTTTCAATGTACATTTATGAAATGCACTTTCTGTAAAGCTGCTTTGAAACAATGTGTATTGTGAAAAGCGCTATACAAATATATTTGAATTGAATTGAATATTTATAGAAGTCTGCTACACTTATTAATACTTCCTTAAACTCTTCACAATCTTAGTATTATAATTATTGATGAATTAATGAATGAATGAATGAATTAAAAGCAAGTATGTGTTATCAATCCATCCATCTCTAATAATATTAATTTATATTTTATTTTATTTATCTCAAAAAGGTACTGAACAAAAAGGAAAGGCCAGTTGTGGTTCTCTGGATAACTCACTTTCTCACCTAATGAAGAAGTTGGAGACAGGGATTTATCTTCTTTCTTTTTTTTCTAATTAATCCTTTAAATCCAAACCAAAAATGCTGAACTTGCTCCAAGAGGATTTAAATGTCAGCTATACTGAAATTAAATTACGTACCTGGATCAAAATGTTTAATCTTTGAACAAGATGAATTTAATACTGCAAACCGTCAGACAGGTAAAATTCTAAAATGAGGGACACAATAACTCTGTAAACTGAGAATGTGAGATTGATCAATTTTGCTGGTGAAGTGCTGTATGTGGCTAAAGCATATGCAGAATATATAACCATCTATCTTCTGTTTCCTGTTGGCAAATGTGGCGGCACCCGTGCAATACATCATCGGTTACTCTTGGGCCCTACAGCTCATCAGGTCTGTTGAGACCTTCCACAATTCAATTCCAGTCCATCGCACATATTACACTGATAGGAAGATTTGTTTTTTCTGAAAAAAGAAAAGAATAGCTGAATATTCTCAGTGCAATACTTGCTAAAACAATGCTAGGTTGCTGTGGATGGTTCTGTGTGGTCGCTATGGATTTGCTAGGTGGATGCCTACTGGCCTAATTCAAAAGATGTCCTCTATGATATTCACCCGCATAGCTTTAATATTAGAGCAAAGTGCTAGCAAACGCAAGGCCATGGGTTTGATTACACTGCCCGGCCAAAAAAAAGGCTGTTTGGATTTAAAAATGTGACAGCTTGTCTACTTTCAATTGGTATATTGGTGAAACAAAAAAGCCAATTATGGTTCATAATGGTTCTCATATGACTTATCATTAAAATCAATCATCATTCAAATTATGATTTGGAAAAGTCACCCTAATATACAATCAATCTCAGATAGGGTACTTTATCTTCAACTTTAAGTTTTCCAACATTAATCTTATATTATGAAACAAAGAAACACATTATTCAGATGCACTACATGATTGAAAGGTGAGCGTGGAAGTATTTATATAGGCTACTGTACAGAAAACGCCATTACGCGGTCTTTAAAGGGTTAGTTCACCCACAAATTTAAATTCCTTCGTTATTACTCACCCTCATGACGTTCCAAACTCGTTAGACCTTCACTCATCTTCGGAACACAAATTAAGATATTTTTCTTGTTCTCTAAGGTCTTACGGGTTGGGATCGACATGACAGGATTTTCAGTGAGTGAACTAACCCTTTCCCCTAGCCTGGATGCCAGCCGAATTTAGCCCCGCCCACAAAATGTTTTGCTTGGGCAATTCGGTCTGGAATCGCTCCATAGAGGAGTAATTAAAACAGAAACTGTTTGGACCAATGAAATTGCCAGGGTGGGCTTTAGACGATGATGGACAGATGATAAACAGTAATGTAATCATCCACGTCATCAAAGTCGCTTGGGTTGAATTTGCTCTTATCCTAAACGGAGAACTTGTTCGTATATACATTCACCTTCACTATTTCTCTCAGAAACGATGATCGTGTTGGTAAGTACTCTGTGTATCCTTAAATTCTTTTTTAACAACACTGGCAAAGATCGTTTACACTCATCTTTTTCTTTTAACATTACTTAATCCAGCGTGCGTGCAGACAGGTTTGCCATGTTTTTTTGCAATGTCGCGCAATTGCTACTCAAAACTATAGCCCAAAACAATAGCTTTCCGGGGGGGTTCTCCGGAAACAAATTGCGTTTGGTTGTCTGCTAAAATTCGCATTCCTGGGTCTATGTATCACATAATTGGGGTCGCTTCAACCCGCGGGAAAAACACGGACTTGGCAACAGTGCGGTTGAGTTCTGTTGACAACTAACGTTACGCGTCGCTTCCGTTGCTCTGATTGGTTGTAGGCCTATCCAATTGAGGTCTTTCCTGGTTAGGTTGAAAGACCCCCCATAATCAAAGCCCAATGGAGCGGTTTCAGACTCATATTCTGACTAGAATTGAGTATGACCACGTCAGGCTACCTTTCCCACAATCTATATTCAGACATAAATTGGAGATTATCTATGAAAAAAAAAAAAAAAAGATTATCTTATCAGATTTCCTTGTGGTATAAAGTGTTTTAAGAGTGTCCGAACCTGCTCGGAAGAACGTCGGAGCCGTCCCGATCAGAAATCCTGATGTGTGGGGGGAACCTTGAGGACAAATGCGCGCACACTCATGTGAAACTAAATAATATCCAATCAGAAAGCACGCTGAGAGAATACAGAAAGCATAACAAACTTGGTCATAGCGTATCATCTAGTTGATTTGTGGCAACAGCACGAATACAACGTGTCATGTAAAATTGTCATTGTTAATTTGTGGTTATCATGGTTTAACTACAATATCCATGTTTTTATTTTTTTATTTGTAGTAAAACCATAGTACGTTTTAGAGACAGGGTCAGCGTGTGTGCATTGCCTCAACCTTTATCTGAGAAGTTCACTAAATTTGCTGGTGAATAACTGCAGTGGAAGAAGTAAAGACGAGGGCCACAACCTTAAGAACCCAGTACTTCAAACTTCTTAAAGCTATCATTGCAATTTCTTCCTGCTTATCATCCACCATGCTTATTCTGAAGTCTCGCGATATTTTGCGAGATTTCCTGTGTTTACAGTCGGGACTCTGGTTGAAAATCTGTTTGTTTGTGGTGTGCCATCTTTGACACACCTTGTGATAGTCTACTAATATTCTAATGCGAGTTAGTTAATATATAGTTGCAAAGTAAAATGTCTAAAGTGAACCATTTAAACAAAGTGTTACCATATTTTATTAGATAGTCAGCCATATATGAAGATGCATTGAAATACTGTCAATGATTTTTTTAAACAATGACAACAACAAAAAAGAAACCTTAATGGGTAATTCAAATTTGTGGTCACTCATGATTCTGTATGGAATGTTCAGCCTTGTATTACTATACTCGTTTCTGTAAAGCTGCATTTTGTTTTAATTGCTACTTGAAGTGTGTGACCGAGGCTAAATGCACTGGCCAACATTATAGTATCAAGTAGTTGGACAGCACTGATAATGCGTAAATTGTCTAGAGTATTCTGTAAATAGCTCACCTTGGTGTTATGCTGAATGCAATGTGACATGCCACTGTGGACCCCGATAAATATTTTACTCTAATAAATAATTCCATTTGTTCTGCTGTCTCCAAGAGCCTGAATGAGACTCCAGCATCCATACAGAGTGCAGCATGTATCTGATAAGAACGTATCTTATTTTCTGTAAACATCAAAAAGGCATGGCATGCTCGAATGCTCATCAAACCTCAAAACAAAGTGTTTGCAGACATCACGCTGTTGTGTTTGTTGTTCTGTCATTAGTAGCACTAAGGATCAATGCTCAACAAGGTTAGATGAAGTTTGTCTGCTATATACTGTATGAGTTTGTTGATGACACTACTGAAAAGGACATAAATCAGGTTCACTTTTCATGCCAGAGAAGCAGCATTATTAATTTTTAACTGACCTTCCAATGCTGAACTTTATTTGGATTAATAATTAATGTTGGAACATACCACAGACTTGCAAATACCTGTATAATCAGTGTTGTGTTATATATCTCTTCTTCGATCATTCACATTTTAATTTAATGAGCTAGACTTTAAAGATTAGACAGGATGTCCCGTGGATATTCGAGCCCGATCTCACGAAAATGCGTATCAATAGTACGAGTGTGCAATCTCGTAGAATGTATACGCCAAAATGAGTTTTTGGCGTGCATATGATACGCACTTTATGGCGTATTATACGCACGAATCCCCCACACCTCCCACCCTCACCCTACCCAAAAGCGTGTCATATACACACCATAAAGTGCGTATCATATGCACACGAAAAACTGCATAGCATATGCACGCCAAAACTAATTTTGGCGTATACATATGAGATTGCACACTCGTACTATTGATACGCATTGTCATGAGATCGTGTTGGGATATTCAGGCAGTTTTAACTGCAATTGTATCTTAATTTCCTTATCTCTGCTCATAAGGTTAAGTATAGGTTTAGCATTACCAATAATAATTACACTTTTTTTTGTGTGTGTGGTTAAGACATACATACATTCATACATACATCAATCAGGCAAAATATTATGACCACCTTCCTAATATTGTGTTGGTTCCCCTTTTGCTGCCAAAACAGCCCTGACACGTCGAGGCATGGACTCCACTAGAACCCTGAAGGTGTGCTGTGGTATCTGGCTCCAAGATGTTAGCAGCAGATTTTTTAAGTCCTGTAAGTTGCAAGGTGCAGCCTCCATGGATCAGACTTGTTTGTTCAGCACATCCCACAGATGATTGATGGTACGTGTCAAAGTAAGATCCATGGATGGCAGGACACAAGGTTTTCCAGCAGTACATTGCCCTAAGCATCACACTGCCTACACTGGTTTGGCTTATGCCCATAGTGCACCCTGGTGCCATGTGTTTCCCAGGTAAGTGACGCACACGCACGCTGGCCATCCACATGATGTAAATGAAAACGTAATTCATCAGACCAGGCCACCTTCTTCCATTGCTCCATGGTCCAGTTCTGATGTTCACGTGCCCACTGTTGGTACTTTCAGCAGTGGACAGGAGTCAGCATTGGGACCCTGACTAGTCTGCGGCTATGCAGCCCCATACGTGACAAAATGCAATGTACTGTGTATTCTGACACCTTTCTATCAGAATTAACAATAACTTTGTGAACAATTTGAGTTACATTAGGCCAACCGTTGCTCCCCACGTACATCAATGAGCCTTGGACTGTCATTCCCAAGACAAATTAATGCTGTTACCAGACATAACATTATGATCAGTGATGTGATCAACATTATGATCACCATGACCCTGTCGCCTGTTCACCACTGTTCCTTCCTTGGAGCACTTTTGATAGATACTGACCACTGCAGACCGGGAACACCCACAAGAGCTGCAGTTCTGGAGATGCTCTGACCCAGTCATCTAGCCATCACAATTTGGCCCTTGTCAAAATCACTCAAATCCTTACACTTGACCATTTTTCCTACTTTGATGTCAAAATGTTCACTTGCTGCCTAATATATCCCACCCATTAACAGGTGCCGTGATGAAGAGATAATCAGTGTTATTCGCTTCATGCCTGGTAACAACGAAACTGAAACACCTGATTTTAGACCACAATAATTTATTAGTATAGTGTAGGGCCTCGGTTTGTGGCAAATACAGCATTAATTTGTCTTGGGAATGACAGGGTCCTGGGTCCTGCCCTGCTGAAAAATCCAGCATAAACCAGCATGAATTCCATGCTAGTCCAGGTTTATACTGGTTATTGCTGGTATAGTACTGGTCATGCTGTTCTCAAGCAAAACAAAACTGGTAAAGCTGGTCCACCAACATGGACACGTCCATCAAACACAGTAGGGAATTCCATGATATTGCAGCACAAACCATCACTGATCCACCCCATGCTTCATTCAGGGCATGCAACTGTCCAGGTGTTAAGCTTCTTGGGGGCTTATCCACAACATTAAGACAGTGAAGGTGGACTCATCAGAGAACAATACATGTCTCACATTGTTGGCACCAATGAAACTGAAATTTGCGATTAGCACGAGTTACCAAAGGTTTGACTATATAGCAGCCCGACCATGAATATTGACCCTGTGGAGTTTTGGTGGAAACAGGAGGGTCGAGGTGCGCATTTAATAAATCTGCAGTAGGGCAGATGTGGTTTTAAGTTCTTTGGATACAATCCGGGTTAGTACCTTGACATCCCTTTTCAGACAGCTTCGCTCTATGTGGTGGCATGTCGACATTACCCTAGATACCAGTCCTTCTGGTGCTTAGAAATAACTAATAATCTATAAAGCTTTCTCCTTATTATTTCCCTGTAAAATGTGCAGATGACACTTTGGAACACAGCGAACATAGCTAACGTGAAAATGCAGGTGATCAGGAGTTCATATATTCATTTGTCTGATTTTAGTCAATTACAGAAGTACACACCTAGTCATTGTACTTTTAATTAATGGTGTTTTTGGACTGGTGAGTTTTGAAATGAGCTCTTTTATCTCAAAAGATCAAGGAAAATGTTATTTCTCATGATATGACCCCTTTAAAAGAGAGACCACAGACTGTCTAGAATGAATTTTCTAGCTTGAATTAAACGCCTAATATTCTTCTTTCCACTTCAAATATCTTTTGTTGTTGAAAAACATTAATCAGCTTGGAATATGTTTGCAGACGGATCCGAAGACTAACATCAAAAATTTCTGTATCATCCTGAAATAGCCATCCCAAATTTGAATGTGTATTAGACAGGGAATAGATCGCAGTGATCGTTTTTATCCTTCCAGCAGGAATACTTGTGATCTTTCTACATTGTTCCACTATATTATTTAATACGGAATATTTTAAGTTCCCTAATGGGAAACTAGGCCTGCGAGCAAGGCCTGTGACTATAGAGGAGCTGCTTACACATGAAATGATGTTGTGAGTCTTCAGGAATAGAATTCATTTCCCAAAGCACAGATTCTATCTCACTTATCAGACTTCCAATCAAATATCCTTCCGTATGAACAGGAGGCATTGGGAGCTCCAGACAGACTATTCCTGCAAAACCAATCCTGATGCAAACACACAGTAACACGGTTATCTTCAGTCCATCTCATAACAAATATTTGTCATTTTACAGGCCAATAATATCTTACAGAAACAAGGCAATATGCCTGGCAAATATATTTTCACACACTGCATGGTCTTAATAAAAGGAATCATAAAAGGGTCAAATCATGACGAATCAAATGTCTCTCTGTTTTTTAAGGTAAAATATATGTACTATGAAAATATTCGGTAACCCAAAGTCAATTGATCTGTAACATGGAAGGGGAAAGGAAGGCTGGCAGAGGTATGGAATTATAGCTATGTTCACACTGTCAATTTTGGGGATTAACAACCACATTTACTTATAGGTGTGAGTCTTGAAATGTCAAATTAAACCAGCGTCTTGAATACAGTTTGTGTGAATGGAGTCGAGCACGCATGTTCTTATCAATAACCCTAGCAACAGTGACCAAAGTAATTTCAAAGATGGCGATGTGCATAAAACTGAAAAGTCTTATTACTTTCAACACAACAAGAGTCCAATCGAGACGCAAGTTCATCAGTAAATCCTTTGTAACTAACAACAGCTTTTATATCTGGAGGAGAGTGAAGGACTCGAGTAGGAGCAGCTTTGGTGGAGAACAGTGACTGGATCTAAAACCTAAAGAGGACACACAGCTTGTACATCCGTCACTGTAAGTTACTACAACCAAACATGAGAACCCGAACACGTGGTTGACATGCGTTTTTGCAGCGCAGAGCGGCTGTCTTGCACTGTATGACATGAAGACAACTAGTTTTCCATTCCAGTTCTGTTCACACAGCACAGGTTTCACATCTTTCCAGGGAACACAATGTGAGAGGACAAAAGAAAGAACGACTTGGATTCGGAGGTGAACTAACAGACTGCATAGCCTGAAGACCCAGCTAAGCAATTCATGAATCATTTCTTAAAGTTTGGCCTTGGCTGCATTAGCTTATCATTAATTTTTTATTCCAAATGTGATCAACGTTTGCATAAGTACTAGATGTGTTGGGGAATTTAACATGTGACGCGGTAGACGAGCAAGAGACGTGGGAGGAGCGATTGGAGATCGGTGTGTAATTTGAAGAATGAGTCACTTGCAAATCACACCGGTCTCGTGTCCTCTCATGAGGGAGCTCGGAGGCATATAAGGACGAGCGACACCAGCGGAGGACGAGAGAGGACCAGGCCTGGATTTTACATTATGTTTTGATTTGATCATTTTGTTTATTGATTGATTAAAGTCTTTTGATGTTCGCCGGTTCCTGCCTCCTTCCTTCCCATATCAACGAAGTGCGTTACAGTGACATTTTAATTATACTCTGCTGAAATGAATGAAATGACTTGAAAAAAAAATTGCTGAACGAGATTCAAAGATCCGAGTCCGTAAAATGATCCAAACTTCCCACTACTACGTTGCTCTGAATGGTTGTAGGTCTATCCAATTGAGGTTCAGTTCAAACAAGCCCCAATAATCACATCCCAATGGAGCAGTATCAGACTCATATTCTGACTCAATTGAGTATGACCACGTCAGGCTATAAGGATGCCTGTGAAGAAAAGCTGAATCAACGTGATTACAAGAGTTTTTTCATTTCTTTTCCTTTTTGTTATTTGGATTATTTTCTCCTTACCCTTTTTCTTCTCTTTTCTTCTATGTATATGTGAGTGAATGTTTCTTCTGTTGTTGATCCTGAGCTCCAGCGGTTGAGATTGTTGTTGTGGAATTGTCCTTGCCTGTTGCTGTGTGCATGTTGCTTGGATTGGCGAGCCATTCCCATCTGTTTGCGTACCTGGTTGAAGAGTATAAAATATTGATTGGTAGGACAAAACTGTTTTTCCTATTATTAGAAAAAAATATCTTTGGATTTATAGATACTTTTTCTACTTTGAGATACTTCATGGACTCAAGTTATTCATTTTTTTTCCTTTGTGTGCTACCGCTCTTCATTATTATTATATTTTTTTTATTTCTTCCCTGAAACATTGAGTTTGAACTGAGACATTCGATGTTGAATTGAGACATTGTTTTTGTTTCTCATTTGACATTCGAACTGAACAAGGCACACAGTTTTTTAATGTGTTGCTGTTTTTTCATCTTTCATTTCAATAGTCATTAAGAAAATGTCTAGCAAAAACAAATTAACTTATTAAAACTTAACAACTTATTATTATTCGACCATTATTCGAGTCTATGGCAGCCCATAGAATTGCTTGTGGGAAAGTTGTGAAATTTGGCACACTGATAGAGGAAAGTCTGATCTGCCATGTTACGGGCGGTCGGACACCACCCTTAACATAAAGGAGAGACGCACACAAACCAGCTCGTATCAAAATAATGTAGGGGTTTTATTTAACAGAATGGGCTTAAAGGTAGTTTAACAATAAACAACAAAAAAACAACAATAAATACGGAACGTCTTCTTTTTCTTCTGGGTGGACGGCTGAACGGCAACCAAAGCCAACAGGTGAGCACGGATTGTGCAGACTCTCAAGGATCCGTGTGCGCGCCCTGAAATGCTCCTGGAAAGCTTTTATAGCGCTACCACAGGCTCCGCTCAGGTGTGGCTCATCTGCAATCAAGAGACACACACTGCATGGACTCACTCAAACACGTGTAGCAACAAACACTAGAGCTGAGGGACGTAACACCCTCACCCCAAAATGGTGACCTGTCGCCATACTTTGTAAACTCTTTTGTTCTGTGTTCAGCTCACTGTTCGAACCAACCCAGACAATAGAGTTCCAGATACAAGAAAAAATCATTACCACCGATGGTAGACATACCTGCATGTGAAGATAACTAGAAATGTAAATATATATATATTTTTTTCTATTAATTATGACTAAGTTCTAGGCCACACAGGCCAGAACATTTTAGGACTTTCCAATTAACAAGGGGCACATGCAATTATTCGCAATAACACATTTTTTTTTTTTTTTTTTTTTTTACAAACGGCAAAACTCTATTTACATCTTAATATTAAGCATCCACCCTAGACAACGCGTCAGCAACAACATTGTCTATGCCCCGGACGTGCACAATCTGGAGGTTAAACGGTTGAAGCAATAGACTCCAGCGCATTAACCTACGATTTGAATTGTACATTCGACTGAGGAATTTGAGTGGGTCATGGTCAGTATAGACCTTAACTGGATGTACTGTAGAGCCTAAATACACTTCAAAGTGATGAATGGCTAGGACTAAGGCCAAAGTCTCCTGTTCAATAGTGGAGTAATTTCTCTGGGCAGAATTAAACTTCCTGGAGAAGAAACTTACGGGATGGTTTATGTTGTCTGCCCCCGATTGTAAAAGTACGGCTCCGGCACCTACATTGCTGGCGTCTACAGAAAGTTGAAATGGTTTGTTGAAGTCTGGCGCAGCGAGCACGGGAGCAGTCAACAAGAGAGCTTTGACGTTTTCAAACGCTCTACTACAGGACTTAGTCCAGTCAAATTTAGTTTTGGGGCTCAGAAGATTAGTGAGGGGACCAACCACAGTCGAAAATTTCTTACAAAAACTCCGATAGTAGCCTACCATTCCTAAGAATCGGCGTAATTCGCGGCGATCACAAGGTACTGGAAACTCTTGAATAGCGGCTACTTTAGCCATTACTGGCAAAACATGTCCTCTGCCCACTATCCGCCCCAAGTAAGTGACAGTGGCTTTTCCGAACTCACATTTTGCAAGGTTAATGGTGAGATTGGCATTGGACAGCCTACGGAAAAGCTCTCGAAGTTGTGTTATGTGTTCGGACCAGTGTGTACTATATAGGACTATGTCGTCCAAATACGCCTCGCAGTTTGACATTCCCGTTAAAACAATGTTTACTAACCGCTGGAACGAGGCTGGAGCGTTTCGCATTCCGAAAGCCATAACCCTATAATGCATAAATGCATCTGGGGTCACAAAAGCTGAAATCTGTTTCGCCCTAGGTGTAAGGGCACTTGCCAGTAACCTTTTAGGAGGTCGACCTTAGTTACAACGTGGCTGAGCTAACACGGTCCACACAGTCATCCATCCGCGTAACGGATAACAGTCTGGCAGAGTGATGGCATTAACACGCCGGTAGTCCGTATTACAAAACCTGTGAGTGCCGTCAGGTTTGCCAACTAACAGGCACGGGGAGCTCCAAGAGCTAAAGCTAGGCTCAGCAATATTATTCTCTAACATGTACTCAACCTCCCGTTGCAGGATAGCTCGCTTCTCTGGATTTACCCTATATGGGTGCTGTTTAATCGGTCCCTTATCACCCACATCTATATCATGTTCCAGGACTGTAGTTACGGTTGGAACATCTCCGAATAACTCTGGGAAGTCATCTATCACAGACAACAGGTCAGACGTTTGAGCGGAAGTTAAATGAGGCAAATGTTTTGCAATGTCCAATAGCATAGCATAATTATTGAGTCGACCTTCAATCACGCACCGCGACGGAGGAGTCACAGTGTCATCGTCCTCTACCAGTGAAGAGAGCAACACGGATGACTCGACCGGACCGGGTAAGGTAAGATTACTCAAGTCATTTTTAACACATTCACGCTTATGATATGGCTTGAGCATGTTTACATGACAGACGCGAGAATGCCGACGCTTATCTGGGGTTAAAATTACATAATCCAGATCAGATATTTTCTTTTCCACAGTATATGGCCCTCTGAATCGTGCCTGGAATACAGAGCCGGGCACAGGAAAAAGAACCAACACTTGGTCTCCTGGTTTAAACGAACGGGCTCTAGCTTTACGATCATACCACGTTTTCATTTTAACCTGGGTCTTTTCCAAGTTCGCTCTTGCAAGTTCACGCGCTCTGTGAAGTCGACTACTTAACGTGACATATAAACTGTATTGCACTACGAGAAGTAGGTTTGCTCAGCCACTGATCTTTAATAACGCTCAATGGCGCATTTAACGTTGTGAGCAAACACTAGCTCTGCAGGGCTGAAACCGATTGACTCTTGCACGACTTCTCTAGAGGCCATAAGCATCCAAGGCATTGCATCTTCCCAGTCTGTACCCACCTCCAAACAATATGCACGCAGCATAGATTTTAGCGTCTGATGGTAACGTTCAAGAGCGCCTTGACTTTCCGGATGAAACGCACTTGAAATGCAGTGCTTAACTTGGAGCAACTTAAGGACTTCAGAAAAGATACGCAAAGTAAAGTTTGTTCCCTGGTCACTTTGAACACTTCTTGGTAACCCAACAAAAGAAAAGAACTTTAACAACGCCCTGCACACAATTTTAGCAGTGATCTTCCTCAGAGGCACCGCCTCTGGGAAGCGAGTAGCAGTACACATAATGGTTAACAGATATTGATATCCACTTTTCGACCGTGGAAGAGGACCAACGCAGTCAATGATTACCTTTTCAAAAGGCTCACCCATGGCAGGTATGGGGTACAACGGTGCAGATGGAATTGTCTGGTTTGGTTTCCCACTAACCTGGCAGACATGGCACGTTTTACAATACAGCCGCACATCACGCTTCAGCCCAGGCCAGAAAAAGTGACGGAGAACACGGTTGAATGTTTTAGTCACACCTAAATGACCAGAAACGCCATCATGTGCAACACTCAATATAACTCGTCTGCTTTCAGACGGCAAAACAATTTGGTCAATGTCATTCCACTCATTACTTTTCTGAGGTCTCCACCGTCGCATAAGTAGGCCATCTCTGATGAAGTAGGTTGGACTCTCACTTGCACGGTCTGAAACAGATTGAACTGCATTAAAACATGAAACAAGAGTGGGGTCTTTTTGTTGAGCAATAAGTTTCTCTAATGACAATGAGACATCTAATTGTTTTTCTTCTTTCTCATTCAATACAGGCCTAGGACTACTGCAGCGTTGAGTGAAAGGAGGTTCAAAGAGCCTCTCACATTCTGCAGGATGAGCAATGAAACTGTCACTCAGGTCAACGTTATTGGGAAGTACTGCATCCTCAACCTCTGAGTCTGCGACCTAGTGACGACACTAGTAGGAAATACCTCAGGGAACTCTTGTGCGCACTCATCAGGGCCCTCTTGAGTGAGCGGCACAGAAACAACCTCAGGTGGAACATCGCCACGGCTCGCTTCCACCGGCTAGATCATTACCAAGGAGAAACGTGACACCAGGGATTGGAAAAGAGTCTTGAACGCCAACAACTACATTACCAGACACTAAATCTGAATCAAGATGTACTTTATGTAAGGGAACATCAAGAAAACCCATCTCGATTCCTCGAACAAGGACACTGCTACCTGTTGCAGTCTTTTCAGACAAGGGCAACAAGCCACGGAGGAGGAAAGACTGCGCAGCGCCCGTATCTCGTAAGATGCGCACAGCAACGGCATCTTCACCAGGCACAGATACGGTCCCATTCGTCAGAAAGGGCTCGTACATGGACTCGGTTTTCTCTGACTTTATCTCCGCATGAAGGACAGGCGACATTTTCTTCGAAGAACTAACTAGACCCGTTGGTTTCGAGGACTGTTTTTTCTTCAATATTAAGCAGTCTGCCACAACATGCCCAGGTTTTTTACAATAAAAACAGTGTCTGTCTTCTTGTTTTACTGCATTCTTTTTCACGTCTACCTCAGAGGTCATGGAGGGGTTAACTCTTAAGCGAAAACGTTCTTTGGCCACGTTATGCGTTAAAGCATATTCGTCAGCAAGTATAGCTGCTTCAGAAATAGACTCGGCCTTCTGCTCAGCTAAATAGGTTGCCACAGCGGTCGGAAGACAGTTCTTAAATTCTTCTAAGAGAATTAGCTCACGCAATTTCCCCTGACTATCAACCTGCTGTGATGAACACCAGCGATCAAATAGAGCAGCTTTATCTCGACCAAATTCAACAAAAGTTTGCCGCTCAGTTTTCTTTAAGTTCCTAAACTTCTGTCGATATGCTTCAGGGATCAGCTGATAGCACCTCAGAACTGATGCTTTCACCACCTCGTAGTCACTGCTCTGCTCCACTGTTAGCGATGCGTAAACCTCCTGCGCTCTTCCCACTAAAACGCATTGCAGGAGGAATGCCCATGCAGTCTTTGGCCAATTTAAATTGGTTGCGACACGCTCAAAGTGTGGAAAATATTTTTCCACATCTCTTTCATTAAAAGGTGGCACAAGTCGAATGTGGCGAGTGACATCAAAGGAATTAGGGTCAGAAGGAATGACGCCTTCCCTCTGGGCCTCGATTTCTAACTTTCTTAAAGTTAGTCGGTTTTCAAGTTCAGTCTCACGGGCCTGTGCTTGCATACGCTCCCGCTCAAACTCAATTTGCTTCTCTTTGATATTTAACTCTCTCAATCGAATCTGCAGTTCTAATGCCTCTGTAGACACGGGAGATTGTTTCTCTATCGGCAAGATGCCCTGACTAACCAAAGCAGCTTGCAAGACGGCTTTGATTGTGTCTTTGGTGCGCTTTTCAGCCGAAGTGAGCTCAACTTTATAAGTTACTGCCAAATTCAGCAACTGCTCTTTCGAAAATTTAAAAAGTAACTCATTAGAGGGTTCTTTAATAAAAGCTTCCTCTGTTGCCATTTTAACACGAAACGACGGCTAAAACGCACACCAAATTCAAGTACCAAAATTATAATTAAATCAAAAGGACGCCTAAGAGCGCACCAAAAGTCAAGAGAAAAAAAGTATATAATAAGAAAACCCTTAACAAAGCAGTCTAACTGCCACAAAGCTACAGTATAAGGTAGCAAATATCTAAAGTGGTCAAACAAAAAGCACAATATAGGCTACAAACGACCACGATATTTAATGTCCACCCACAAATTCTATTCAATACACTCGTATAATCAGAAGACGAGCGCTCACTCAATAGGCGATATGCCACAATATACCACAAGCTATACAACTAAACGAAAGGTATTCTGATAGGCAAAATGTTGTCCAACTACTCTTACTAGCTATACACAAAACCAAAACAAAATCCTAGATACCTCACGTATCTTCAGTGGCTTACTCAGCTCGAGGCATCCGAGTGCCCCTCCTGAGATATCCACCAAAAATAAAATAAACCTCGACTAAACAAATGAACAGACAAACATCATTGCCCACCAGAATACTCACCAAAATGTTGTAGCTTTCAAGTTCTGCAATTTAACACTAAAGTCCGATTATATCAAAACTAGATCCCGGATTTAGCCTCCAATATGTTACGGGCGGTCGGACACCACCCTTAACATAAAGGAGAGACGCACACAAACCAGCTCGTATCAAAATAATGTAGGGGTTTTATTTAACAGAATGGGCTTAAAGGTAGTTTAACAATAAACAACAAAAAAACAACAATAAATACGGAACGTCTTCTTTTTCTTCTGGGTGGACGGCTGAACGGCAACCAAAGCCAGCAGGTGAGCACGGATTGTGCAGACTCTCAAGGATCCGTGTGCGCGCCCTGAAATGCTCCAGGAAAGCTTTTATAGCGCTACCACAGGCTCCGCTCAGGTGTGGCTCATCTGCAATCAAGAGACACACACTGCATGGACTCACTCAAACACGTGTAGCAACAAACACTAGAGCTGAGGGACGTAACATGCCACTATAGCCAATTTAAAGTCTCTAACTCAACCCCTCTAGTGCCACCACCTGTCCAAAGTTTCAATCATGTTTACGGTAATAACTTTTGAACCATTATGGTTAGAAACAAAATTGTAATCGTCATTCATTTTCCGTCATGAAAATTTTCCCTTCATTTTGAATGATCCGAAAAACCTACTTTTTCGAAGTCCTCTGATTTTCACGAAAATGTAACCAGATCATCTTCAGACCATGCTGACAAAAAGTTATGGAATTTAAGTTGATCCATACAACCGTTCGCAAACAATGTGCAAACACATTCTATGTAGCGGTTGCGAAAATACACTTAAAGCTTTTTCTCTGCAATGCTTTATCGTTTTCAAACCAAACTTGGCACGTCATCACAACCATGACATGAGGCAACATACGTTTCGGCGTAGGGCAGCAATTTGTCTTCCACACCATGCCCTAAAGGTACTCAAAAAGTTTTGGGGCAGTGCCACCTTGTGGTCAAAAGTTATAACAAAATGTACAAAAACACTAATAACTCTTGATTAAATTAGCCTTTTAAATTAGTTTTAATGAAACTGGTCATAATACATTCCTTGGCCCAGGCCAAGAACATATATACCAAATTTGCCATATTTGGGCAAACTTCCTGTCCTCCATCTTGTTATTTGTTAAAAACCTACTTTTTCTAACTCGTCCTAGACGGTTTGTCCGATTTTCACCAAAATTGAATCGTATCATCTTCAGACCGTACTGACAAAATGTTTTGGACTTCACATCGATAGGCGTTTTCTTATAGTGCTGCAACGATGTTGAGGCATGATGCCAAAATGACTCTTGAGGCTGTATCTTTGCAATGTTTTGACATATTGAAACCAAACTTTGCATGTGTCGTTGTTCCCTTCCCACTCTGATCACACCACATCAATTTCGAAACTGTGCCACATATTGGTCAGAATTGATAAACCAACAAATCATTAATATTGATTGTATTTATAATTGTACAGCTATTTTACCTAATATCATATTAATAGATCTATAATGGCTTATTGTTACAGGTAGTCTGACACTCCAAGCCATGTTATTCTCTTCTTTGCGCTTGGCCCAGATAATGGCTGCTTGTTTTTCTTAGTTTTTTCTCATAAAAAAGTATTCTCGTCGCTTCATAAAATTAAGGTTGAACCATTGGAGTCATTGTCATGGACTATTTTTATTATGTTTTATGGAGGGACCTGAGAGCTCTTGGCTTTCATCAAAAATATTTTAATTTGTGTTCCGAAGATGAACGAAGGTCTTATTAATTTTAATTTTTGTGTAAACTATCCCTTTAAAATGGCCAGCTCTCTGATCAGTGTCCTGTGTCCTGGCTACTAAACTAGAGAGCTGATTGAGCAAAAACAGCCAACCTTAACAGCTTCCTATACATATTAATTAAAAGCACATCAGTTTACTGGAGTTCATTTAAACAAGCTCATTCAGCTCAAACAAGTCAGTTCCCGTCATCATTGACTTTTAATTAGTTAATCTGATATAATTCTTTCATATTCCATTCCATTTTTCTTCTTTTTTTTGTTGATATATTGATAAAATTGATTAAACATATTTGTTAACAAATATTTTGTCAGTAATTTCTTTTCCACATTTCTTTTTAACAATACATGCATTTTAGTAGTTAAATGCTATTTTTGCCAAATGAACTATAGCATTGTGATCGGCTTGCAAGTTGGCTGTCAATTAAGGGTTCTTGTTGCAACATTAAAATGTTTGCTTTAACTAGTGAGAGAAACACTATTTTAAAGAATAGCATCACAAAGGTATAAAGTTACCTATTGCAGCCCCAGAACTGAAGATAACTCCAAATCGTCTTTCTTTATTTACATGTTCTTATATATGTTCTTATGAGAAACATCACAGTCTTTCTCACATTAAGGGGTGAGGTCACACAAGGCTGGAGTATGTGGTAGTAGTCACTTGTGAAGCTTAATACTTTGAAATGGTGCCATCAAAACAAGCAACAGCAGAAAATAATTTGTTTTCCTCTCTCTCTCTCTCTCTCTCTCTCTCTCTCTCTCTCTCTCTCTCTCTCTCTCTCTCCACAGCTCCCCTATTACCACCACAGGGAACAAAATTTCAAGGAAGTTGACAAGCTCTACTTTGACAGGAAGGGTCACAAAGAACAGAGGTACTTTTGACAAGCGTACCAAAGTTGGGGCAGTGAACCAAAAGAGTCAATTAAAAATTAAGTGGACCCCATTTGATAATTACTTTGAGCGCTACTTTCCAGATGCTCAAGGTGACTAAATAATTCTTTGTGAAGGAGTTAATAATACTCAAAGCAGCAAGGCAAAGGAAACTCATTTGAGGGTGACGGAACAAAGCAAAGTAATTGCTCAAAGGCCGACCGTGTATTAGGATGGCAAACGAGCTGTGTATTTCCACTGGGCTTTGTTTTGACTGCTGACCATCTATTGGCTGAGCTACTTTAGAAGCAAGAGATGTAATCAGACAAACTATAATATGGAAAGTTTCATTCTGTGCTCAGAGACAATACCACTGGCCAAGAAATGCATTCTCTCTCTCTCTACCTCACTTATTATTATATATATGTTTTCAATTTAATGTGCTTTACTGACATCCAAGCAGTGAAACACATGTAAAACTGGATTTTCTGATGAAACTATGAGTGGTGTTTGCTTGTGCAAAACTTGCTGTCACAATGTTGGAGGTGGAAAGACAATTTTCCCAGTGTTTGCAAAGATGTTCCAAGTGGTTTTAATCACATTGCTAGGGTGCATAGGGCAGTTGTTAGGGTGTTGTGAGTGTCATAGGAGGATTTTTAGGCTGTTGCATGCCGCCTTGAATGAAATGGGTCTAATTATATGTGTGGCTTCTTTTGAAAGTAAACCTATTTAGATTTTTTAGATTTTAATTTTATTGTTAATTGAATTCTGATCGCTTAGAAAAAGTCATTTTACACCCCTCCTTAACACGCCACAAGATTTAAGGTATCATGCATGTCCACAGCACTCTATGTTGGCCAAGAAAGAAAGAAAGAAAGAAAGAAAGAAAGAAAGAAAGAAAGAAAGAAAGAAAGAAAGAAAGAAAGAAAGAAAGAAAGAAAGAAAGAAAGAAAGGGAATGAAAAAAAGTTCCATAATAACAGAAATTAATACAATTTAAAACAATGAATATACATTTTCTATTTATGCTGTTATCTCTATAATATTTCATACTTTTTAAATCCTTACTCAATAATCATAAATATTCTGAGAAGCCAGGGTAAAACCGTGATATGAAACGAACCGTGGGTTTTGTGGGGTTCACAAAACCCATGGTTCGGTTCATATCACAGTTTTAGGGTCACGGTTTTCGTTTCTGTATGATTTTTGTTGATGTTTTTTTTATTTATTTGTTTATCGTTAACACTCCACAAATTTACTTAAGCATGTGATATATAGCTTGATTATCCACAATTTAGGATACAGTATTTAAAAAATTGTTATATCATGTAGAAGTTGTTTCTTAACTGGCGGTCTCCTGCTTAAGCTGTCTACCAAGTCCAACACATTGGCGTAACATTTTTCATATTAAACTTCAAAGGCCTGTTTAAAAGATTAAAACTAGAAGCATATCTTAACTCTTAAAACATATCTTTATCATGTTACATTTATCATGTGAACTACTTACAACATGTTATATGCATGTGTGTTTGGGACAGAGAGGGACACGGTCGCGTTTGCAGCAGATATGCTGCCCATCATAAATCAAAGCATGAGACAGACAAGGGTCGGAGGAGAACACCGGAAATGTGACAGAATAGACAATATTCGCCTGT
Source organism: Gobiocypris rarus (assembly GCA_023029165.1). NCBI lineage: Eukaryota > Metazoa > Chordata > Actinopteri > Cypriniformes > Gobionidae > Gobiocypris > Gobiocypris rarus. The sequence goes on along the minus strand of CM040918.1, from coordinate 34,102,612 downwards.
ATTTGCAATACACAAGCGCGGTTCAGCTGCGTGAGACAAACACTGCCAGTGTGAATCCACAACGGTCACGCGCGCCTCCCTTCTCCCCTGCCAACTCACTGCCTGCGTGCGGTGTGAAGCCAGCGTTAGGTCGAGCTGTTGACGCAAGGATACGACGCTAGCGCATCCTCCAACTCCGGACAGCCTTCCTTATCTCTCCCACTTGCAATTTTTACACTTGACAGGACCTGCAGCACTCCACTTTTACTGTCTTTTAATTGTTTTAAATCTTCTGTATCTCGGAAAGGACACCCACTGTCTGAGGTATATACGGGCATATGGCTACATTGCGCATGCGTCGAACCATGCGACGCATACACTGAATCGAGACAAGCTAATTTTTTTATGTAGCCTACTGTGCCAGCCCTTATCGCTGTACTATTTATTTTCATAAGATTGAATTGTGTGTGTGTGTCTGTGTGTGTGTGCTGTCTCTATAATTTTTTTGTTTGTTAGTTTTGTTAATACCTTGAAGAGTAGTCGAAGAGCTGTTGACTAAATAAAAATAAATAAATAAAAAAAGTTGGGATTTAGTCAGATGAATACAGTATACACTCTCAGAAAAAAAGGTACAGTGCTGTCACTGGGGCGGTACCCTAAGGTACAAAAGTGAAAATGTACATCTTTGTACCTTACTCATCCCTAAATGGTGAGCCCGATCTCACGAAAATGCGTATCAATAGTACGAGTTTGCAATCTCGTAGAATGTATACCGTTTTTGGCGTGCATATGATACGCACTTTATGGCGTATTATATGTACGAACCCCCCACACCCCCAACCTCACCCTACCCAAAAGCGTGTCATATACACGCCATAAAGTGCGTATCATATGCACGCCAAAAACGGCGTAACATATGCACGCCAAAACTCATTTTGGCGTATACATTCTACGAGATTCACACTCGTACTATTTATACGCATTGTCATGAGATCGTGTTGAAATGGTACATATTTTTATGTACTTTAAGAGTGCATATTAGTACCTTAAAGGTACATATTAGTACCTTTTCGGTTTTGTACCTTAGGGTAACGCCCCAGTGACAGCAATGTACCTTTTTTCTGACAGTGTACAGTTCTAGAAAAAGTTAAGAGGTCTCTCTTTTTTTTTTTTCAGAGCAGTATACGGGAGATTTATTTTTTTCAAACCAGTGTCCAGTATGGTTGTTGTAATGTATGTGTTAACCTCTGTTGGTAATCAACTCAGAGCACAGTTCTGAGAGCCGTTTCAGCGTGCTGATTTGATGCATAGAGCCGATGGACCTCAAATCATACCTGGAATCAATAACCTTTCCTACTTGTTATTTACATCAGACTGGATCCATGTGTCTCGATTCCCCCGACTGCTAATACAGCAGTTCTTGTTGATCACACGGACGTGCCCTCCTCCTCCTCCTCCTCAGGAATGAAGTAATTAGCAGACTCATTGTACAGTCATGCTCTGATGCTCTCTTTCCCCATCTGTGTAATACACAGAAAGGCCTTTATTACTGATGCAAACTGACACAATTTCACACTCTCTTATCAGCAGGTTTGCAGAGCCCAGTCTCAGGTGTGTCCCCGCACAGCCAGGGGAGCCAGAACAGATTAAGGGTCATCATAACAGACAACAGAATGTTTACCAATCAGCCTGATATCACACCGGTCAGAAACACCGCCTGGCACAAAGGCAGGGGGTAACTGTGGCTTTGGTCTAGGGCAAGATTGGAAGGTAATACATGTCGCTTGTGTTTCAATATGCCTGTTTATCTGATAAACAAAATCCACGCCACATGTATGTGAAAGGGAGAAAGCTGCATTTTGAATATTGATTAGTCCTTTGGGAAATACACTGTGATAATTAGATAGGAACCTTCTGATTTTTCAGGCTTTGTCAAAAACAGACCTCAGCTGTCAACAGATATCTCATTATAGCTTTGAGTATCTGGTGTCTGAAAAGTGAATTTTTATGGCGGTATAAATTCAATATTTAAAAAAAAAATTTTTTTTTTTTAGAAAAAGTTGAGCTATGTTGTTTTTTTGCGATTTCTTAAGGGCAGTTCACACAAACGCGCGTTTTGCTGTTAAAAAAGTGAGATGCAGAATAAAAAAAAGTAACATTTGAACTTGAGTGTCATGTTTTTTAAAATGCTAAAAGATGCCAGATACAAGCACGGTGGTTAAATACATCCATCTAGAGTGTGTTTACATTAAAAAAATTATGGAAAAGAAGCACAGTGGAATTTAAAAATTGTTCTGTGTGAACAGCCCCTTACGCATCTCATCCTACGTCTTCGTTGGAGCCCGATCTCACAAAAATGCGTATCAATAGTACGAATGTGCAATCTCGTAGAATGTATACACCAAAATGACTTTTGGCGTGCATATGGTAAGCCGTTTTTGGCGTGCATATGATACGCACTTTATGGCGTATTATATGTACGAACCCCCCACACCCCCACCCTCACCCTAACCAAAAGCGTGTCATATACACGCCATAAAGTGCGTATCATATGCACGCCAAAAACGGCATACCATATGCACGCCAAAACTCATTTTGGCGTATACATTCTACGAGATTGCACACGCGTACTATTTATACGCATTGTCATGAGATCGTGTTGCTTCGTTGCCAATTCCAAGAGAGAGAGAGAGAGAGAGAGAGAGAGAGAGAGAGAGAATTGAATTTTAAATACGCTTTATTACAACTTTTACATATACACAGGTTTACCAAATCATCTCATAAAAGAAAAAATAAAAGAAAAAATTACAAAAAAAGTGTGAAAAACAATTCATCTTCAAGCACAGAACACAATGCTCCTTTGCTGCACCATTTTAGTTCAAGAGACAAAATATCATTCATAGATTTATAAAAATTAAAATCTATCAGCACTCTAGACTTTACAGGAGTTGAAAACAAAATAGTCAAATTACATCCAGATCTTTGCTCAATCTAATTGTTCCTACTTGAGTAGATAGCTAATTTTGCTTGACCCAAGATAAAATTCACTAATTGACAATCAACTCGTCTTTTCTGCACATATTTAGGACCCAAAATAAATACTTCAATGTTTCATTAAAAACATCAAAAAGATTTCTTAATTTGTTAAATAAGGGCTTTAATCTAGAGCACTGCATAAACACATTAAAAACAGTTTCTCTTTTAAAACAAAAAAGACATTGAGAACTAACCTCAGGGTTTAAAACAGATATAAAAGCATTGACAGCTATTGCCCCGTGGAGAACCCTCCATTGTATATCCCCTACTCTCTTTGTTAACGGTGGCTTATACAAACTTCTCCATTCAGGCTTAACATTCTCATCCAGTTTTAAGACAGATCGCCATGGTGTGTCCATTTTATTATCTAAAATCTTCTTGTTAAAAACCAAAACACAAGCTTTGTACAACATTTTCCCTGTCACCGATAAGAAATCTAAACACAAAGACTTCCCATTTTTTAAAAACAGACCTGGAAAAATCCTCTAGTTTGGGAGACAAAAGTATAGCCGGAAAAGGGTCTTTCGCATTAGGAGTCTCTACTCCTGTACAATAATCTGTTAATAAAAGTCTTTCTTCCTTTCTTCCTTTGTGAGAGCAGACTGCCACTTTGCCATCAGTTGAGCAACTATACGGGTTGAAAAAATTCCTAAATGTGAAGCTACCTTCTCAATATTCATAAAATTTGGACCAGCCATATTTAACAATTGACTTAAGGTAGTGACCTTGGATTTGCAAAGGATATCATTTAGTCCATGAAAAGTGTGTCCAACAGCAGAAATATCTAAATGTGCTCCATATATTATTGGTTCCTTTAGCAACCAGAAGATTTCTTACATGATGTCCTTTGTTGATTAAACAGACCCCATACTCTTGGTAATCCAGTGCATTTTATCCCAGAAAGAATCCACCAGTAAGGCTTGAACTTCATTCATCAGTTTTAAAGTGCTTAACTCTTCTTTCGTCCACTTTCCACGTATATAAGCTTCACTTTTGTTCCAGTTTATTTTAGCAGAAGATATATCTTTAAAATTTTCAAGTATTTTCATTAAAATCTTTATATCTTTTTGAATACTGACCATTACAACCACATCATCAGAAGCTGATAAATGAATGTTACTATAGAGCCAGGTATTTGTAACCCATTCAAATGTACTCTTATCTGCTGCAATAATGGTTCTATGGCTAAAGAATAAAGCATTCCTGACAATGCACATCCTTGCCGGCCGTAGACCTCTACCAACTTTGAAAGGAGTGCATAAGCCACCGTTCACTTTCAGCAAACTCTCAAGATCTGTATACAGCATCTTAATCATATCCACAAACTCTTGGCAGAATCCAAAAGCTGTTAAAGTTTTCCAGAGGTACTTGTGTTCAACTCTATCAAAAGCCTTCTCTTGATCCAGAGAAAGCAAAGCACAATCTAAATTAAACAACTTGGAGACCTCTAGAACATCCCGCACTAAAGAAATATTATCAAAAATGGACCTACCAGGTATGCAATAGCTCTGGTCCGGATGAATAACTTGCTCCATTACTTCTGCCATTCTATTTGCCAAAGTTTTTGAGAGCAGTTTGTAATCTGTACAAAGCAGTGACAGAGGACGCCAGTTCTTAATATCCGTCAGAGCTCCTTTTTTCGGGAGGAGTGTAAGAACTGCTCGACTTATAAAAGTCAACTGGGAGACCATCGTTGCCGGGAGCCTTCCCGGACTCCATGCCCTGAAGGGCCTTGTACAATTCTTCGAGGCTCATGGCCTTACTGAGTTCCGTGTTGGCATCCTCAGACACTTGTACCAAGCTTTAAAAAAAAACATTGTCAATGTCAGGCTCTGCAACACATTCACAGCTGTACAGCTTTTCAATAAAACAAACTGCTCTCTGTCTAATATCAATGGGGTCAGAAAACAACATACTAGATTCAGAGCGCAGTGCATGAATTCATCTTTTCTGTCCATTCTTTTTTTCGGAATTAAAGAAAAATTTAGTTGGAGCATCCATTTGGTCAATATTCTGGAAACGGGACCGAACCAGAGCTCCTTGCACCTTAACCTCTAAAATATGTGTTTTTTTAATTGAAAGAGTTTCCAAAACATTATCCCCCCCAGTTGAATCCACCAATTCTTGAAGTTTAACTATTGACGTCTCCAAATTTTTCATTGATTTTGATAACTGTACAGTAATATTTTGAGTATGCTGTTGACAAAAAAGCAGTTTTATTTGCACTTTCCCAATATCCCACCACTGCTTCAATGACTGGAAAGAATTCTTTGTGGCTCTAAAAGATTCCCAAAATATTTAAAATTGTCCTTAAAATGTTTATCATTTAACAGTGAACTGTTAAAATGCCAATAAGCACTTTTTCTTGTAGAGTTCAAAATAAAAGAACAACACACCATACTATGGTCAGAGAAACTAACTGGAACAATAAAACATTTGCTAAAAATACCACATTGATGTTTAAAACCGTAAAATCTATCCAACCTAGCTAAAGAAAAAACATTTCCACGGGTATGAGCCCAAGTGTATTGTCTTAGTTTCCCATTAAGATGTCTCCATATGTCACACAGTTCATGTGTTTTAATGACTTGGATAAGTCTCTTACGGGATGGCTCATGGGGCTCTATGTGATTTCTATCAAGATTTTGTTCTGTACAATTAAAATCACCTCCCAGAAACAAAAACTCTTCACTATTACAATTTTGCAGGGTTGAATTGAGAGTATTTAAAAACAACATTCTTTCAACTCCGAGGTAGGGACATAAACACAAATAAAAACAAAAACATGATTTTCAAATAAAGCTCGAACCTTTAAAAGTCTGCCCTTTATAATCTCTTCAACATCATGAGAAACCGGTTTAAAGTTTTTAGAAAATAAAATGGCGACTCCTCCACTGACAGCAGTGTTGTGACTTAAGATGGAGATGCCATCCCATTCCCTTTCCCAATCTGCAGCGTTCTTTACATCACTGTGAGTTTCTTGAAGGAAAATAATATCTAGTTTTTTCTCTTTAGACATTTCATATAATGTTACTCTTTTTTTCACATCTCTGGCTCCATTTATATTGACTGAAGCAACACTAACTTCACCCATAATGAATAAAAAACAAAACAGTAAAAACAAACCACTGATTATCATTAAATTATCTTTTTTCACCACCATCATTACTAATTTCAGTATTGAGTTTTCCCACAATTTTTTTTAACCTGTAAATTTCCTTATTAGTAAAAAACCCTTCAGCCATCAGACACCTTGTCTTTTCAACGAATTGCTTAAGGTCAGGAAAATATTCATTTACTCTTACTCCTCTTCTATTTTTGGTTGCTTTAAGAAAGAGTTTAATATCTTCCACTTCATAGTTTCGACTCACGCATTCACTCTGAGAAAGAGAGAGGCTAGAATCGGATTCACAATCACTCTCTGTCTCACCCTGGACTTCCCTTTCAGCAACATTTGTTTTTTTTACAGGTCTCGACTCACAAGTATTCTCACTTTTCCTCCGTTTTAGCGGTACTTTAAACAGAGTGCGTTCTGTCTATGTCAATGCCATCGTTCTCCTTTCTGTGCTCGATCAGCAGCTGTTCTTCTCCCTCTGACACTCTGTTTACAGCGTCACTGCCCAGGCAAGTGAGTCCTATTCTATCCGTCAAAGTACGTCCGTCATTCAAAGACCCGGTGGACTCAGCATCATCTGCCTTCTTGTTGGACGACTTTATAACAGTAATCGCAGAATGGGCCTGATTTACCTCTTGCAGCTCTTTTGCAATCGGCTCAGGTTCAGCCCGATCTGCCGCGATTGCGTCTGACTCGGGTTGACTTGTCGCGGGTGGAAAAGTTACATAATTTATATTTTGCTCTGTTGCAGATGTTTTATCAGGGCAATCACACACTAAATGTCCCACTTTGTTGCTACCAAAACATTTCATTTTCCCTGTTGTTGCAAACACAACATAGTCAAAATCTTCTATACGGAATTTGAACGTAAGGTCTAATTCAGCGTCATCTTTCACAATCATGTAGGCAAATCGTCTAAAATAAACTACATGTTTCAGCAACGGAGAGCCGCTTCCAATTGGTATTTTTTTAATCGGAGACACCAATTTACCATAACGAGAAAGAGATTGATTTAACAACTGGTCACTGATGAACTGGGGAACATTTGGAAAGTGTCACTTTTTTAGATGGCATTGACAAAGGCAGAACAGGTGTAAACAAACCATCAATAACAATACCACGCTCAACTAGCTCATTTGCTTTATCTACATTTTTTTTAAAAATGACATTGGCATTATTCATTTTTGAGGCTGACAGAATGCACTCATGGCCCACAACTTCTCCTATAGCCACTTCTCCTCTTCCACACTCACTGGATGCCACCTTCACTGCGTGGAAACTCTCGAAACCGGGGCCGACATGCTTCCCCAAACACAGGTAGCACACGGGCCGGATTAACGCACCGCAACAACTGTTATTAGCAACTAAAACAAAAGAAAGAGAAAGAGAAAAAAGAAAAGATAGAAAAAAAACAGAGGGTGAAAAAATCACTCACACTCAAACAACGCTCAACACTCACCACACGCTCTCCACACTCGCTCAGCAGACGCCCACGAATGCGCACAAGAGAGAGAGAGAGAGAGAGAGAAAGAGAGAGAGAAAGAGAGAGAGAGATTAAGCGTGTTCGGCAGCAGCGTTACTAACTGCAAAAGTATTGTAACGGACAAATTGTTGTTTGTTTTATTATTGTATTTTAGCTCCTCTATCCTTTTTGACTTCTTAGTGTGATGTATTTGGGTCACGTAGTATCAATAGGAGCAGCTTGAGGGCTACCATAGAGTAAGCCAGTTCGTTTGGTAGAGGAAATGCTTTGTTTGAAAGTGTTAGCTTCACTTCATTTCTCCTGAGAGACCTTCATCTGTTTGATTTTTAAAGGCAGCATGTATGTATCCTTTGCCAGCTTTGATATCCCACAATCCTGTGAGTTCCATTCTGTGACAGTTGAGCTGGAAAAAAAGATAGCGTCCGAAAGTTGCGTTTGCTGGTCAGTTTGTGTGTAAATTGGATTTTGGGATTTTTTTGTCTACTGAAATATATCTGAAAGATATTTTTAGTGTTTCATCAGCATAACAATCCGAACACACACACACACAAAAAAAAAGAAAAAGAAAAAAACAGTTAACTGAACAACACCAGCTTCAGCCTAAATTACGAGGATACAATCAGACTGATACCAATCATGGCACACTATCAATCGTTATAACAATTCCATGAATTGTGAGTGATATACTGTATATTGGGAGATTAATTTGTGTCTGCTGCACCCTCAAATGCTACAAACATGATCATTACTTAATATCGTAATGATTTTTGGCATAAAAGGAAAATCGATAATTTTGACCCATTGTATGTATTGTTGGCTATTGCCACAAATATACCCGTGCGGCTTATGACTGGTGGTGTGGTCCAAGGTCCCAAATTATAGCAGAAGTCAATGGTTCATGCAAATAACACAGTTAGGTTTTAAGAGGAGTGGAACAATTGACTAAGTGAAAAAAGTGCAGATTTTGTTCCAAAAAAAAAAAAAAATGGTGTGCAGTTTGAGCAAACCCTTAGGGTTAGTGGTTTTGAAAACCTCTATTAAATTTGTAATTCTCACAATTTTCTTGCCTTAACAACAGTAAGCAATGCTTTTGCCTGCTTTATTTCTAGAGGGGAAAAAAGATATCAAATTAAATTTCCTCTTGAGTTCCATGTATATCCACGCATCAAATTAGATGGTGGCAACGAGTTGATTCAAACCAGTTTATTATAATAAAATTATGGATATGTTTCTTTTTCTAGAGGGTAAATTTAAAACTATGCAAATTAAACTATGTAAATCATTTTCTCCTGCATATTTTACTCTTATCTCGTTTTGCAAACACAGCTAATAATCTCACAGCGTAAATAACAATTGAACCTGCAAGGAAGGTTAAACAGAGCAATGCCCTCTGCTATTAACAGCTCACAATCATTCCCAGAGAGAGATGATATATTAGCTGCAGTAGCTGTTACATTGACATTACATCACATCACATAGCAACTTACAATGGATTCAAGATATATAGAAATACAATACCTGGCCACAAAAGTCGCTGTTTGGATTTAAATAGTTCTTCTAACCCTAATTGATGGAGTGTGTATCTTTAATTTTTTTAAACAGCCATGTAGGAAGACACAGTATGGCCATATTCCAGGATGACAATGTCAAGATTCATCAGGCTCAAACTGTGAAAGAATGGTTGAGAGGGAGGTCCTCAATGCAGGTGCAGGTCCTCCTCCTCCTCCATTTTTAACAGTGGCTGACAACTAGCATAATAGGTGCTGGCTGCATCCAAAAACCTAGGCAGATGATTTGTTGCCTCACTGCCTTGTGAGGCAATGACTTATAAGGCAGCGTTTTACACGAAGGTACCTTACGAAACTGATTTCGGACAGACTTCTGATGCAGCGTATTATTTATCTACCATACGCAAGCTTTGGTGGTAACTAAGCAAATATTTAATTACTATAGTGGTAAATTATCGCTAGAAATGACACCAGAAGTGGAAAATGTTGGTCAGAAACTTACTTTTACACCCAATGGGATGCATAGGATTGTGGGATATCAAAGGCAGTGAAGGATATGCTGCCTTCAAAAATTAATCAGGTGAAGGTCTCTCAGGAGGCAGGAAGTGAAGCTAAAAGTGATGTTCGGTTCTTGAACGAATCATTCTTTTGAGCCGGTTCTCAGCAACTGGTTGAGCCGGTTCATTAATCAAACTGAATTTAGTTCCAGGTTGATGATGCAAAAGCAGAAGTAGCATGTACAACTAAAATAGAACCGATTCACATCTGTCGAAGTTTGCAGAGGATTACTGAGGACTCATACGGAACCGAACGAGCCAATTCAACCAGCTGTCCAAATTTTCAGAGGATAACCGAGGATGATTGAGTAGGCTACATAAGTCTGAGGCACGTAGGCTACTGGAAATATGCTTATTTTGACTATACTGTTAATAAATATAGCATTTCATTAAAACCTGAAATGCTGAAAAACCTGAAAATGTGATATTTAAATACATTTTACTGTAGTTTATTGTCCATGCAGATTGTATTTTAAGTGAAATGTAAAAGTGTGCAAGACTGGTTTATTCTATCTATAGGCTACTTTAGACATGTAACATATCCCATTTGTTGATCAGTGCCTGTAAATTGTATTGTAGTTTCCACTGAATCTGACGTGGAGGATAAATTAACTGTGAACACAAACACCATTAACTTATGTGAATGGAAGGCAATAATCAGCAATTGCATTCACACAAATAACTTTATTTGATTGTTTCAATATGCATTGACACAGATTACTTTATTTTAATGTTTCCTTGATATATCATGACACTGAGAAATGCATAAAAAAGCATAAAGAAATAGTGACATCATTGCATGATGACATCAGGAACCTATGAATCGGCTTTTTGAACCAGTTCATTGAGCCGAACTGTCCGAAAAGAACCGTTCGCGGACTTTGCATCACTATAAGCTAACATTGGATTTGGACATGCCTTGATGCCTTCCTACCTTGAAATGTGTTCTCCGAAGGCACCATTTTCCATTTTTGGAACGCAGGCACTGTCTCCCTTCCCACTGCCCATTCTTCTTCTTTTGCCAATTCATGGTGGTTGGCAAACAAACGATAGGTGAATTCCTGCCACCTACTGGGGTGGAGTGTGGATCTCCACTGCCCATTGCCACATGACATCCTGTTTAAGATGGCTGCCTGCAGGAAATGCCAAAATGGATGCAATTTATTCCCTTTACCACAGAGGGACTATAAATATAAAGTGACACATAGGCTGAGTCCGAAATCGCATACTCTAAGTAGGTACTTATTTTGAATAAGTAATTGCTTCATGACCACTAAAAAAGTATGTAATATATAGTATGAGTGTGTGTAGTGTGAATGTAATCTGGACGTGCTACATTCACCATGCTTTCATTATCATGTGATAGCATCAGTTGTGTCTCTTTAATGCCATTCACAAATGCTCTCTCGTAGCCTTAAGGGATAGTAAAGTGTCACTTGTTCATGCATTTCAGAATCTCTCTGAAAGTAGTAGGTCATCCTGGTACTTTTTTGCCTACAATTTAATGAGTACTGTGAATTCAGACATACTTATTTTGTCACATACTGTTTTATCAATATCGTGAGGAAGTACGCAATATCGGATGCAGCCATAGAGAAAGACATTGAGTAACAACATTAGCGACCTTATGGACCCTACATCCCGGCCCCTAATTGATGATATCAAGGCAAATAAAAATGAAAATATCCATATATTGCGGAGCCATTAAAATACCTTAAGTATACCTTAAATGTGTCATGAACTGGATTTTTTTCATGAACGGGCTACAAAATCAGGTGTTGTTCATTTTATGTTGAGGTGTTTCACCACACGAAGACGTCAATGTGTGGCATTTTCTGGGATTGATCGTTTGCTGGGCCTGGTGTCAATAAAAGCTTTTGATTTCTTTTGAAAGTTGATTTCAAGTCATGAACCCTTTAGGAACTTCAAATAGTCCGCACACACACACACACACACACACACACACACACACACACACACACACACACACACACACACACACACACACACACACACACTCCAGAAAGTATTGAAAAATGTCAAAAGGATGGTCCTTTTAACATATTCTGTTGACTATAAGTAGTGTTGCACCTACATGTCCACTAAATATCATTAGAGTGTTAGTAGAGTTTCAGTAGACTGGTAGGGTTAGGGTTAGAATAAGTTGACATGTAGTTGCAAAGTTACTAATAGTCAGTAGAATGTCTGTTGAAAGACCATTAGAATGAAGTGTTAGCAGATATTAAGCAGACAGTCTACTAATACTCTAATGAGAGTTAGTCGACATGAAGGTGCAACGTTACTTATAGTCAACAGAATGTTCAAAAGGGACCATCAAAATAAAGTGTTACCAAAGGTAGTCGTCAACATCAATAGAGCTTGTTAAATCTGCAAACCTCTGAATTTACTTTTAAAGTTAAACTCTTGTGGATAAACTATTTTTAAGCACAAATGTCTCTAGACGCTGATATTATATTGGTGTCAGGGCTTCCAAAGGAAAACAGGTGAATCCAATAGCGATAACAACTAGTTTATTAGATGTAAATGAAGACAATAGTCACAGCATAAACAAGGCTCAGGTACAGTGCAGGCTCCAGAAAGGTCCCAGCAGGAAGACGGGCTTGCCACACGGAATAGGACGATGCAGGCGGAGGAACCAGACAGGAGACGAAGCAGGGATGCAGCAGACAACCAGATGCCGAGGAAAAGGAATCCGGAGCGGGGAATGATTCAGGAGTCCGGACGGACGCACGATCCTACCACCAGCAGGCCTGGAACGAACTGACAAGGAATGTCAGTGAGAGACCGGTATAAGTGGGGTGAAGTGATGAGTGTGGCAGGTGTGGGAAATGAGCCCCGTAATCAGTAACCACGCCTCCAACACAACTTCACAAACACAGAAAAGGAGACGGTGAATCTATGAACCGTGACTGTACCGTTCCCCCTAGGAGCGCCTCCTGGCGCTCCCAGGAGGACCTACCTGTCGATTGTAATCATCGATAAGGGAGTGATCCAATATGTCCCTGGCAGGAACCCAACTTCTCTCCTCTGGACCGTAACCTTCCCAGTCCACCAAGTACTGGAATCCGCGTCCCCTCCGTCTAGAGTCCAGAATACGATTAACCGAATATGTCGGTTCCCCATCTACGATTCGCCGGGGGGAGACTGGGGCAGGCGGGTTAATGCGGAAATAAAAAAACGGTTTCAATTTGGAGACATGGAACACGGGGTGAATCCTCCCGTACGCAGGAGGTAGTTTGAGGCGGACTGCCACCGGACTAAGAATCTTGGTGACAGTGAACGGGCCAATGAATCTGGGAGCTAGTTTATTACTGACGGAACAGAGAGGAATGTTCTTGGAAGAAAGCCACACTTTTTGACCCACAACGTATATGGGAGGCTTAGACCGGTGTCGATCGGCTTGGGCCTTGGTGCGTCTACCCACTTAGAACAGAGTCTCGCGGGCTCTGCTCCATGTGTCACGACACCTCTGGACGAAGTTGTGTGCGGAGGGGACCGCGAGATCGGACTCCAGACTAGGAAAAAGAGGTGGCTGGTACCCTAAACTACACTTAAAAGGTGAAAGGCCCATACCTGACACTGGTAACGAATTATGTGCATACTCAATCCATGAGATTCGTTGGCTCCAGGAGGAAGGATTCTTGGAGACCAAAAATCGTAATCCTCTCTCATGGTCTTGGTTCGCTCGCTCAGTCTGGCCATTTCTCTGAGGATGAAATCCCGAAGACAAACTAACCGTCGCCCCTAATAATTTACAGAACTCCCGCCAAAATTTGGACACAAATTGGGGTCCCCTGTCGGAAACCACGTCCATCGGAAGGCCATGTAAACGAAAGACGTGGTCGACGACAGCTACCGCTGTCTCCTTGGCAGACGGTAATTTAGGCAAGGGGATGAAGTGTGCCATCTTCGAGAATCGGTCCACGACGGTTAAAACAACCGCCTTGCCCTGGGAGGGTGGGAGGGCAGTAATAAAATCTAGCGCAATATGGGATTAGGGTCTCGAAGGAACAGACAGCGGTTGAAGGAGCCCATCGGGAGGGCGGTTAGATGTCTTACCAGTGGCACAGACTGAACAAGCCAAAACAAAATCTCGGACGTCACGAGCCATACCGGGCCACCAGAAACGTTGCTTAACCAAAAATTTGGTTCTATTGACTCCTGGATGACACGCTACATTGGAGCAGTGACCCCACCGTATTACGTCGGACCGAACTCCCTCCAGTACAAAAAGTAGGTTCGGTGGTCCCGGCGGAGGCGTTACCTCTTCTAAGGCTGCCATAACCTTCGATTCGACCCCCCATGTGAGTGCTGAGATGTTAATTCTCTCAGGCAAAATGCACTTGTGAGTGGACGGGCGTTCGGAGCGGTCAAAAACGTGCAATAAAGCATCAGGTTTGATGTTCTTAGTCCCCGGGCGGTACGATAGAGAAAAATCAAAGCGTCCGAAAAAAAGAGTCCACCATGCCTGCCTGGAGTTGAGTCTTTTAGCAGATCTGATATACTCCAGATTCTTATGATCGGTCCATACGATAAAAGGAACCCCTGACCCTTCTAGCCAGTGACGCCACTTCTCCAATGCAAGTTTGACTGCCAACAAGTCCCTGTTACCAATGTCATAACTGCGTTCGGATGGCGACAGACGATGAGAAAAAAACGCGCAAGGGTGCATCTTATCATCCGAGGAAGAGCGCTGGGATAGAACTGCTCCTACCCCCACCTTTGATGCGTCAACCTCCACCACAAACTGACGTAAAGGATCAGGGGTGACGAGAATGGGAGCTGAAACAAAGCGGCTCTTGAGGTTGGTAAATGCAGTTTCGGCTGCACCAGACCACCTGAACGCCGTTCGGGGAGAGGTGAGCGCGGTCAGAAGCGCGGCTAGCTGGCGGAAGTTGCGAATAAAACGGCGATAAAAATTAGCGAATCCCAGAAACCTCTGTAGGGCCTTACGGGAATCTGGGCTTGGCCAATCTATCACAGCCTTAACCTTGTCAGGGTCCATGCGCATTCCTTCGGAAGAGACGATGTAACCTAAAAATTGAACGGACTGTGCATGAAACGCGCATTTCTCCACCTTGACATAAAGCCCATTCTCTAGCAACCTCTGTAACACTAGTCTGACGTGCTGGACATGTTCCTGGAGTGAAGAAGAAAAAATCAGTATGTCTTCCACGTAGACATAAATGAACTGATCTACCATATCTCCCAGCACGTCATTGACTAGTGCTTGGAAGACTACAGGGGAGTTGGACAGCCCGAAGGGCATGACCAAATATTCAAAGTTCCCCCTAGGGGTATTAAATGCAGTCTTCCACTCATCCCCCTTCCTGATGCGAACCAAATGATAAGCGTTACGTAAATCCAGTTTCATGTGGTGGAACGGGAGCTTCGTGCCCTGGATGTGCATCCCACAAATCTCCATCAATTGCAAGATGCTATCCTATCAATATGGGCCAACATTTCTAAAGAATGCTTTCAGCACCTTGTTGAATCAATGCCATGTAGAATTAAGGCAGTTCTGAAGGCGAAAGGGGGTCAAACACAGTATTAGTATGGTGTTCCTAATAGTCCTTTAGGTGAGTGTATATCCCAATCCAATAGTTTTATGATCTGTCAAAAACACATTTACTTATCTTCATACCATTAGCTCACTAAAATAAAATGGCTGACATCATACAGGCACTTGCTGCTAACGTTACACATCAATGTTTAATTGGTATCCAAGTTCACCTGCCATCTGATTTTTACAAACTTTCCTTCTTTGGTGCAGACTAGCTTTGATAAATTAATTGCTGCAATTTTTTCAGTGGATATAAAACAAATAGACGCCTTTAAGTAAGGCTAACATTGGCTAGAGGACACACACACAGGCAGCCAGCATGTTAACGTTACATCGATTTCCTTACAGAACTTACACGACAGTGTGAACTTAATCATGGCCAGCTAACATTAAATTATATTGAAGTTAACCAGACTGGGTGACTTTTTCTACAAGAACGCGGCTAACTACATTTAATCCCCTCTATTTTTGACTAACCACCAGTCTCAACTTTATAGAAGTGGATAATACCGGCGCTTTAGCTAACGTTATATTGTGATTAAAAGTCACGTTCATGTCACTTCAATGCAATATTCAAACCATCAAAATGAAAACATAGTTTTTATCACAAATCTAAAATATAAAAGTCAAAACTTAACGAAAATAAGTCAGCCATGTAAAGCGACATCCCAAACCGTCCGTCTCTGCCACCACTGATATTTTTGTAAAAAAAATTTGCGTGGATTTAAACGCACTTTGCTTTTCAGATTAATATTTATTTCGTATATTTAGGTGAATGTGCTATGACTATAAAACATTAAATAGTATTTGTAAATATATAATAAAATGTACTCTTTCTTCTCAGTTATTACATGAATAAATTGTGTAAATTTTGCTTAAAATATAGTTCCAACTTAATCTTGATTTTACAATGTTTAAATTACATGATTTAATGTAATAGATTTTACCATACCACAAAGTCATTATTTTTATTGATTAATCTGCATGCATGAACCTAAAAGGATTTGAAAAGTTAGAACTGTTAGCCACTTGTGAGACAGACACAAGATAGCAGTTGGTGTGAAACTGCACTCTCAGACAAGAATAAAGCTCTAGAACGTGCTCATATGGCAGTATGCCTCAAATAATACCCTACATTTGAAAAAAGCTAAACGGGAAGCGGAATTAAAGCAACATGGAGGATAAAAAGGTGACAATTACAGGCTTCTGAATGACTTTTGCAAGCCATCTGCAAGCTGAGCTGCACGCAATACACAAAGGACCCAGAGCCAATGTGAGCATGAAGCCTGTAAACGTGCAATTAAGTGGCAAATGGCTCTTGTGTCGAAAAACATGATGGTAGCCGAGGCATAACACAGATTCCACAGACCGTTCAGGAGGGGAGCTCCTGCATGCAACAGTGAGAAGTTTGCATCTATTTACCCTTAGTCATGGCTTTCTTGGCATGCTTTCTCCCCTGTGATCACAGGCGAGTTAGAGTTCACAGGAAGTGCCTGCTGTTTTCCACACTGCCTCCTTCATGTCAAATGTAGATGTATGACATAAAAAAATGCACAACCCACATGTACTTATATTTTGTCCCCATGAATTACAGATAAAGTTGCGGGGAATTTGCCAATAAATAAATAGTAGCTGTCAAAGTAGCTGTCAAAGTTATCCAAGATTAGCACGATTAATATGATTTTCTGATGTTATTTAGACCCGTTACAAAATGGGGACCATTCAGTAGCCATTTAAGCTCTATTACCCAAACCCATGAAACAAAGTTTGTTTAGAGTTTTTTTCGAGAGCATGAAACTGCTTGCCAAAGTGAACTTTCTGGAAAAGTGTGCTCTAAACACCTTCAAAATGGGAAATTAATAGTAGGTGCTTATCAGCCGGATCAAACTTCTCTCCAAAAGTTTTGACCTGATTTAGTTTGAAATTAGATAACACTAGTTTGCTCTTCGATTTGTTTGAAGTATATCAGGCCTTTAAAGGGACAGTTCACCAAATAATTTAAATTCTGTCATTAATTACCCTCATGTCGTTCCAAACCCATGAGACTTTTGTTCATGTTTGGAACACAAATTAAGATCTTGTGATGAATTCTGAGAGCTTTCTGTCCCACAACTGGCAGCTACGCAACTGACACTGTGACGCTTCCATATCCATGAATCGAGCGGTTTAGTCCAAATTTTCTGAAGAGGCACAACCGCTTTATATGATGAACTGATATTTTCACATATAAACATTAACATAAACAGAAGCTCATCTGAACCTGCTTGGCACACTAGAACAAACTTCTTGCAGAAGCTCAAATGTGATGTGTAACACACGAGAATAAACTTCATTGGTTCTTGCACGTCAAGCAAACATGCTAGAGCTTCCGTTTACCACAACTGATGGTAAACGATGATGAATGTGTATATGTGAATGAAAGCCTAAATTCAATCTGTTCATATAAAGTGACCGTGTCTCTTCAGATAATTTAGACTAAACCGTTAAATTCATATGCACTCAAAAAAATTATTTTATGATGCTGTTCACTTTAAGCAATTCATCTTGATTTAACACAATTATATCAGATTTCTGGTTCAAATGTAATTGATTCATGTTAAACCGACTTAAAACGGTTACTCTTTGTCACAGCTTGATGTTTTCATTTTGAAATAACATGTTTCAATCAAGTAACCCAATCAAACAAGACTTTCACTTCCCATTGAATTAAGAGAGTACATTTTTAAATAAAGTGCTATTTGATTCATTTTTAACCAGATGAGAAAATGGAGAGACATTTTAATGCTTAATGTTTTGTTATGTTGGTATTTCAAAGTTTGTGTTATGTTAGTGTTTTTGGAGGTTACCATTGTGGTGAAGTGTAGAGCATGTGCTTGGGGTGAGGACCTGCCAATAACAATTACAGATGTTTTAATAATAATAATAAAAAAAAAAAACTTGTTTTGGGCATGCCATGGATATTACAAAACCATCTTCTGCCTAGCCAAAAAGATCTTGTAAAAGGTTTTGTAAATTTTGAAAAAATAGTATTTCACTTAATAAAAAGAATGAATTTAACTGGATTACTTGTTATGGGTTTGTTTTATTAATTTTTAGAGTAATTAAACTTAATAGTTTTGGACATTAACATTAAGAATGTTAACCTGATTTAACTAAATGGCATTGAATTAACCTTATGTAAAAAACTTAAGTTTACTGAAATAAACAATGTTAATTAAATTCAACATAACCCAATTATGTAGAACCTGTTGACATAAAAAAAAAAAAAAAATCCAACATACCATTTTTTTTTGAGTGTGGATTTGTTTTGTTTTTTTGTTTTTTTTTTACCTTTTTAAGCATCAAAGTGGTATTTGCGTAACTACCAATGGAGGGACAGAAATCTTAATTTGTGTTCGAACTAATTCTGGGTTTGGAACAACATCAGGGTGAGTAACTAATAACAGAATTTTCATTTTTGGTTGAACTAACCCTTTAAAGGTCCCGTTCTTTGCGATTCCATCTTTCAAACTTTAGTTAGTGTGTAATGTTGCTGTTAGAGCATAAATAATACCTGTAAAATTATAAAGCTCAAAGTTCAATGCCAAGTGAGATATTTTATTTAACAGAAGTTCCCTTTCAAAGCCTACAGCGAACGGCCGGTTTGGACTACACCCCTGCACTTCCTGCTTTAATGGCTTCACTAGAACAGTTTGTTGACTAACCCTCCGCCCACAAGAACACGCAAATTAGGGGGCGTGGTCTTGTTGCGAGGAAGTGTTGTTTTTGTAGAGTGTGTTTGTCACCATGTCATCGAGACGCTGTTATTTTCATCCCGGAGTCAAATCACCTTTGTTTGGCCTTCCCACGGACGCTGCACGTAGAGATCAATGGTTACAATTTATATTTAACTCGGTTCCAGAAAATTATAATCACAATTTAAAACTATGTGCAGCACATTTTGCTGAGGACTGCTTCCTCAATCTCAATCAGTTTAATGCCGGATTCGCAGAAAGATTATTCTTAAAAGATGACGCAGTTCCCTCTTTGTCTGGAGAAGGCGTTGTTTATGGACCACAAGCGGTAAGTGTATTTTATTATTTAAGTTGGTCCGTTTAACAGTTTATGTAACTCATTACACTGTTTAGCTTTGTTAACTAACGTTAGATGGTAATTGAAACTAATCCGAAAAACTTTTAAAAAATGTGTATTCAGACACCATCGATTGTTGGTGTTTGTAATGATCAGTTTAAATTATTTGTTTATTATATCTGTTGTTTACTGTTTAACCACATGCTCATTCAGCTGCAGCCACGCATGCAATTTGTAACAGCCAAATTTAAAAGCATGACAACTACTGAATAGACAGCTTACCATTGTGAAACATCCTGCAAAAGTCTTTCCTGAACAGGTTGTAATCGATCCTCTTCGAAATTCTCCGGGTCTGATTCCGGCTCAAATTGATAAGGCAATATAGACATTTTTGCAATAACATTGAGCTTGTGCAATCTCCCCGTTATGGTAAGAGGCGGGACCTTTCCGGGCAACGTGGGCTAAGCTGCTGTCGAATCACAACACGGGAACCGCTGGCCTAATCAGTACTCGTTACGTATTTCTGAAGGAGGGACTTCATAGAACAAGGAAATGACCAGGCCGTTTTTAGGACAGAGAAAACAGCGGTGTACAGATAAGTAAAATGTGTGAAAAATACTGTGTTTTTTTACACGCGAAACATGAACTCATTTTATATTGCACACTGTAAACTTAATCAAAGCCTCGAAAACACGCGAAGAACGGGACCTTTAAAGTCATACAGTTTTAGAGTGACGAGGGTAAGTAAATGATGACAAACTCAAAATAGCAATAATTTTTTGGTGAACTATCCATTCAAGTTCAGTCTCATTGGTGTATATTTGCATTTCATCTGGGAAATAATGATTCATTTAAATGCAGAGCATTACATCCATATCACCAACTCGTTTAGTAGAGCTATCTATAGAATTGCACTGTCATGATGAGTCTAATTTCCTCTCCCATTTTATCAGTTTAAGTCTGAAATTACTCAAAAGCAATGTTTTTTTCATCATTGACTAATCACTTCTAAAACTTCTGACTTCTACAATGTGCATTTTCATCCTGTTGAGGACTGTGCTCATTACAGCATTAAGCTTTGATCTCAGGAAATGAAGAGATAGAAATACTGCACAACAAACATTCTGAGAAAGCCAAGGCCTTTGTGAAAATATAAACCATTTCCAGCTAGAACACTGCAGTGGAGTGGTCATGTAACTTTATTCAGTTACATTTTATTTTGATGGTCCACATTCTACTAACTATATGTAACTTTACAACTACACGTCAACTAACTCTCATGAGTTAGGGTTTGAAAACGTAGTTCACCCAAAAATGAAAATTAGCCAATGATTTACTCTTCCTCAAGTCATCCTAGGTGTATAAGATATTCTTCTTTCAGACGAATACAATCGGAGTTATAATGAAAAATGCCCTGGCTCTTCCAAGCTTTATAATAGCAGTGATGGCTGTTTCTGTTTTGAAGTCCATTTCGATGCATTTGTGTGAGAAAAATATCCATATTTAAACTTTATAAACTAAAATAACTAGCGTCCGGCAGATGGACAGACACATTGATCTGGACCTTATCAGGAAACAACCAAAACAACATAAAAGTTATAAAAGATAGAATAAATGTTTTTTGTTTGTTTGTTTTTTAATATTCAAGATTTTATAATATTTGTACACTTTTTACATTTTTATTTCAATGTGGTAATTAGAAATGTTTTAAATGTTTCATTCATTTTTATCAGATGGTAAATGGACTGCATTTATATAGGACTTTCAACAGACCCATGGTCATCCAAAGCGCTTTACATGTTGCCTCACATTCACCCATTCACTCTCTCATTCATACACTGACAGCGGTGTCAGCCATGCAAGGCACCATCCAGCAGGTCAGGAGCAGCTGGGGTTAAGTGTCTTGCTCATGGACACCTCAACACTTGGTCAGGTGGATCTGGGGCTCGAACCACCAACCTGCCGGCTTGTAGACAGCCTATGTGAACCACAGAGCCACTGCCACCCTGATTTGTTATGTGACAGCATTAGTTAAAGTTTCTTAGATTAACGGCTCAGGTTAATGTTACAGCATGTGTGTAAGGCTCCAATAAAATGATAAAGTAATGATTCCGTGACAAATAAATCTCTCAAGCAAGTGGCTATTTCTATAGTATTATACACAACATTATATAAAGTAGCAGTGGTTGGGACATATTTTAAGTATAATCTCCGCTTAAAAAGATACAATCTAATCTTGTTTACATGAAATAAACCTGCTCCCGAGCAGGTTTAAGCTTATGGACATGTTGCTATGGCAGCAAGTCCAGGATGAGCTTCAAAGAACCAAACAATCCAAGATCATGCCAAATCGTCAACAGTCAAATCCAGCTAAAAGAGTTTTGTTTTTAAAAATCATGCTCGTAATAACCACAAAACGCCATGCTGTGCTTGGCAGTGGTCAAAAAAGCAAACTCTCGATTGATCCTTTCTTGTAAACATAGAGATGTGTATTTGGACAGTGGTTAAAGGGATAGTTAACCCCAAAATGAAAATTCTGTCATCATTTACTCACAGTTGTTCCAAATATGTATGAGTCTCTTTCTTCTGTTGAACAAAAAATATATTTTGATGAATGTCGTTCTGTCGATTCTGTTGACTATAAGTAACGTTGCACCTACATGTCTACTAACTCTCATTTGAGTGTTAGACAAATATTACAGTAAAAATTGGTAGGGTTGAAATGAAGTTGCAAAGTTACTTATAGTTGGGGAACCGACACCAAGTGTTAGCAGATATTAAGCAGGAAAAAAAAGACATCACACTATCACAATGGAATAAGACAGTTGGAGCATCAGCCTACGTTTTACAGATGTATGCAAAATAATTAAATGAGAACATTCCTTATTTGTTGACATAGCGATGTCTAGGCTTGACCATGCATCGATTTTTGACACCTTGCAGTGAAAATGGGCTGAGCATTTTTATATCCATCTGCTCCATTTCATTACTGTAAAGACTGTTTCATGTATTACGACTGCTGAGACAGCTTATTTCAAACATGGGTCTTGCAAATTCATTTTGATATTCTCTAAAAACATATTAATTTGTCACCATTCATTTGAAATGAGTGAGAAAGTATCTTTCCATTATGATGGAGAATGTTTTAGACCCTCATTTGCAAAGCTATAGAGAACACAGTCTAGAGCGGAATGTAATCGATGGAGTTTCAGTCAATATCAAAACATGAATCACAGATTAATGCAGCATCCAGAACATTCAATCGAACATTCTGTAAAGCCAGATGCTGTGTCTGAATATAAAAAAGCACCAAGGATGCACATTTATTCCAATAATAATAATAATAATAAATGCTAGAATATCCAACTGAATTTAGCTCGAATTTTGAAAAATTGAGTCACCATTCAGATAGCAGTGTTTGAAGGACTATAAACCAATCACCCTTTAATGAAGTTTCTGTCATCATTTACACCGTCATGGTTTTATTTATTTATGTGGAACACAAAAGGAGAAATTAGGCAGAATATTTTTCTCTCTCTCTCTCTCTCTCTCTCTCTCTCTCTCTCTCTCTCTCTCTCAATACAATGGACGTGAAGGTGTACAAAAAAGACTATAACATGATAACATTTTCAAATTAAGCAATCAAGTATCAAAAGCCTTGCTATTTTGTTATATTTTCAGTTTATAAAGTCAAACTGCTCTGTTTTATCCTATTCAAACAAGCAATATTAGCATTTGATGCACATTATTGAAGGTCAACATTGTAATAAACATACTTCAAAGTGTTTAAATCAAACTGTTGACTCTATAGGTCGTTTTTCAAGCACCTTATTACGACCTTTATTTATTTCCTAAAGGATTATTAGGAACACCATACTAATACTGTGTTTGACCCCCTTTCGTCTTCAAAACTGCCTTAATTCTTATGTGGCATTGATTCAACAAGATGCTGAAAGCATTCTTTATAAATGTTGGCCCATATTGATAGGATAGCATCTTGCAGTTGATGGAGATTTGTGGGATGCACATCCAGGGCACGAAGCTCCCGTTCCACCACATCCCAAAGATGCTCTATTGGGTTGAGATCTGGTGACTGTGGGGCCATTTTAGTTCAGCGAACTCATTGTCATAATCAAGAAACCAATTTGAAATGATTCTAGCTTTGTGACATGGAGCATTATCCTGCTGGAAGTAGCAACCAGAGGATGGGTACATGGTGGTCATAAAGGGATGGACATGGTCAGAAACAATGCTCAGGTAGGCCGTGGCATTTAATCAATGCCCAATTGGCACTAAGGGGCCTAAAGTGTGCCAAGAAAACATCCTCCACACCATTACACCACCACCACCAGCCTGCACAGTGGTAACAAGGCACTTCCATGTTGATCCAGGTTCTCATTCTGTTTACGCCAAATTCTGACTCTACCATCTGAATGTCTCAACAGAAATCGAGACTCATCTTCTCGTCTTCTCATCTTCTCATTGTCTTCAACTGTCCAATTTTGGTGAGTTCGTGCAAATTGTAGCCTCTTTTTCCTATTTGTAGTGGAGATGAGTGGTACCCGGTGGGGTCTTCTACTGTTGTAGCCCATCCGCCTCAAGGTTGTGTGCATTGTGGCTTCACAAATGCTTTGCTGCATACCTCTGTTATAACAAGTGGTTATTTCAGTCAAAGTTGCTCTTCTATCAGCTTGAATCAGGACTTCCGCATGCTGGATGTTTTTCCCTTTTCACACCATTCTTTGTAAACCCTAGAAATGGTTGTGCGTGAAAATCGCAGTAACTATTCAGACCGGACAGTCTGGCACCAACAATCATGCCATGCTCAAAATTGCTTAAATCACCTTTCTTTCCCATTCTGACATTCAGTTTGGAGTTCAGGAGATTGTCTTGACCAGGACCACACCCCTAAATGCATTGAAGCAACTGCCATGTGATTGGTTGATTAGATAATTGCAAATTGAACAGGTGTTCCTAATAATCCTTTAGGTGAGTGTACATTTTAAAGTCATGCCCCCTCTAGCTGGGGTAAAAATAATGACAGTGTCCTGTCACTTCTGACATCATGACATCAATACCAGTCAAAATGTGTGTTCATGTTAATGCAATGTGTGGACGTTTTAATCGTGAACAGGGTGAATCGAGATCGCATTGAAGGTGGATGTGGTGAAGAAGCTGTGACCAAAATATTAATTTTGAAGACATTAAAAACACCAGCTTTGAGAATATGGTTGACATTGCGAATATGAGCCAGATGCTAAATGACAGTGGTCAGCTCAAATGAAAACCTTCCAAGTTCCATAAGGTATGCTTTATTTTTATATATTTTTTATTGTTATTAAAATATCTAGACAATTTTATACTTTTGCAGAAGTTCGATGTCCCTCTGAGATAAATCCGAATATGTAATAATGGTTGTTGAAACATTCATGCATTTAAGGGTTGAATAGTCTAAATTCTGATTACTAAATCTACCCCCTCCTCCTCCATCTTCACTGCGATCTCTAAAATAATTTTGAATGCTTAAAATTTAGTGTGACCGCACCTTTAAAAGCTGTTCCAATTCTCTGGTCTTGAGAGGCAGGTTCTGCAGTCTCTCTCCATCTAAGCTTCCCCCACACTGTCTGTCAAGTCCCTGGGCTTTAACTCATCATTAGCAGGCTGATCTTGCTTCTTCTCTAGCTTCCCTCTCTCGCACTCTGTTTCTTGACTCTCTCATAAACACACTGCAAGTGTTCTCATAATCACAGTGTAAGCTTCCTGTGCTGGGTTTGGCATTAACAAAATGTCAGATAAATTCCCCTCAAGGCCCACCAGGCTGTTAAATTAAGCACAACATGCAAAAATGGGCCTCTAATGAAGTGCATTAACCTGAGGTAGAGAGTATTCATTTAGTGGCCCGTTGGTCTATTCCCCCCTCTTTCTGTGCCATCATTTTCTCTCCTCTCAAAATGACAGAAAATGCAACAAAAGAAGGGAATGGAGAGAATAAAAAAATCTGAATTATGCCTCTCGTCTCAAAGGCATGTTTTCAAGAAAAAGAGAGATAAAAAGCCTTGAACATCATGAAAAGCATGAAAAATGGGCATTTTTTCAGTCAGACGGACAGCGTCTGCACCGTCATTGTGAGCTATTGTGTGTCCAGGCCCTAAAAGAGAGTTTTCCAGATGCATTTATCTGCTCTTGGATGTGTTATGGCCTATAGCAGCAGTGACATTAGAACATCAGTCCTGTCACAGGCCCTGTAACACCTTCCACTCTCCAGTATCTCCCATCTCTCTGTCTTTCATCTGCATACTGTAGGCAGGGCAGCCCACTTTTTTACTCATAATTTGAGCATGTGAATCAGACAAATCAAATGTAATAAATAAATAAAATGGTGTAGTTATAACTAATATCTGATTACCATCATAAAACATGATACAATGAGCTAAAAGCCAGATTTTTCCAGATGAATATAGACAGTAGAAAGTGTTTCATTCCATTAAATAACTATTTAAAATAACTATTTTCTACTTGAATATGTATTTCAAAATATAATGCATTCCTGTGATAGCAAAGCTATTTCAGGAGTCTTCAAAGTATTCACAATCCTTCAGAAATCGTTATAACATCCTGATTTCGTATTATTATCAATGTTTATTTATTTTTATTTTTTTATTGCTTAATATTTTTGTGGAAGCCATTATGCACTATATGGGGTAAGTAAGTAAAAAAAAAAGTTTTATTCAACATAACGTTCAATGTTTAAAAGTGGTAATACTTTTATAATGTAAATAATTCTATTTTAAATAAATGCTAATTGAGCACCAGTAATAAATTATCACCAAATGAGCACATTAGAACAATATAAGTCTATAAGAGTAAAAAAAGGTCAAATACTTTTGACAATGACATATGTTGCACTAATTTTATAAAACATAACACATTTTGTGACCTTTCCAGAAAAGTTAAGTGTGTATGTTCAAGCAGCACCAAAAATCCAATTCATCCATTTTCCAAGCCACTAGTCCTTTGTTTGGTCATGGGAATGCTAGAGCTTATCCCCCCCATTTGCTATTATTCAGACAAAATCAAGAACGTACCATAATTAGCTAAAAAAAAATTTAAAAAATCTGTCTGCAGAACTGAGTGCCCATGAGCAAACATCTCAAATCACATATTACAAATCTGCACCCGTCAAGCAACAGCTACTGTATAGAGATGAATGGGGATGCTAACGGATAGCTTTCTCCAGGAATTACAAAGACTTCTTACTAAAAACAAACAGAGGTTTGAAAGCACTTCAGAGCGGCAGTGTTTACAGTCTTTTGGGAAATCAGCCTACGAATGGCTTGGTTATAGTTGTCTCTGCATATTAAACTGGGATATAGGGAAAATATAACACACTTCATCTTTAAAAGCGGAACTAAGGCCCAGTTTCACAGACAGGGTTTCGATAAGCCAGGATTAGGTATAGTTTAATTAGGACATTTAATTATCTTTTTAAACGTGCCCTAGAAAAACACATTACAAAACAATGGCACTGACATATTTTAAGATATGTACAAAATCGACATAATTTTTAGACTGGTCTCTAGTTTGTGATTTATCAGAGAGGTTAATTTATTTCTTTGGACAGCATTGTAGACATCACATACTGTATTAAAGACAGAGATACAACAGTGTGTCTCTGCACGCTGGGTCGACCGGCTGATTGTGACATAATCTCACCATCTGCTACTTCACTTACTTAGTTTATGGATTATCTCAGATTAATTTATATCGAAGCACTGAACTATGCTTTTGAATTCTAAATATTATTGTCAATGTAATGTGCAGGTGTAACCCCTCTCGTTCTACTTGCATCACTCCGAGCAGGATTCGAACCAGCGTTTGCAGCATGGAAGGCGGGCACTCTAACAAGGACGCTAAAGACCACAGCCTCTAGTGTTAGTCTCGCCACTTGAGGCCAGAAAGGTGGGGTTTACTTACAGAGCTCTTACTAGCTGGCCTAAGTTACACTCACCCTCCTACAAGTCTTTCCCATCCAGGGCACAGCATCAATTTACACCTCCGGTTCACACTGCTCAGAGTGGGATTCGAACCGGAATCCGGCATGGGAGGTATGCACGGTAACAAGGACGCTAATGAAAGCAGTCGCCAGCACACCTTTTAAGGCGAGGGAAGTGAGGTTCACTCGAACCGGAATCCGGCATGGGAGGTATGCACGGTAACAAGGACGCTAATGAAAGCAGTCGCCAGCACACCTTTTAAGGCGAGGGAAGTGAGGTTCACTCACTCAGCTCTTACAAGTTTGCCTCTGTTACACTCATTCCCCTAACCCTCACTCCCATCCGGTCATCAATCTAACCCCTCTGATTCTACTTACACTACTCTGATCGGGATTCAAACTGGTGTTTCCGGCATGGAAGGCGGGCGCGCTAACAAGGAGGCTGAAGGCCACGGCTTCAGATCTGTGCATTTACTTGGACAGATCTTACTAGCTGGCCACAGTTACACTCACCCTCATAAACTTCTCTCATTTGGGGCACAACAACATTGTAACACCTGGTTTTACCCACACTGCTCCAAGTGGGATTATAACCGGCCTTTTTGGCAGGTGCACTAACAAGGACACAAAAGACATCAGTCGCTAGAGGTTTACAACATCCGCCATGCTGTTATCACA
Source organism: Gobiocypris rarus (assembly GCA_023029165.1). Lineage (NCBI taxonomy): Eukaryota > Metazoa > Chordata > Actinopteri > Cypriniformes > Gobionidae > Gobiocypris > Gobiocypris rarus. Next base: position 34,074,608 of record CM040918.1, on the reverse strand, counting down.
TGACCTACCAGTGTCATTTGCATCCCTTCACCTCCATTCATAAATCCTCTCCTGTGGCCTCATGGGATAGTTAAGTGTCCATTGTATGCACACTTCAGAATCTCGCTGGAAGTAGTCGGTCATCGGGGTACATTTCGCTCACTGTTTTTTGAATACTATGAATTCAGACATACTACTCTCTATTGGTATACTGTTTTTCGCATACTGTATAGTAGAGAATTATTCGATTTCATACGCAGGGGATATCTTCAGATAGGGAGTAGACCACCGAATGGCGATGCAGAGGCGAACCATCTGGAGGACGAGGCAGATGCCCACAAGAACCAACCGGTGTGCAACACCCTTAACACCTGATAACTGTGTGCAAAAACAAACAAATGACAACTGGGATGAAGAGCCAAAACCTATGTTTTCAATTGAAGAATTTGAATGACTTCTGACTATCCTGATCCCACCAGTCACTATTGTGACCAAGTATAAAACCTAATATTTTGCAAACTTAATCAACAAAGTTTTTGTGTTAGGGAGGTCTAAGGGGCAAAATGGATGTACTCAAATTGCAAGAAACAATTTGGGATTAAACATGTTAAATACACCTTGATCTGACACGTAAGGCAAACAATTGAAAGCAATGGAGTACTCTGCTTGCCGAGAAATTTGGCTAAAAGGGTACCCTGTGCATTAGAAAGTGATGCCAAGGGGTCGTAAGCATGCATCCATATGTGATGAGTTGGGAGTGAGAATGTTTTGCCCAATAAGAAAAGACCCACGATCCACTAGCTGAGAACCACTGACAAACAGTGACTGCGTGTGCATATATAATTATAAAACGTAATATAAAGTAACTGCATCCCAACAGTTTTACTTGACACTCATTCAGAAGATCTGAATGCAGTGCTTTATTACTTCATTATGAAGACGATACTTAGTGATTACTCAATAACTCATAAGGAAATTACAAAATTAGTCACGCATTAGAAATTAATTATTGACTACTTTAAAGTGTGAAATTGAAATTTGACAGCGAAGGCATTTGGGAATAAAGATGAATAGTAGTAATGCACTGATGTTTAAGTTGTTACAACTGATTCGAAGTCGTTTAATATAACACCAACACCAAATATATGACATCATAAGGGAAAATAATATCAAGCAAAACTATAAATGAAAAACATGCTGAAGATATTTGATATGCAAAAAACGCTACTTCTATGACAAATAATCCTTCCCATGTGATTTTTTATTTTTTATAGGCTTACTGCATAGAGTGCTTAAGCATAAGGATTAATTTTGTGCATCTCCATGTCACTTCCCATCATAAGCCAGTGTTTCTTATGTAGAATGTTTCTTATAAAGGCGTATATGACACATCCATTTTTGTTTATCATAAACTAATTCACTGTATATATAGGGTTTTGGTAAACCCTGTCAATGACAAGTGAAAAAAAAGTATCTGCTACAATAAATTGTTCTGTTTTTTTACAAGAAAAAAAAAAAGTAGACAATTCAGGTCATTGTCATTCATCACATTGAAAATTTAAACTAATGCCACTTTTTGTCCTTTAATTTCTTGTATGCAGTCATTTTATATTTGTAAAATAAAATGTAATACATTTGAAAAGAGAACACTCTAATAATTTATTGGCAAAAAACTAGATCAAGATAGTTAAAGGGGTCATGATCTGAGAAATCAAATTTTCCTTGAGCTTTTGACACAATAAAGGTCATCATAGTATACGAATATCCTGTACATTTCAGAACTGAAAACTTCCTTTTTAGTCCAAAAACAGCTTTTATTGTAACCAAGCCCAGATAACGACTCATTGTGGAATCATTGTGGAATGTGCCTATCTACTTTTTTTCCTGAGTAAATGATGAGTGCTGCCACAAGGAATAACAACTTCCGTTTAGATGCTGTCCTGTTCCAGTCTCCATAGGAGAACAATTTCAAGACAAGGTAAAAAGAACATCTGAATGAATTACAGAGAAACTTTTTGAACATTACTAAAAACAAAAATATGTGCAGGGTTAAGCTTGTTGTTAGCTGCTACATATCAGCAATAAACTAAAGCAATTATTGGAAAGTATGTTTTGAGCACCAGCGAATCTTTAGAGAATGTCCATATACGGCACTGTATGCCTTGTCTTTTATGCTAGACTGGCAAGAGAAAACGAGCATGGCTTGTGAAACTTAAGTTAAAATGCTCCCCAAAGTGTGAATATTTATAGAGGGTATATTTTCATAGGTTTAACATTACATGGTCACACCAAAATATGGTAATTTGACTAGAAACTCCAAAGACCGGAAATGTAAAGCATCATTCCAGTATGAGTCGGGCGAGACTTCTGCATTCAGAACAAAGGTGCATCGATAGGTGAAAAACTGCCTCTGCAGAAGAACATCAACACTTACTCCATCATTGCAACTTTGGCCCTGCCCACTGGTGTGTTAGTGAGATGACGAGGAGAGAAGAGCAATACAGGTTAGACTGCAAATAACATTAGGGCTACCTTCCAAAGAATCCAAGGAATGTGGTTATTTAATAAAAAAAACTGTGATGTCTCAGTTGAGCATTATTTATTTGTATTCGATAAATTTCTACATTTCTCACCAAAAGTAGGTAAGAATTAATGCCTCGCGCATTAATTCTTTCAGCTCATGAATTAACTTGTGTGATGTTGCTATTGCATCATAGCAGCACGAATTTTGAGGTCTAATGGCTTTTGAAAGCTTGTTTAAAAGTGATATGGTAGGCCTCCTGTAGAGAAAGGAGTGTGTTTAATTTTAGTGAGAGTGTGTCGGGGTGTAAGCAAAGCTGTGTCTCTGAGCACCACAGGAGACAGTAGATTAAGCTACTTTGAAAAATACTGACTGATGTGTTTTTTTGACACTTCACTGTTTGTCTAACATTGCTAATGGTTCAGCGCTCATGGCATGCTATGAAGAATCTACGTATGTAATGCTTGAACTGCATGTTCTGCAACTTTATTACAATGCGGTAGTCTCGTTTGGAGTTTCAGTCATCTGTCACTAATGTTCAAAGTAGGTGGAAATCAAATAATATCCAGATCAGCTATAAAAAGATTTCACAACAACAACAAAACAACTGTTAAACTGTTGATTGCGTCTTTCAGCATCTTTCAAGCTGTTGATAAAAAATATATATTTTCACTGTCTGTGTACAATGCTACGGAAGCAGTGTGTTATCTTAAGACTCCAAGCACAACGCTCCTGGCCCTGTCAAAGACTTTCAAAAGTTCACTGTGTAGAAATAATATTTCACAGTAGTGCTGCCAAACCCGCCGATGGCTTTGAAAACATCTGTTTCATTCACACAACACTTTTTAAAAGATGCTAAATTAAATTTCAGTCAACCATTTTATCTGTCACTTTTCCTCCAGGAAATCATTTGGAAAACTTTGAGCTTGAACCATGAATGCTTTCCCTTGATCATTTTGAAAAGAGCTATAAGGTCAGGATTCTCAGAAAATACACACAATACAGCAGTTAAACAATGTTAAATGAAAGCAGTCAACTTTAAAAAAGAAAAAGAAAAAAAAAGAAACGTAAATGCATAAAGTGAGATCTCTAAGAAATGCTTGCGACTTTGTTCCAAAACCTGGTGAGCTGCAGGTGTGACACCAAGACTGTTGCAAAAGGTAGGCAGAATAATTATTGTGCCAACTAGATTCTAAAGGCAGCATGTATTTTCACAAAGAAGGCAATCGAATAATGTATTATTACAAGTTCAGCAAAAATAAATACATAAATAATAATAATACATAAAAGATGGCAAAGTAAAAATAATAATATGGGTGAATTTTAATTCAATTGAATTGTTTAAGATTACCGAGGTGCTAGCTTAGCAACATGCTAACAGCAAACTCCATTAAAATCAATAGTGAGTTAAGTCTACATGTACTTTGAGTGCTTCCATTTCATTTATAATGCTGCCTATGGCATCTTTTGAATATACAGTATCAATGTCTAAAATGTTTTATTTTAAAAAGTTGCTGTGCAGAGAACAGGGCTGTTATATTTTTCCCATTGTCAGAGGTTTTGTTTGTTTAGCCCACACGTCAGCTTAGTCTAGTATAATGTACATTTTACCCTGTATAGACACTGATGATGTTTGAACAATTACATTTTTGGGGAATCTATTTTCTCTTTCTTTACCTGTGCATTCACTTTGACCCTTTCACCGCTCATATGAAAACAATCTACATAATGGACACCATTATTGTTAGTGATAGTGGTTTAGTTAGAGAGACAAAGTGTGTGTGTAAATACATTGACATTTTACACAGAAAAATATCTCCGAAAACTAGTTAAAGGTAGCATACATTCTGATGTTTTATAAATATGATTGCCATTCATTTTTATCTGAGCCGAAGCCTCACATTTGTTCATCATTTCTGAAGGCCGTCCCCTTTGTGAAAGTACACTTTAGCATACTTCAAAAAAATAAAAGTGCTTATAATGGAAATTACCAGTGTTTCCCCTAGCACTGAGGGTTGTTTTGTAAATAATTCTGTGAGACAACAGCCCCTCACGGTAGACTTGACCTCGCAACGTGGAGAAGAGGAGATGAAGAGGATGAGGAGATGGTGAAGGGATGGTTTAGAGGGCTGGGGAAGGAATGGCACAGACTGGCAGGAGGAGGATCTGGAGGTGGACAGACGACTGGGAGGAGGACAAACAACAAAGTCCAGGGCAGTGATGAAGGTGGAGACAGTCAAGGGATGACCTTGAGCAGGGGATGATGGCTGTTTATCCAGGACACTGCCAAGGAAGAGCCGCATGGAGGCGTTGATAGTGGGAGGAGCCATGCAGGGATACTGATGAGGGATGACAGGAGACAAGGACGGCGTGCATAGAGCCCACAGCACAGCCAATGAGGCAGCCAAGACGGAGCCACAGTGATGACCTTTCGAGATCTAGGTAGGGATCCGGAGGTCTGAGAGCGAGCTGGAGCGACCGGCCAGAGGTGGAGCCTGAGGTAGGGCCAAGCAAGCTGCAGCCGAAGGGGTGGAGAACCAGAGAGATAGAGTCCGCGAGTCCGCAGTGGAGGCGAAGCGTTTTCTGACCCAGGAGGAGCTGACGTGCAGAGGGAGTCCAGCGAGGCAGAATGGCCGATGGTCCATGCTGAGGTCAGGGGTAGAAGGAGCACAGCTTAGGAGCCAGGAAAACGGGTCGAGGCAGATCATAGCCCACAGAGGCTGGCTCTTCATGTCCAGGAGGAGATGGCTCCTGACAGGTCCGAGGTGGTTCCACGCTACTGAGAGTAGGCAGAAATGGTACAGAGGGAATGATGGGAGACAGTGATGACTGGATCCCATTGATGGCTGAAGACCGGGGTAAGAGACTGAAGAGTAACACAGAAACAAAACAAATAACTATTAATTATCAATTAGTATGTTAGTCAATGCATTAAAATAATTGTACTACTTTAAAGCATGGCAAAACATATTAAAGACAGTAATAAAGAGCATACTGTTTTATATATATATATATATATATATATATATATATATATATATATATATATATATATATATATATATATATAATATAATTTGACCAAGTCTCTTCACAGCGTATCATATTGACTTGGTATCAAAGTACTGATGCTTTTGACACTGGTACTTCATACTGATCTAAGGTAGTATTTTCATAGAAAAAAAAAGACTAAAAAGGATCTTTGAAAGTCATTAGAGTTACATTTCCTTTTCATACATCAGAAACGCTTTTTGAGGTTATGTTGAAATCCTCACCATAGTCTCAATGCTATGCAATCTCAGTGCAATTTCTGTGCTTTCCCATTCTGTGTTGCTCATAGCATCTGCTCTCTTATTTTACACTCCAGCATTGCAGGGTATTTATCTATTCTTTCTTCCTGCTGGCCCATTCATCAGGGGAGACTGGGCTCTCTCTCCACAGGAGCTTCACCCTGGCTCTTGTCTCGAACGTTGATGGACACAGGTGGCCGACAACAGCCAGCGAGGAAGTCCGTGTCTCTCGAATCCCTCCGCTTGTCCAGGGTTCTGGTGGGCTTATCATCAGTCCGCAGACGTGCTCTGTCATGCCTCTGATTGGGTTTAATTTGGTTTCTTTCTCCTTTGCTTTGAGACTGCACCTCCTGTTTGCTTCACTGTCAAGAAAACTGCTTCGAGGAAAAACACCAGTGACACACCACATAATATAATTTGGTAATGAAAAAAAAAACAAATGTAGCAATCACTGTTCGGTCATGTTCAACCAACATACCTGCACAGGGTTGTGGCTGAACTAAACAGTGGTCTTTACTGCACTGTGAGCAAGAAGTCATGGTTAAGAACTGATCTTCCACAGGGTTAAGCTGGGCAAACACTGTGCGTTTTCAGCTATGTTTTTGTGAAATACCAACTCTCAATGTGAGTAAATCACATGCAATGTAAAACCAAAGCTTCGAGATTTAAGTGTTCACACTATACGGCGCGACCGGTGAGCTGTGACTTCACTGCTCACACTATATGTGTGAAATAAACACATGGATCCTCAAACCCAGATCTGTGTGGTAACATCTGGGAAGAAACATGCTTTTCCGGGAGAAAGTGCTGCCTTGGTCATATGTGCAATTGTGTAAAAGAGATGCACAGAGAGGAACAAACAACAAAGAGAGAAAAAAAGAGAGGCTTATATAGATGCGCAGGTGGATTGGGAAGACTTCGGCAAAAAGGTTTATCCATTTTGCAACACAAACTGGAGGTAAGACTCTGACCGTAATTAGCTACGTATCCATCCAGTGTTGCAAATTAATTTTTTGCACAAATAAATCCCTATTTCCTTCCCATAAGTTTAAGAGGACAAAATGGTCACTTCCTGGGAAATTCGTGCAAAATATCTAATAAAAACAGAAGTGGCTTCAATCAGGGAACTGACTGTGTTTATGTGTTGTTGTTTTTTGTTTAGTTTTTTCCGTACGGTTCAAAGCATCGGCTCTGGCACCAGCACCTCTTTAGGTGGAAAAGAAGTGCCACAGTATCACAATCACCTGGAGGCACCAAGCTATTGTCTCTCTTTATTTTAGGACTAAGAATCAGGAATTAGTTATCAAGAATTAGGACTTAAATCACCCTTATGAAAATCTACTTTTCCAAAGCAGTTTTATTAGAGCATAATATGGGTTATTTAAGTGGACTATCTTAAGAATTAATAAAGGCTGAGCTCAGATTTCTGCAAATGAGAGCTGCAGTACTTTTGATAATGCAGGAAAAGCTAGGCGGCATTACAGGAGCCACATGAGGGCAGTGAAAGCTGGTGCAGTGGTTTAACAGAATGAGAATCATACTTAAACAATGATTGAACCTGCCCTGGGTTTGTTTTTGAGACGGAGAGAGTGAGTAAGAGAAAACAGCTGCCATCATGAGAAATGTCTGTGCCAATAAAAAATTCATGAGCAAAGGTAAAATCACTGTGGCTCTGTTCCAAAACCTAGAGAGATGCATATTTAGGCAGTTTGTAAGCTCAATCCCTATGTAAAAACTGTTCCTGAGGTGTTGCCGTAATTATTTTGGCCAAATTTTAAGGCAGCTCTGCATGTATCCTTCTGGGAGAAAGCACTAGGGCGGGGCATATTAAGATGACAGAAGAAGTGAGATAATAATAATAATAATATATAACAAAAATGACCGAAATAAAAATTTGACCAAGGAAATGTGAAAAATTGATCAAGATTTGTGTGTGAAATGTACTTTATGGTTAAGAGAGTGTTAGCTTAGCAACATGCTAACCCCCCAATCTCCTGAGTCTTTTGTGTGTGTGTGGGCATGTTTTTTGTGAAATATCAGGACACAAATGTGTATAATGACATGGCTATGACATAGGTATTACAAAAAGAAGGTGAAATATGAGGACGTTCCCCATGTCCTCACTTTTCAAAATGCTTATAAATCACACAGGATGAGGTTTTTTACACAGAAAGTAAACTGCGCAATCTCCTGTGATGGGTAGGTTTAGGGGCAGGGGCAGTGTAGGGGGATAGAAAATACGGTTTGTACAGTATAAAATGCATTACGCCTTTGGAATGTCCCCACATTTCACAAAAACAAACGTGTGTGTGTGTGTGTGTGTGTCACAATTCGAATGCTGATAGTGCACTTCAAAAGTAGGTTGGATGATGCCTAGGCTGTAGAGCAAGGCAGATAAATAGGTTTTAGAATAAGGGTTTATTATAACTCAGTTTTTATTCTAGAAACCAATGTCGGAGAAACCTGATGCCTAGGAAAAACATTCATTTAATTTTATCCATAACTAGAGAACCTCTCTTTGCTCCAGGGTCCTGGACATTGTTCTCATGTAAACAAATCTTACATGTAAAAAGCACCCAGATATATGAGATAGACGACTGGCTGCCAAACTAAAGAAAGGATATATGAGTTATTATGAATGGGGTTGTTCTAAGTGGTTTGAAAGTGCAGATACAATGTTGACAGCTTGCGGATTCTTTAGAGGCTGAGGAATTGGGAGTCTCATTGTCAAACAAAGGCATAGGCCTACATTTACTAATTACTCAAGGAGGTTTTCACCTCACAATACTTTATTGGGAGATTTCAAATTGATTAATTTTGCTGCAGGTGCATGCAGTAAGTTATACATGTTATACCTTTCACAGCAAGATTGCAGTTATGTCATCAGAGAAGAAGGTACAGCACAGTCATTCCTGCTTATTGACATGCTGGTGTTGTCTCTTCTAAATTGGCACATAACCTCTTGTAGTTTGGCTTACACATCCACAGTCGAGGACAAAGATGACAACTTGGGGAACGTCTGTTACACACAGCAACAAGATGACACTGTTTAAACTGTGAACGGGGAGCTTGTGAGCCCCTGTGGTCAATGAACTCAAACAGAAAAGGTAGAGAAAATGGAACACCTTTGCAGTTTGTTGATATTTTCAGTCAGAGGAAAACATGTAAGCTATTGAACACCTCGTACAGAAACCCTGAGACTAATGCATCAGGGGAGGAAATTAGACAAACATCCTGACAGGCCTGACAGAAACTGCCCACACACTGGACAATAAAGCCTGATATAGGGGAGAGCAGGGCACAACCTAACATTTTTTGACTTTCACAGTTTGTGTAAATCCTCTTAGGGTTCAGAGTATTTGTTTTTACCAGCATTCATTTCACACGTCTAGTACAATTATGTGGTGTTGTTTCATTAATACAGTGTATACTTTTTTCTTGATTTACCCCGAAAGAACGGAAGTGAAATGTGACAACATGCCCTTTAGGTGGGGTACATTGTAACATGCGAGGGGCACAATGTGACAGCTTAAAATTATATCTGATATAATACAAATATATATTTTGTCAATAAAATATACTTATGAACTCCTTTTTTTAAGAATAAAAAAAGAAAAAAAGAAAGTGGAGCTTGACAACAAACACCGCAGAACACAGCATAGTTCAAAACATAATTATAATTATTAATTTCTGAACATATAATATCATAGTTTTAATAGGGGCTCATTGTAATGCAGTGTGACAACATGCCGGGATTTAAACCAAAACTACTTTTTTTTTTTTTTTTTGTTTCGCGAATTTGAAATAGCTTGCCGAAGCGTGCACTTCCAAGACTGCTGTAATTATATTTGGAGAGTTTACGGAGTATTTCTTGATTAACGATTTGAAAAGGCTGCTTCCAAAACCACTTTTCTCTTGAGTAGCTATTTATTTTGAATAAGTAATTACTTCACAACCACTGCCACTTTTGGGATCAAAACATTACAATAAATCGCGCTACCAACGGTGAATAAATCTATTGATCGCTAACATCAAACCGTGTAAATTATTATTATTGTTATACTTTGTTCTCAAATTGTTAATGTTAACAGCATTAGCATTGTGTGACTGTGTATTTAGTGTGTATTAGCGTTACCTGTAGATTTCAATGTCCATGCAGTCTAATATTTTGCTTTTGACTATAGGTGATCCTCCATTTGTCACTGATGATGTCATTTGGGCCTTTCTGGATTACAATCCGCCATCAAAATGATACGTTTAATAACTCCAGCTGCTGTGAGAAAAGGTTATAAAGTATCCGCTGAAGAACATGCTCCTCACGTGTGTTACTACTACGAGCCGGACTCTTTCTTTATGTATAGAGACATGACATAATGACGCAAAGACATGCTTGAATTTCCAGCGGAAAACCACCATACCACTCTAATTATAACACATTATTACAAGTTTACCGTTGTGAATGGGGCTAAGATAAGGAGATTGTTTTGAATATTGGCTTGTTGTGAACTTGCTCAAAAATTGGTTTTGGATCATTTTAAAAGTTACAAACTGCAGCTTTAAGTTTTATTGGGTAGGATTAAGGGATGTAGAATATGGTCATGCAGAATAAGGCATTGACATGCGCTTTATAAGTACTAAACAAGACAATATCCTAATAACATACATGCTAATAAGCAACTAGTTAATTGCGATAATTAAACCCTAAAATAAAGTGTTACTTTAATCAAATTTTGTGTGGCCATTCTTTGCTTTTAAAACAGTTTTTAGTACACTTACACAGTTTTCAGGCAGCTTTGGAGGTTTTAGTCTGTCTAGGTTTTTTCTGTTTCTTCATGTAATCCCAGATGGACTCGAAGATGGTGAGATCAGATCTTTGTGTGTCCAACACAGGTCACTGGTTTCTTTGCAAAATCACCAGAAAGGCACTTTATTTTTAAACTTGCAGTATGAAGTCCAACTAAAGGAATGGTGAATATCAACAAGATAAACCTTTATTATTTATTTTGGCTTGCAGCACCAAGGGCCACCAAGGGTCATGGTATTACATTTACCCTAAGAAGAAGAACTGATCCTCACATTTTTAAAGCAGAAGACCCGTACGTTGAACTTGGCATTTTTGGAATCGATTATATTCAATAAGCGTTTTGTTTATTTTTAAACCAGGCCAAGATTTTTCTTAAAGCAGCGGGATAGAAGTCAGAGTGAATTATAACATAAAGTCAGGGAAAAAGCAGCACAGAGGAAGCCAATAGCAGCAACATCGTGTAGAGGTTCCCTCAAAAGCCAGAACAGAACAACAAACTGATTTTTGGCTGCCAAACTAAACCCTGATGCTCTTGTCCTGGAGGCCTGCATAATCTCCAGAATGCTAGTTTACACCATGAATGCAGTTTTGCTTTGGCAAATTAATCATGGTCATTAAAAAATGTTTGGGACATTCCAACGGACAAATGTATAACTTGTGAACCAAATTGCTAATGGATTATTATCCATTTTTCTATCGTGTCTAAATACATGCTTTGCTATGTAAATCAAGTACTTGCTTTCAACTAACTACAAAGTCCTATGTTGGCTTTGAGCACTATCATCCCATAATATATATATATGTTTGTTTTTTTGTTTTTTTTGACAACTGCACTTCAGAGTCCTTCTGTCGATATAATATACTCCCTAATGCAGTTCAGAGCTGATTCATCAAAGCTATTTAATGCAAATGCTAAAGAAAGTCTGAGAGTAGTTACGTGAATACTTACTCAATTTCAAAACATCCAATCATTTTTAACTTTTTATGCATGATCATTGAGTAGCTAATGCGATTAGTAATGCCACAGCACTTAACATTGGGTGATGCAATTAAAACAGCCTGTGGATTTCTCATCTCCAGCGTTCTGCTTGTGTCCAGGTCAAGATGTTAATCAACTAATGTGAGGGTCATTAGCACATTGACATGGTTTCGTGCTCTGAATACTGCAGCAGTCCCTACATCAACACTTCATTTTACCACTTCAGCTCTCTTATTAACCCTTGAATTGATGAGAATTGGTCAGTGGAGTAAACCTCAGCTCACTGTGTTTATTGTAATGCATTTTCATCTTTCAATGAGGTATATGTGTTTAAAAACAATCATACAGGTGTTTTAAAATTTACTAGAAGGCCTCTCTTTCGCTCATCCCATAGTTCCATAGTCCACTGGAAGCTTTCGTCATTAGAATTCCTTGTGTCACTTGGAATTTATTTCTATTTGTGCCAGGGAGCGAATCAGTCAATTTCATCTCCATTTCCTCCTTTCTCCCCTATGCATCTCAATGAGTCAGGCACAATATTAAAATATGGCAGATAGGTTATGAGAAAAAATGGGCTTGATGCCCATCTCCTACAAGGCAGGCGAGCACGACCGCTTTTTACAGCAACTTAAACTGTCTCCGATGGGACATGTCAAGGTCTGCACTTTCTTACAAATTTGGGTGTAAACAAGCAAATGTAGCAAAAATACAAAAATAAACGAATAATACCTGCCAATAAGCAGACCCTTGCTCAGTAGAAAGTGCATTTGGATGTTTTCAGATTACCCAAAAATTGGTTATAAGGATTTCTCTTGTTTTTACTTAGTTGCCTTAGCGGCGAGGATAAATGAGATCGAGATAAAAGTCTGTTGGTACCTCAGTGACTACTTTGCTCAGAGGAGCTGTTACATCCCCCATTTTTATAGCATCAAATAACTAACTAAAACCAAACTTATTTAATAAAATGAACACTTGTATGTTAAACACAACCTAAAATGACAGAAACTATCTTGAAAATGTTGTATTTGAAGTGTAATTGGATTGTTTAGTTTGTCTCCGGTCTCATTCGATTATGGAGAGGGCGGGGTTTATGACCTATACTAGGACCACCCACCTGGGGTCAATCCATTGTTTTGGCTTCACTTTCCAGGACTTGTGCGGCACACTTGGTTCAAACAGATCTGCAAAAATGACTATATTATGCAGGACTTAATTACTGCAGCAGTGCAACACCTCATTTAACCACTTCTGCTCTCTTATTAACCCTTGAATTGATGAGAATTAATCAGTGGAGTAAACCTCAGCTCATTGTGTATATTGTAATGCATTTTCATCTGTCAATGAGATATATGTGTTTTTAAAATGGAATAAACACGCAATACGCGTGTGCATGCATTTACCATTTTCACAGAGACGATTACGGTATAGTTTTCAAAATCTTGCACTTTGAAACTTGAAAAGTTTGCGTTTTCATTTCCCCCAAAATGTTATTGTTGTTGTTTAAATGAACAGCCAAGACACATAAAAAGTTTTCCATTTTTATCTGAAAACAGTGTCATATAAACGGCCCCTAAAATTGGAAGAACATTGAACTATATTAAAAGAAATGACTTGGGGTCCGGAGACACAACTTACCCCTCTTATGAGTAAGCTAGTACATGCCTAGGGGTAATTTGGATCACGTAAATACAAATATGAAGTTATATAAAAGAAGATATGAAGTGATATTAGAATATTTAAACATCATGAAATGTAATATTCTGTAATGGTGTTTTTATGGTATTTCTAGTATTCCCTAAATTTGAATCAAAGCTAAATTCACTATTAGTTAAGTGCCTGACACAGCTTACCCCAACACATATAGCCACCATTTTGGAAACATCTTTATTTAATAATTCATGAATAATTTTGATTTGCTATATAGACCTTGATGATATAATAATGATTGTACTTGTAGAACATTTATTTTTTAATTAATAAACAAATTAATTTTATTTAGTGCTATTAGTGCTTTTTTATGTTTTTATGGTTGTGATTGTTTTTTTTTATATGGCTAAAATGTACAGCCCATTGGTCAACAGACTGTTGTATAGTTGAGTAATGAAAGACACCACTCTCCTCCACACCGTTTTATACATCAAAACACAATCAAATCTCTGAATTATACCTGTGGATTAAAAACAGAAAGAAAAGATAGCCCCACACACACACACACACACACGTACACTCAAACACATTAACATTAATGCATTTAATATCCTCTTCTAAAAGGTCAAGTGTTGATGGGAAATAGCTTCCCTTAAATTATCGGGAAGCATAATGAGACAAAATTGTTTACGGATCCAGAGATGCTTTTTGTTGCAAATGGCTGTTTGGCTGCGATCACGCTTAGCCGGAAATGGAAAATGATTGCACTCTGTTGCTATTTTATTCTTTGACGCAGGTCTAAGGCCTTTGCTGTGATCTGAACCCCATTAAATTCTGGATGTCTACCCTCCACCAAAAAATGCTCCATGCATTCACAGTGCCATTATGAGTTAGAAGCACTGATGGTAAAATGAGATATGAAGACGGAGCGACAACACAACAACAGAGAGTGATAGAGACAAAGAAAGAGAGTAGTCACTTATATAAAAGTTACATTGAGGATTTGTTCCAGAAGAATTCACCCAATCCAATCAACATGGGCTTTTCCGGATGAGCTCTCAAGCAATCCTGATGTCTCTGAGGAACAAACACCAGACTTAACCTATTCCTCTACAATGACAGAGGGCACACTGTGCTACGTTTAAGGTGTCCCATCTAACCCTTCTCTTCCCAAGAGTGTCCCTGATAAAAAAGACATGAATACCCATGCTTCCAATGTGCTGATTTGGTGCTGGTTTAGCTGCAGGACCAGCAGTAGCCATTCTTCAAAGTTATTAACGTATGAACATGAGACTAAAATGCTAGAATTACTTACTTTTAGATTAACCATAATTTGATGCTGATGAAGTCTCAACCCTTGTGAAAAAGAGAGTTTTGCAGTCGTTTTAGTCATGACAAAGTTTGGCATGGTAATAAGATATGGCAATGTTTATGTATTTGGTCTTGGCGGAATAGATCTTCTACATCGCTGCTTGCTGACTTGCTACTACCAATAAATTCAAAGACATGCTTGTAAGCTGCTGCTGCATATGAAACATACATAAATTAACCCCTGTAGCAGATCTATACAAGTGGAGCTGGGGGAGGTGGAGGGTTTCTGAGTGCACGCTGCAGACTGCTACCGGTATTTGTTTAAATGTTGAGCCACATCTCAACCAATCAGCTGTGCTATGAGATAATGATGTGATTGCTACCAATGAGTTAACCCTTTCATGCATAGTGGTCACTACATAGTGGGAAGCTATTCAAAAAGCATTTTCTTGCATATGCATGGGTTTTGATGGCATATTTGCACATCAACTTCTACAGTGCACCCTTGTGCATCATCTTATACATTGCCATTAAGTGGCAAGCCGTTGCATATCCATTTTCCCCCCTTCCAAACCAAGATGTCAGTCAGAAATGCCAAGTTGCTCTGGAATATCCATCCATTCCTTCCATCCTAGGAGACTCTCGTAGTAAAAAAAAAAGCAAAAAACAAAAACAAAGTTGCAGCATCAAGCAATATCTATTGCGTGATATCACAGTTAAATTTTCATAGTATTGATTTTAGATTGGGAGAAATTGCTTGTAATGTGTTACTTTACTCGTAACATCAAAAATAAATCTGTGAATAAAAGGTGTCTAATTCGTACGATTTGTCTAAACCCACGTGATGGGTAGGTTTAGGGGCGGGGTCAGGGGTAGGTCATTCGTATGAATTCATACTATTTTGGTAACTCGTAAAATATGTACGAATTAGCAAAAATCGTATGAATTTGTACGAGTGAGGTCGTATCAATTCGTATGAATTAGCCACCTCGTAAAATTAGAAATCGGGCTGTGTTTTCACAGTTGTACCTTGATAGGTTGTAGAGATATCTGATGGAATCACATCCTCAGGTTCTGATATCAAAGATACCCGAAGTTCAACTTGTATGAAGTTCAATTGCATTTGCAATATTTCACATCCATATTTTTGTATGTTTTTTATACAATTTTATTGATTGATTTGTTAAATACACACAACATTTCCGTGTTATTACTGTATTATGTTTAATACAGTATATCTTCAGTTTAAACCATAAATTCAGTTTGAAAGGGTTAATGAGTTAATTCACCCAAAAATGAAATTTCTGTCAATAATCCCTCACCATCATATCATTCCAAAATCATAAGACCTTTGTTCATCTTCGGAACATAAATTACGATTTTTTTGATGAAATCCGAGAGCTTTCTGACCCCTCCATAGACAGCTATTTAATTAACACTTTCAAGGCCCCAGAAAGGTTGTAAAAACATCAGTAAAATAGTCCATGTGACTACAGTGGTTCAACCTTAATTACATGAAGCACTGCTCTGTATTCACTACGTCACCACAATAGATAACTGACACAGTAGAAATTGTTGAAAAAGTTATGTTTGTTTGATTTTTGCACACAAAGAGTACTCAACACTTCATAAAATTAAGGTTGAACCACTGTAGTCACATGGACTATTTTTTTCTGGGCCTTGAAAGTGGTAATACTTTAAAAAATCTATTTAAAAATCTTCAAAGTATACTTTTAAGATTTGAAGTACACCACAAGCGCATATTCAACACTTATTTTTCACAAGGGAAATCCTACTTTCCCATGGTGGTCATGCAAGGACATCAAGAGCAGGTGGTTAGCAAGACCATTGTCTTAAAATAACAAAACATAAACATCCTTCCTGTTGTCTGCCTATGTCTATAATGTCTGGCACAATTTGTTCAGGACATATTAAACTGATAAAAAATTATAGTAAAGACATTCATAATGTTACAAACAAAATATATTTCGCTGTTCATTTTAACTTTTAATTAAAGAATCCTGGGGGAAAAAAAAGTACCACAGTTTTAAATATTAAACAGCACAATTGTTTTCAACATTGATAATAAGAAATGTTTCTTAAGTGCTAGATCAGCACATTTTAATGATTTCTGAAGGATCATGTTGACGTAATGGCTAATAGAAATAAATTTAGCTTTGCCGTTAATATTTTTGATCAAATAAACCCAGACTTGGTGAGCATGAAAGGCATCCTTAACAAACTATTACTGACCCCACACTTTGGAATAGTATTTGTGTGTGTATTAAATGCATACACTGTAAAGAAATAAAAAATAAAAAAACTGGTTACCTGGTTGCCTTAAAATTTTGAGTTAATTGAAATGAACATTTTGCGTTAATACAATGAAAATTTTTTCAGAATCAACATCACCTTTTATTCAAATATTATTCAAATATTTTGTAAACATATTGTGTAATTGTGTGTTTTATTTGTTATAACGCAGTGAATCATGCCAAATTGTGCTTGTTCATGATTTATCACAACATTTGTTTTTATTTTTTATGTATGTGGTTCAGATACAATAGTTTTTTGAGTTTCTATGTATTAAACCAATTTCCCTCATTGTATTAACTATTTTTAATTTTTAATTTCAATGAACTCAAAATTTTAAGGCAACCATGTTACTTGCTTTTTTAAGTTAAACCAACAATATTTTTTACAGTGTATTTGCCAAGTCTAAAATGACTAGCTAAATGGTTTCATTCCAGTAACCATGGCTGGTACACTAAAATGTAAATTTTAGACCCTGCTTCCATTGTACAGTGCATTAATTCATTAATAAACAATTATCTTCATACAACAAATACAGTCAAGCATATACTGTAGTTGCCTTGTACCTTTAATTTTCCTTAGACTATTGATCAAATCAAGCCATGACCACCATGACTTCCATCTTCATGACTCGAACCCTCACACCGTGTGGAGCTTGCAATATATCCTACTTTATTTCCCAAGTCAAACTTCCCCACAAATGATAGTACCCACTAGTGACAGGAGATAAACTATCTGTCAAAGTGAAGTTGACTTTCAACCAACAGCCATTTCATCATCCGTCTGAGTGCATAAATAACACTTATTGAGTGGGAAAAGAGACAGCAGAGACTTCCACCCTGCTATCCTGTGATCTGTCATCAGAATCCTTAAAGGTCCCTGTCATTCAAAGGCTTGATGAAAGCGGGGCCACTCCTCTTTCACCAGCCTGTTGACATCACTGCTCTGATGGGCCAATTAGAGGTGCAGTGTAATGTGAGGTGACACCAATGGGCTCAGTGTCTGCCGTTAACCTCCCAGCTACTCTGTAAAAGACAGAATCTCACGGTCAGAAAATGTCAGTCATCCAGAATGACATAATGGCAGATGATGGAATGAGTAAAAACAAAAAAAAAAAAAAAACACAACCAGGGCTTAACATTAACTCCCACCAACCTGCAAAATGGATTTATATTGTGTCTCAAAAGTCATCAGAAAAAAACAAAAAAGTTTAACTCTACTTTTTGATATCCATTCGCAAACTTTACTATGGGGAATCCCCACAGGCATTTTGAAGTGCTTTTGGAGACAGAGGATTGTGAACAGGTTGGTGGTTTTGCCCTCTTTTGTGTTCACTGTTGATCAGCGAGTCCTGGAAACCAGGCTGATTAACAAGATATTTTTTCCTGGAGAGCTAACTTTCTTTGAGTGTGAGTACAGTTTCTCGTCTGTCATATCCGACAACATGCTTTTACATGGCAGTAGCAGCTGCGTTCTGTGACTGCTTGTGTTTTATGACAGATGCCAACCAGTGTTAAGGTGCAGTACCGCCACATACCATATGTTGGGATGTCAACCAGATACTGGTCCTGAAATAGACTACAGATTTAGACTGAAGAACCACAGATCATTACGTCACAGCAGTCTGAGAACAGCAGCGTTTTAGACTGGTGTTGGGGTGGAGCTTATAGTGTCATTAAGGGTAGATTTAGGGGTTGGTGTTACGGCCAGCTCGTTTCGACCGTAAATAAAGTACAAGTACACCGAAATAATGACTTGCAAGATTTGATTAGTCTTCAAAAATACAAATAACTTAATATAACAAAGTCTAGGGTTCAAAATCAAAGGGGAGAAATCAAAATCCAGTTGGGGAGAAGAAAAGGTTGGTATGGGCTGTAAACAAATAAAGGTTCGCCAAACAAGTGACTTCCCCAGAGGCTGTCGATCCCTGGACGAAGTGAAGAGGAGTGTTTGAATCCAATGTTTTATCCTCTCCATAATTAAGTGGTGAACAGGTAACAGGGTTGTGCGATCTCCCACGCTCTCCTGGAAGAACTCCGCCACCAGCAGGCGAGCAAGTAGAACGCAGGGTCGTAACAGTTGGGCATTTGTTAAAGGTGGGGTAAGTGCTTTCTGGTAACCAATGTTGATATTTCAAATCATCAAAACAAACACGCCCCTACCCCAAAAGGGTCTCGCCCCTATTTTGATAGATCTGCCCCACGCAACACAGGCAACGACTATGGTGGAATCTGCTGTGCCAGCCGGCTGACGGGCGGGCGAAGGGTATGATGTCATCCATAAGTGAAAGCAATGTATGTTACTATGGTAATCCAGGTCAAATGTTCAATGAAAAAGTCATCCCTTGCAACCCACAAACACAGTTCTCATGAACAACTCGATCGCACGAGCACGACAGTGACAAGATTTGTATCGGGTTTTATATAAGGGTTTTATCGATCACTAAAAAAGGAAACAAAGGAAACAAACATTATCTTCCTTTTCGAATTCACTGCGAGCTGACGCTTGAAACAGATGTGGCAATGAAAGGGTCTTTATCATAGCTGAAGTGAACGACCATACGATTGCAAATGGAAAAATAAGCGAACGACTCGTGAGGATATTTAAGCAAAAGCCACAATATATTCGTTCTGTAAAACAAAACAAAACCAATGTTAGGGTGATTTCAGGGTGATTGGGACACTTTTTGCCTTTGAGATGATTTGGAAAAAGTGTCCCAATCACCCTGAATTCACCCTACTTGCTTATCTAGAAGAAATAAAGCAACCTTTGCATTCGATTGCAGGCCTTCCCGCTCCTTGAGTTCTCTCCAGTGCTGGAAAGCTGATACTTGTTGCCTGATCATAAGCCTTGTTTTGTTTCCATAGACATTTTCCACGTTTTTTTTTTTTATCTGCCATCTCACTCTTTCTGTCGCCGCTCAGCTAATGTCCGTCCTGTGTGTCGTGTTTTTTGAATAATGACGTGCATTGAGCCCTCTCTTCTCACCATCATTAGTAGACACGTCCCTTACTGCTAATTGGCTACAAGTTTGGTACTCAGCCCGAGACACTTTTATAAAGCAATTTTGAAATAACACTTACCCCAACTTTAAGGTAGAGATTATAGTTATAGTGAAGAGTAGGGTAAGTGATTGTTGAGGGATACGCGATCGTCAGCACCACCCTAATTTCCGTTCTGACGCTGCTGACCTGCATGGAGCTGTTACAGTTAATGCCAATAACGTTATATTCCATCACCCCTAATTAAAACGATAACGATATTTCATTTTTTAAATATCACAATTATTGTCAATATCGGATTATCGTGACACCCCTAGCTGGTTTATGATCCAGCCAAGAATATCACGTATACTGCGCAGATTGTAGTACGTTAAGGTGAAGGGGTCTCTTCTTTGGTTGGGACAACCAATTTTAAAGTTGGGGCTATAAAGAACCAATTTCCATTGTAAGATGGCTGGTTTGCTACATATAAAAGGATTGTAAATCTAGCTGAAGTAAATTTTAGCATGCCAAAGTCAACTTTAGTCATAAAGCATAATTTCAAAAAAAACTAAATTGTGGCTGAGTGGCTAATAACGTTGGAAAACGACTAGCTTCAGTGGCTGGTGAGCAAGAAAGTTAATGTCAAGCCCTGTCTCCAACTGTAAAACCACAAAGAGAAACTTAGTAGAGAGGTTCAAAGATCTGTAAATAAACTTTTCTCAGTTCTCTTCTGGTAATGGTGCTTACCTGTGTGCAAAGTAAAACAGGCGTAACATATTCTCTTATTCCAATTTTCGTCCTAGAAATTCTGAAGTGAAGGAATAACCATCAGTGCAGCATCAGTCAACCATGCTTGAATTTCTCAAAAAGCGTCTCGGTTACGTATGTAACCCTAGTTCCCTGAGGGGAACGAGACGCTGCGTCGAAGCAGCTGTGAAGCGCCCCTGCGTGATCGCGTCATGAAGCGCGTGTAGAACCAATCCAATAAGGAGATAGAACGTCATCGGGTGGGTGACGTCATCGACCGGAAACTATAAAACACCCGTGAAAACAAACAGGAACTAGCTTCTGCAAAAGCCTGAAGTAAGTGATCACGGGCATGCGGGAGTATGGCGGCGGCGCAGCGTCTCGTTCCCCTCAGGGAACTAGGGTTACATACGTAACGAGGCGTTCCCTATCTGGGAACTCGAGCTGCGTCGAACGCTGTGAACGCTTATACCACATCGCCATAGGACCAAGTGCCGTATGTGTGAAACCGTGGCGTGCGACTACGATAACACCTGTGCCCCAACTGTAGATGCTACGTCAAGTTCGTAGAATCTTACAAAGGTCAGCGGCGAGGACCAACCCGGCGCGTTACATATATCTTGGAGGAAGCCCCGACAGAAGTGCTTTAGAAACAGCCATACCCCTAGTAGAATGCGCCGGACAGCCAGAGAGGCGGCTGTCCGACGCTCATAAGCAAGAGAGATGGCCTCGACCAACCACTTGCTCATTCTCTGCTTAGACACTGGCGCCCCTTTTTTAGGGGCTCCGAAACAGACAAATAATTGATCCGTCTTTCTCCACAGGGCAGCTCTGTGGACATAGGCATCAAGCGCCCCTAACCTGGCAAAGCAGATTTAATTTTTCCTGGTCTGGCGTCACGAAAGGAGGAGGACAGAAGGCTTGCAGAGTAATAGGACCCCCTGGCTCGACTGAACCTTGGGGATATATCCTGGTCTGGAGTGAAGAAAAGCCTTCACCATGCCAGGCGCAAACTCTAGACATGAGGCCCTACCGACAAGGACTGCATGTCCCCTACTCTTTGAGGGACGAAATGGCCAATAAAAAGATGGTCTTAAGTGTCAGAAATGTATCTGGCACTTCTTCCAATGGTTCAAAGGGAGCCTCAGACAGGCCCGCAGAACAATAGCCAAATCCCAGGTCGGGACCTCGAATGCACCACCGGCCTCAACCTCAAAGTGCCACGGAGGAAGCGTGTAACTAAAGTGTCTTCCCAAAGACACTCCACCCAAAGGAGTGTGGAAGGCAGCTAAGGCCGCCACGTACACCTTTATTGTGGAGGGTCAACCCTGCTGAGAATCTCACCTGCAGGAACTCCAGCACTGTACCAACCGGGCAGTTAATTGGGTCCAACT
The DNA here is from genome assembly GCA_023029165.1 of Gobiocypris rarus. Lineage (NCBI taxonomy): Eukaryota > Metazoa > Chordata > Actinopteri > Cypriniformes > Gobionidae > Gobiocypris > Gobiocypris rarus. Next base: position 34,052,639 of record CM040918.1, on the reverse strand, counting down.
GGCGTTCTCTACACCACACTGAGAACAATCTCCATTTTAGTGCGTACAGCTTCCTCGTGGGCGGAGCTCTGGAGTGAAGAATGGTCTCCACGACCTCAGTCGAGAGACCCTCTTCTAGGAGCCTAGCCCCTCAGAGGCCAGGCCCACAGTTTCCACAACTCCGGGCGGGGATGAAGGAATCTCCGCCCGCTTGGGAAAGGAGGTCCCTCCTGGTTGGAATCTCCATGGGAGAGCCTTCCAGGAGAGATATCAGGTCCGAAAACCAGATCCTGGTCGGCCAGCACGGAGCCACTAGTAGCACCGGACTCCGTCGGCGCACCCTCTCCAGAACTCCCGGAAGCAGAGCAATCGGAAATGCGTCAGGGGCAGCCTCGGCCACTCCTGTACCAGAGGGCTGGATGTGACAGAAAACCACTGAGGACAGTGGGAATTCTCTGCCCGAAGCAAACAGATCTACCTCTGCTCTCTCGAACTTTTGCCATAGGAGCTCCACCACCTCGGGGTGAAGTCTCCATTCCCCGGGCCTCGGCCCCTGCCTCGACAGGATGTCTGCTTCCTGATTCAAGACCCCTGGGATGTAAACTGCCCTGATGGAACGCAGTTTCCCTTGGGCCCACAGGAGGATCTGACGTGCCAGCTTGTATAAGGGGCGAGACCTCAGACCCCCCTGGTGATTTATATAGGCGACCACCGATGTGTTGTCTGTCCTGACTAACACATGGTGGCCCCTGAGGTCGGGCAGGAACTGTTTCAATGCAAGAAACACAGCCAGCATCTCTAGCCGATTTATGTGCCATAGCCGCTGATGTTCCTGCCATAGACCCTGGGATGAGCGACCACTCATGACCGCCCCCCACCCGTGAAGCATCTGTCGTTAGCGTTACGCGACGAACCTGAGCCCCCAACACCGGTCCCTGGGCCAGAAACCGGGATTCTTCCACATGACCAGAGCACGAAGGCATCGCGCGTGACTTTGATCGTCGCGGGCGGATTTCCCCTCGGGAAAACCTCTCGTTCTGAGCCACCACTGTAACGGCCTCATGTTCAGCAGGCCAAAAGGTATCACGTTGGGCGCAGCTGCCATGAGGCCTAACAGTTTCTGAAACTGCTTCACAGTGATAGCACGGTCTAGCTTCAGTTCTTTTACTGCTGTGCGGATCGATGTTATGCTTGTCGGCGATAATTGCGCCGCGCATAATTACGAGTCCCACTTCACGCCTAGAAAGGTGGTCCTCTGAGCCGGAGAAAGCACACTTTTCTTTGCGTTCAGTCTCAACCCCAACCTTGACATGTGTGCGAGAACAGCATCTCGATGCTGAACCGCCATCTGCTCGGAGTGAGCTAAGATCAACCAATCGTCGATATAATTGAGTATGCGGATGCCCTGCAGACGCAACGGCGCCAGAGCTGCATCCACACACTTGGTAAAGGTGCGGGGTGACAGTGCTAGACCGAAGGAAGTACTCGATATTGGTATGCCTCTGCGAAGGCAAACCTCAGAAACTTCCTGTGATGTGGAAGGATGGAGACGTGAAAGTATGCGTCTTTGAGGTCTATGGTCACAAACCAATCCTCGGATCTGATCTGAGACACGATCTGTCTGAGTGTAAGCATCTTGAATCTGAGCTTCGCAGAGCGATTTAGTAGACGCAGATCTAATATCGGGCGCAACCCCCCATCCTTCTTTGGCACGATAAAGTAATGGCTGTAAAAGCCCGACTCCCTGCTGGGAGGAGGAACCCTTTCTATAGCCCCCTTTAGGAGTGTCTCTACTTCCTGTGCCATTACCAGAGCCTGCTCCGGGCCTACCTCTGTGGGTAGGACACCGCTGAACGGAGGTGGCCGCTCCTTGAACTGAATCGCGCACCCTCTCTATTATCTGCAGGACCCAACGAGATATATTCGATAGGCGTTTCCACTCGCCTAGAAACTCTACTAAGGGAACCAGCCTCTCGAGGCTGGCCTCTGTGTACTTTGAGCAACAAGTGCAGTGCCCTGAAGCGGCGGACCGGCAGGGCGCCTGACTTGACTGCTCGGGAACCTCCCGAGGAGGAAGCGGACCACCCTCGGGTGGCCCGCGAGACCATCTGCGCCCGGCGTTGCGGTGGGGTTGGCAGCGTGGCCCCAGAGGCGCCGCAGGAAGGCGGGTACCGTGTGCTGAGGTAAACACCGTCTTCCTGCGGAGGGGACAACCCTCAGCGTCCTGACGTTCCTGGCGTCAGGACCGCTTTGGCAGAACCTTCTTGGCGATAAGGACTGTCCTCAGATCAGCCCTACCCTCGAAGGCCTCGTCTGAGAGCGCCGCCCGCCTCCCATTCCCTTTGCGGAGGAGCACGGGTGGCGACGCTCTGCTTCTGTTGCGCCCTGTGCGAGGAGCTCGTACTCGGCCTCTCCTTGGGCTGCTGCCCCGGGACTTGGATTCGGAGAGGAGAAACTGCTTAAGCGCCGCTGCCTGTTTTCTTGACTCCTGGAACCTCTCGGTGACTGATTGTACAGCGTCACCGAAGAGGCCCTCAGGGGACAGCGGCGCATCGAGCAAAAAGCTCTTCTCCCTCTCCTTGATCTCAGTGGGGTTTAGCCACAAATGCCTCTCCGTGGCCACCAAGGCTGCCATAAAACTCTAAATGACGCCGGCTTCTTCCAGGACCTAGACACCTCGGTGTGCAGGTCAGGAAGAACGGCAGGCAACGTTGAGGTTCTGCTGCACGAGAGGGCAGGAACCGCTCATCCAGTTTACTCCTTCTAACTTGATGGGATTCTGATCTCTCGGCTGGCCAGTCTATATTTAACCTGGCCACCGCTCTCGTGAGCACCTCCATTAGCTCCTCGCCTGCTGGTGACTGAAGTGGCGAGTCTTCAGTTGCGATGCTCTCAACGTCCAACTCCTCAGAGCTGGATAGTTGGAGCATCGGCGCCTCACCGGGGAAGAAACGCAGGGCGGGCTTCCAAACCCGAGATGAAGCGCTGGGCGATGCAGGTGAGGGCTGAGATAAGGCTGGGCCGTCTCACACCCCTCTGCAAGGTCCATTTGTGAACCCCACGACTGAAGCCGCCGCTCTGCCTCGGCAGAAGCGGGACCCGAGCCAGCGGGGAACACGCGCGAGCACCCTCCTCAAAGAGTGCCTGGCGGGGCGCAGCGTTCTCAGCGGAAGCCGCTCACAATGCTGCAAGCAGCCCCCTCAAGGGCTGCCTGGGCATGCTGCGCTCCCAAACAGATCACACAAAGAGAGTGTGTATCCCCAGCCGTGATAAAGCGAGGGCAGGGATGCACACATTTGTGAACTGTTCACTCGCCATTTTTCTCCTTTCTTTTCTCTTTTTTGTAATATTTAACAAAAGGTGGAAAATTCTCTCTCATAGACAGACAAAAACACCAAATAGACAGACAGGTTCACACAGATCGCTTACTGAAGGCACAGAAGCTAGTTCCTGTTTGTTTTCACGGGTGTTTTATAGTTTCGATCGATGGCGTCACCCACCCGATGGCGTTCTATCTCCTGATTGGATTGGTTCTACACGCGCTTCATGACGCGATCACGCAGGGGCGTTCTCACAGCGTTTCGACGCAGCTCGAGTTCCCAGATAGGGAAGTACATGAGTAGAGCTGCTTGTTTTATTGCTTTTAAGGAATGGAGTAGCAATGTAAGAAATTCTGTTCAGTCCAAAAACAGGCTATTTTGAAGCTTTTAACTTTAACATTTTTGGCTTTTGAGAATGATTCAGCATTATTGCTTTATGCTCTGGCAATTTTTGTAGGCACTTTTCCTGAATGAAATAGCTGTAAAAATTGTTTTTTTTCTTCTTTTCTTTTTTTCTTGTACAGGAATAAAAACAGCTATAGCATGGCCTGTTCTGAGTAGAAAGGCTATTCCAACACTTGTTCAATGGTAACCGGTAACAGCAGAATTTAACAGTGTACTCGATGACTACAACTGACTAAAAGTCACTGAAAAAAAAAAAAAAATTCCCATATCTAAAGAAAAGTAGGCCTACAATGACAGCAGTGCCCCTGTGCAAGCACAAACGAACCAGCCAGGGGTGTTTTTCCCAAAAGCATTGTTCCAACGAACATTCGCAAACAGCGTCACAAACTTGTGTGGTTGGAACGACAGATCTCGACCTGCGGTTAGAAGCAGAGTTTCTCGTTTGCATGACACGTGGACTTAATAAGCAAGCTGACATTCAGTACAATCTAAACATTTTATTTCGGATACATACAAATGTAATTTATGTCTTTTAGTTTGGCAAGAGATTTAAACCACCTTTTTTGAAGAGTGCGCATGTGCGTACGTGCTCTAGTATGAAAGAACGAGCCAATGATTGAATCTGGAAATAAAACAAAATAACTGAGAAAAATAAGAATTAGTCCTCATGGGCCATGTCCATAGTTTAGAGCAAAAACTCTAGCATTAATTCAACCTTAAACGGATTCATGAAAAAAAGTTATAACTCCACCACCTGTGTGACATCATAAATTAACGTGGTTGAACAACTTAGTACGGTTTCGGGAAACAGTCGTGACTATCTAGTTGATTTCTTCAACGACGATAATTTATGATTGTTCTTTTTACAGCACACAGCACAAATTGAGCACAATCAAAAAGCACCGGTTCGGGGCAATTTGGACGTCTTTGGGATGGAAATTGACATAATTTTTGCATCATTTCAACAACATGGGTTTAGATGAGGTGGGGTGGAGAGTGACGTCAGTTCGCCAAATTATATTTGCTATTTGTAAAGGAGGGGATATAGATACAATGTTAATTGTAACGGCACAATTCTGCACAAACCGAGCACAAAAGAATGCAGTTTTGTGCTATTTGGATGAAATGGGTTGGAGAGTGATGTCACAGATACTGAATTATATTTGATACATCTGTGAAAGGAACATAAATACAGTAGGGATGCTCATTTCGGTTAATTTTCCGACTGACAGCCACCACTCATTATCCGGATAATAACCGTTAACTGATAAGATTATAATATTAAAATTGGCATTAATTAAAAATACAGTTGACGAGTGTCTTGACCCGTTTTTCACAGGTTTATTTTACCGTGCGAACAGCAGCATACAGAACAGATCAACAACAGAACCTGGATTCACACATTATCAAGTTTTCACAAACCTGCAGCATTTCTGACAACAGTGGAAAACAGAATAAAATATAAATAAAAAGCATACATTTAATAGGCCTATACTAAATATTTTTCACTTTAATAATTACCAACTTAAGATGACAAAACTAAAATGTACTGAATCTGTTTGAAGTTTGGACTAGGTTTTTTTTCCCGTCAGACTAAGTTTCTTTTCATCCAATAAAAGTAATTGTTCTATAAACCATTAGGAAACAGTGGCGAGAAGAACATACGCGACAACGTTGACTTTAGTAAACTTTACCAAAACCACACTACAAGAAGCCTAAACAAGGCTTCAGATGGCACGGGTGCCCGTGGAATACAGAGATAACGCCTCGCCAGAGTGGCCAGCCTTGGGAAGTGCCTTTTTATTTGCTTTCCAACAGTCAGGAGCTTGTACTACTGCTGTATTTTAATGCCGCGTAGTATATTTTGCAATATGTCTGTGTAGACCAAGCAACAACCTCCTGTGGTCTCTCTTAAAGCCAATACGGAAGTGACTTAAACTGCAGTCCATCGACTGGCCACTAGGGACAGACTCCAGAAGGGAGCAGAATTTCATTGAGCTCCATGTTAAAATGCCCAACTTTACAGCAGAAAAAAAAACTTGTTTACAGCCTGGTAATTCTAGTTTTGGTCTAAACAGCTAGTTTTGCCCTTCATTCGCTTACATTATATAAAGCCTTCAAGTTCTGCATGATTAAGGGCGTGGCCACTTTGAGTGGCAGGTGGGTAGCCATTTATCTGCTGTCTGTTAGTCATCACGTCATCTTAGCTCCCACGTCCCGTCTCTTTGCCCATTTTCTATTATCCGGGAGTGACGCACGATGACACGCTGCTAAGATGGCAACGGCCAGCTCGACCCTACTTTATGCTTCAAAACTGCTCTTCAGAATCCTATGGGTGACGTCACGCACACTACGTCCATATTGTTTTACAGTCTATGGTAGAGACACGTGTTGGTTGCACATATCGACGTGCCCTATGAGTTAACAAATACAGCATATTTTTCTTTAAACATGCAGTAAACAAACAAAACAAAAACTTTAAGTTTCACCAGCACTAACCATTAAACATGGGGCGGCAGTGGCTCAGGGGTTCATGTAGGCTGTCTACAAACCAGAAGGTTAGTGGTTTGATCCCCAGTTCCACCTGACCAAGTGTTGAAGTGTCCATGAACAAGACACCTAACCCCAGCTGCTCCCGACGAGCTGGATGGTGCCTTGCATGGCTGACACCGCCGTTGGTGTATGAATGAGAGAGTGAATGGGTGAATGTGAGGCAACATGTAAAGTGCTTTGGATAGCCATGGGTCTGTTGAAAGTGCTATATAGTAAATGCAGTCCATTTACCATTTACCAAACCAGCACAAACTAATAGAACTGGGTTGGAGCGATTTGACCGTCATGGGGTGGAGAGTGATGTCACACAACAACAAAAAAGTTGAATATCTCAAACACTAAACCAGCACAAACGTTCGTTTTTGCTAAAATAAAAAAACAAACAACAAAAAACAGCATTACCGCAGCACAAACGAGTGGCATAGTTTTGGGGATTACTTCGTTTTATTGGGTGCCAGGTTCACAGAGATGTTTGGCGATGGGACAGAGTTGTCAGCGACTGTTCTTCTTGTACAGTCATGCAGTGTGAAATCCCATCACTGATCCATCGGTCAGTGTGAACAGCAGCAACTAAATGCTACCCAGATAGTCATGCAATGTGAAAAGAGCAGTGATCAGACAAGTTTGAAAACCGCGCAGCCGGCATTACGTGCGTGAGAATCTCTTAAAGGGGAAGCATCAATGCAATTCCTTTATAGATTTGTTTTTATTCAAATGTTCCTGAACTTTTCACATTTATTTTTAACACATTTACTTGTGAACTATGAAATATTATATTATATAGTGTTATGAATTGTTGCAGTTATCTATTTATTTGTTTATACTCATTTAACTCAATAAATAAATATAATGACACATAATATACGATTTGTAAAGACAAACCTTTTTTTTGTTTTTGTTTATTATATGTCCGCATAAACAGATTGCTAGACATATAACTAGTTACAACATTGTATTCCAGCCTGTTTATACGTTATATGTAGTCATGTCGCTAGAATCTGAGTAATCACTGTTCCAGTGTGTAGTGAACTAGGGTCTTTACCAGTGCCTGGATTTGTGTACACAATATACTGATTCATGAGCTCAGGAGCTAGGGAGCTGATTGAGATGCACCCTGTCTCTTTTTGCTCCGTCAGCGAAAATAATTCCAAATGAAACCACAGCAGAACTGCTGCAACACTGAACAACACAGATCAGTGGTGTTTTGTTCTGTGTTTTTGAACAAATCGGTTGAGAAATTATTCTGAATAAATACATTTTAAGCTAATCAAGTAAACAACACGCATGCACACACACGCACGCACGCATGCACGCACGCACACACACACACACACACACACACACACACGTTGTTTTCATGTCTTATGGGGACTTTCCATGGACATAATGATTTCTATACGGTACAAACTGTATATTGTATTCCTTACACTAACTCTACCCTATACCCATCACACAAATATTTCGGCATTTTTATATTTTCAAAAAAACATCATTCTGTAACATTTATAAGCTGTCCACACAAGGACAAAGATTTTGAATATTGTCACCTTTGTGGGAACATTTTGACCTCATAATGTAGGGTTTACAAGGACACACACACACACAGAGGTCACTATCATACATCGGCAGTTATCTCTGCACATCAAGCGCCACATTGTTTAAATAGCAATTGCACTCGCGCCCATTTGTTCGCCCATGGGCATGCTGGTCTGAAAACGACATATGTTCTGCCGCATTGTTGGCACATTGCTATTTTGAGGAACTGAAAATTTTTTTTTGTGTTTTTTAAAAGGCACGTTTGTAATATGCACTTATATGCGACTGCATAACGCGCGGTTATTACACACACAAATAATTGTGAAAATCTTTTGAGAATAAGATCTTTTACAGAGTACAATTTTATCAACATGTTTCTCTAAATATGTAGCTGGAACTTTAAACCTTGATTATTCATATAATATTCCCGGATATGCCACATGTTTGTTTATGTATATATTCCATATGTTTATGTACATGGGTAATTATAATATGATTTGTTTCTGTTTGATTTCAATTTAAACTAGACTGGTGTCAGCTTTTAAGACTGAACACAAGTGGGCGTGGCCAATGGTGTGATAATGTAAAATAATTGGTCAATGAATTTGGGAGAGGCAGTCATATGCAAATGTATTTGCCCAGCCTCAGACTAAGAGTCATCAGACATAAAAGGAATGCTCAGGAATGTTCTTCCTCTGCAAAGTTAAGTTTTACTTAACAAAACTTAAAATTTCAAAAAAAAAAAACCCATTTTGTTTATTAACCTGTATATATTTTACTAATGATATACAATTACTGAATCACATCCTGGTAGCTCTCTCTCTCTCTCTCTCTCTCTCTCTCTCTGTGGAGCCCGATCTCACGAAAATGTGAATCAATAGTACGAGTGTGCAATCTCGTACAATGTATACGCTAAACTGAGTTTTGACGTGCATATGGTACGCCGTTTTTGGCATGCATAAGATACGCACTTTATGGCGTATTATACGTACGAACCCCCCACACCCCCAACCTCACCCTACCCAAAAGCATATCAAATGCACACGAAAAACTGTGTAGCATATGCACGCCAAAACTAATTTTGCCGTATACATTCTACGAGATTGCACACTCGTACTATTGATATGCATTGTCATGAGATCGTGTTGCTCGGTGCGCATGTGTGGCCGTTTGTTGAGACGAGTGAGTGGTGAGTGCGTGGTCTTTGTTTTTGTGCCCGCTGAGGCTATAAAAGATTATTTATTTATCTTTTGTTGTTTTGTTGTGTTGTAAAAGTGTTGTGTGTGTGTGTGTGTGTGAATTTAACAGAGAAGCCTAATTATTAACTGAGCGCCTAAACCAGTCTTCGTACTGGGAGGTATGGCGACTCCAGGAGCTCTAGATTCACTCACGCGGCGCCACGGAGTAAAGGTGGTGGCTGCGGGGACTGTGGAGCGAGTGTAGTGTGGCTGTTGGTGATGTAGTAGGTCATGAAAGTGTGTTAGCGGCGTCTAAAATGAACAACTCGATTGTGCTGTTTTTAAGTACAGTAGAGAAACCGAATGAAGTGGTTGGAAAGGGAATAAATATGCGTGGTTTATTTACACAAGTACTACCTCTTTCTATCCCCACTAACAGACCCAGCTGAAATGAGAAAAAGAGCAGTAACATTCTATACAAATCTTTATAGCTCTGATCATAGGACAGATCAAGATGTTGATCGTTTCTTCTTTGAAGATCTGCCAAAAATCTCTGAAAGTACCAATGAAAAACTTAGTAAAGCTATTACTTTGATTGAACTGTATGAAGCTCTCCAGAGTATGCAAAATGGGAAAGTTCCAGGTATAGATGGGATTCCTTTTGAATTCTATAAAGCATACTAGGGTATTATAGGTGAAGACTTGCTTGCAGTTCTTAGTGATAGTTTATGGTTTGTTACCACTGAGTTGTCGGAGAGCAGTTCTTACTCTCATCCCAAAGAAAGGAGATTTAAGTGATATTAAAAACTGGAGACCAGTGTCACTATTGTGTTCTGGCTATAAAATGATGTCTAAAGTATTAGCAATTAGGTTAGGCAAAGTTTTAGATTACATAATTAGTCCTGACCAATCTTACTGTGTACCAGGAAGATCTATATTTGATTTTTATTTATGGAAAACTTTAGATGCCTTTGGTTTTAATTGATTTTTAAAGGTTATATTAAATTATTATATAATGACATTGAGAGTATGTTGAAAATTAATGGTGGTTTGTGTGTTCCTTTTAAAGTTCAGCGTGGAGTAAGGCAAGGTTGTTCTTTATCAGGTATCCTTTATACATTGGCAATATAAGCACTTTTACACAGATAAAGAAGGGTCTTAAAAGGCCTCACACTGATGAACTGTGAAAGTACTTTTGTTTTTTCAGCTTATGCTGATGATGTTATTGTAATTGTGAAAGAGGAAAATGATGTGAACATTTTAATGAAAACTTTGGAAGATTTTGAAATTATGTCAGCTGCAAAAGTGAACTAGTTAAAAAGTGAAGCTGTTTTGGTGGGAGAGTGGACAAAAGTAACCCCCAAACTCCCTTATGGTTTAACATGGAAAAAAGATGGTTTAAAGTATCTTGGAGTTTATTTGGGAGATGAGACTTTTCAATCAAAAAATTGGAAAGGGATGATTGAGAAAATAAAGGGTCGATTGGATAAATGGAATTTGATTAAGAAAATATTGTCCTATAGGGGTCGTACCCTTATTATTAATAACCTTGTTGCTTCATCTCTTTGGCATCGGCTGACTTGTATTGACCTGCCACTACTCTTTCTTGCTAAGATCCAATCGATGTTGATAGACTTCTTCTGGGACAAAATGCACTGGGTGGTCCACAACATTTTGTACTTACCAAAGGAAGAAGGTGGACAAGGTCTTGTGCATTTACAAATCAGGACAGCAACATTTAGAGTACAATTTATACAACGGTTCCTGACAGGCCCAGAGTCTGTAAGTTGGAGATCAGTGGCAAGTGCTATTTTAAAAACTGCTGCAGATCTAAGTCTGGAAAAATCCTTATTTTTGGTAGATCCAAAAATGTTAAATGTTGCGAATTTTCCAACTTTTTAAGTATGGAGTCTTTTAAACTCCAAAGGATATTCAATTCCACATCCGTGTATTGGCTCTTGGAAGAGCCATTAATTTACGTTGCAAGATTGGACATAACTAATGCATCAGTTTCATTAGCGGAAGCCTTTATAAAGGCTAACGCCGGTTTCACACTGCACGCGTAAGCAGGGTGTAAGCAGCGCGTGTTTTTTCGGCGCTCATGTTAACAGATTAGTGCATTCACACCGGCAGCAGAGGCAGCGCCGCGGCGCGTAGCAGGAGCAGAGCAGAAGCGTCAGTGCCGAGATCGTTTCGGCGCCGGGTCTATTTTTGACGCGCTGCTCACGCTAAATTAAAGCCACAGTGCATTGTTCTGATTCAAGATCAAAACTGAACTGATTAACATGAAAAATAGCTAATTTCACCATGAGATCATGTAGTGAAGTGTTCCGTGTGTTTCACAAACACCATATGACATCCGGCGCTGTGAAAAAACAACAACAAAAAACTCGAGAACACATCACTGCCAGAAGTTTTTGCTCAAACTTCAAAGGCCAGTTTAAATGATTAAAACTAAAGGTTTATCTTAACATTAAGAGTACTTTTATCACGTAAACTACCTTTATACAGCATGTTATGCATATGTGTTTGGGACAGAGGGGAACACGGTCACATTTGCTGCAGATATACGCTGCCCATCATTAATCAAAGCACGAGACAAACAGGGGTCCGAAGAGAACAGCAGGAAAGTGACAGAATGAACGATGTTCGTCTGTATTTGCAATATACGAGCCACGGTTCAGCTGCACGAGACAAACGCAGCCAGTGTGAAAGCACAACTGACGCGCGCGGCTCCCGCTTTCCATACGCACCGCTTCTGCCCTGCCAACGCACTGCTAGCGCATGCGGTGTGAAGCCGGCGTAAAGTGGTGACTCTTCGTCAACTAATAAGTCTGGCAGGACCAGATTTTATTGAAGGAGATGTGGTGGCAACACAATTGGGGTTTAGATCTATTCGAAGGGTTGAAAAATTAATTCAAAAGATACAGACTCTTCTTCTCAGAGACCAATCTACTCAGAAAACAATGTGTAGGAGAAACGACTCCCAATGCTAAAGATTTTTTTCCAAAGTTGATGGTTTCACCTAATTTAGAGGAGGTTGGTGGAATTTTTCTGGAATCTGAAAAAATTTATGGACTTTAATGAAGTGAATGGCAAGAACATGTACAAGTCATGTGTGAAATGTTTTAATAAAAAAGCACTAAATGGAAAAACTGATATACCTTGGCAAAATGTTTTAGGTTTGGATGAAGCTTTTAAGCCAAAATGGAGAACATTTTACAAGCCACCATTAATTTGAGTTGGAGATTTACAGTGAAGGATTTTATATTGTTGCTGTAAATGCTTTTATATCTGTGTTGGATCCTAATGTTTGTCAAGAATGCCCTTTTTGTTCGCAAAGGGAGCATTTTTCATGTTTTTATGTATTGTAATAGACTTAAACCTTTATTTGAGGTTTTACAAAAGTTTATATTTTTGGTGTTAAATATACAAGGACACGACAGAGAGAGTGTCAGTTGTTAAATTTTGTGGTGGGTAAAAGTAAAATGGCAATATACATGAGTGGGAAAGATAAAATTGAAAAAAAAATCAGGAATTTAATCTTGTGTCCATTTTTTGTGCCATGGTTAAGTCAAGATTGTTGATTGATTTTGTTTTTTATGAAGCTACTTCATGTGTTGCAATGTTTGAGGATGTTTGGTGTTATGGAGGGGCATTGTATGACAATCTTTATTTTACCCAGTTTCTGTAATATTTCTCTTTAGCTGTTTTTAATGTTTTTATGTGGAAATAACTAGTAATAAAGGTGTTTTCAAATTCAAAAAATCTCTCTCTCTCTCTCTCTCTCTCTCTCTCTCTCTCTCTCTATATATATATATATATATATATATATATATATATATAGCTAAAAGAGAAAGAACTGACTAAAATGACATCAAATTTGATCACTCTTAAATAGATGTTAATTTCATTATTTTCATCTGATAGCATAGATTTCTTAAACCTTCCATGCATTGCTGTCTCACATGAGCGATTGCATTTACTTGAGATCCATGTGTGAAATACAGGGTAAATAATATGAACAGGATAAAAATGCAATATAAACATGCAAAAATAACTGCATGCTTCTATATCAACCCCCCATCAACGTGATTGGCATTCTGGTGAGGTGAAAATAGGATCTGGATCACTGTATATATGCTATACACAACACTGAGCTTCAACCTTTGCCTGTGTGTTAAATCAACCAGAGGCAAAGCTAAGTTAGTGTCTTCAACTGCAGTTGCTCTCTACTGCCTCTAAATGAACTCCTCCATCTCAGGAATCTAAATGAGCTGTCTTCATTGACTTATAAATTGCTTGGTTATATTTGAAGATCTTTCAGCACTATAAGCTATTTGATTACCACTCAAGTGTGAGGACACAGTTCAGACTTATTTGGAATGGTTTTAGGAGCAGGTTTAAAAACAGAAAAATAAAAAAAGGCTTTGAAAGCAAATATTTATTTGATGCTGGGCATCCAATAGGATGCTCCATTATAACATCAGATTAGAAACATTACTACTGAAGTCTGAATCAATAAAGATTAAGAAATATCTCTTGGCAGTTGCAAGACTTGGTAAGTTGGCAACCTATCCCTCTAACTTTACCTCCCCACTGTAGATTATCAACAGAGTTCTTCCCGATAGACCGGATGTAGCATTCTCACACTCAATAGGGTGGGTTAGAAGTGAAGGACCAGCTGACGGGGCGTGATCCTTGGAGATATTAGACTGCGATGTTACACCTAAGCAAAGAACGAAAAAGAACTTTGCAGAGGAAGAACATTCCTGAACATTCCTTTTATGTCTGATGCCTTTATGTCTGATGACTCTTCGTCTGAGGCAGGGCAATACATTTGCACATGACTCCCTAATTCATTGACCAATTATTGAACATTTTCACACCAATGGCCACGCCCACTTGTGTTTTGTCGCTTAAAAGCTGATACCAGTCTAGTTAAATTGAAATAAAATAGAAACAAATTATATTATTATCCATGTACAGTGTACACACATAAACATATGGAATATATACATAAACATGTGGCATATCCGGGAATATTACAGGTTCTTCTAAAAAAATTAGCATATTGTGATAAAAGTTCATTATTTTCCATAATGTAATGATAAAAATTAAACTTTCATATATTTTAGATTCATTGCACACCAACTGAAATATTTCAGGTCTTTTATTGTTTTAATACTGATGATTTTGGCATACAGCTCATGAAAACCCAAAATTCCTATCTCAAAAAATTTGCATATCATGAAATGGTTCTCTAAAAGAGCTATTAACCTAATCATCTGAATCAACTAATTAACTCTAAACACCTCCAAAAGATTACTGAGGCTTTTAAAAACTCCCAGCCTGGTTCGTTACTCAAAACTGCAATCATGGGTAAGACTGCCGAGCTGACTGCTGTCCAGAAGGCCATCATTGACACCCTCAAGCGAGAGGGTAAGACACAGAAAGACATTTCTGAACGAATAGGCTGTTCCCAGAGTGCTGTATCAAGTCACCTCAGTGGGAAGTCTGTGGGAAGGAAAACGTGTGGCAAAAACGCTGCTGAGAGAAGAGGTGACTGGACCCTGAGGAAGATTGTGGAGAAGGACCGATTCCAGACCTTGGGGACCTGCAGCGGTGGACTGAGTCTGGAGTAGAAACATCCAGAGCCACCGTGAACAGGCGTGTGCAGGAAATGGGCTACAGGTGCCGCATTCCCCAGGTCAAGCCACTTTTGAACCAGAAACAACGGCAGAAGCGCCTGACCTGGGCTACAGAGAAGCAGCACTGGACTGTCGCTCAAATTTTGCATGTCATTCGGAAATCAAGGTGCCAGAGTCTGGAGGAAGACTGGGGAGAAGGCAATGCCAAAATGCCTGAAGTCCAGTGTCAAGTACCCACAGTCAGTGATGGTGTTGGTCCACTGTGTTTTATAAAGGGCAGGGTCAATGCAGCTGGCTGTCAGGAGATTTTGGAGCACTTCATGCTTCCATCTGCTGAAAAGCTTTATGGAGATGAAGATTTCGTTTTTCAGCACGACCTGGCACCTGCTCACAGTGCCAAAACCACTGGTAAATGGTTTACTGACCATGGTATTACTGTGCTCAATTGGCCTGCCAACTCTCCTGACCTGAACCCCATAGAGAATCTGTGGGATATTGTGAAGAGAAAGTTGAGAGACGCAAGACCCACACTCTGGATGAGCTTAAGGCCGCTATTGAAGCATCCTGGGCCTCCATAACACCTCAGCAGTGCCACAGGCTGATTGCCTCCATGCCACGCCGCATTGAAGCAGTCATTTCTGCAAAAGGATTCCCGACCAAGTATTGAGTGCATAACTGAACATAATTATTAGAAGGTTTACTTTTTTTGTATTAAAACACTTTTCTTTTATTGTTCAGATGAAATATGCTAATTTTTTTAGATTTATCATACCTTTATGGTGATTAGGTCCTTGATGGCAATGGTCCCTAAACTATTGTCAGATGGAAAAGAGCTGCATGAAGAGTCTTCAAATTTTTCCTTTTTCTTTTCAATAAAAAATAAATAAATAAATAAAAAATCCATCAAAAAAGAATCCTCCTGTATGCAATACCAATAATGCAGTGTAATTATATTATCCTACTGTATAAAGCACATATACAAAAAGGGGGTCAGAGCTTGTCTTCATAATCTCCTTTTTTGCACTCAACCTGTCTCTGACCCACACATTGAGTGCATCAGTTTCTTTAACAATCAATAAATACACAATACATCACCGACACAGAGCTGAGAGCAGCCGGGTGAGACAAGGTCCGCTCATTCAGCCTAATTTGCTTTTCAATATCCCACTGTGGCTAGAGCCTGCAGAATACGGATCTGTAGTCTAAATGTCAGCAAAAAGGAAAAACGAATGGATGTGGAAGCGTGTCACACGAATCGACATGGCGAAACATCGCTGTCTAGGACACTATCTGTGACAAGGGCAACCAGTAGGGATAAGGGCAAGGAGAGAGAGTGGATGTTTCAATTTTCTCATTTTGTTTGGTAGCATTGTTTAAAATATAAAACTACCTGTGCAGATCATCGGGCCTCTTCAAATATAAAAACTGGCCTGTATATACAGTATAATATGCATGATATACAGTATACATGGGAAGTGAAGCTTTGAAAAGGATGTTACAATGGTTCATGCTTGCAAAAACAGGGTACAACTTGCAAAAACAAGGTAAACACTGAAAAAGCATTGATCATATATATATATATATATATATATATATATATATATATATATATATATATATATATATATATATATATATATATATATATATAGCTGGAACTTCAAACCTTGATTATTAATATACAGGTCCTTTTAAAAAAATAGCATATTGTGATAAAAGTTCATTATTTTAGATTAATTGCACATTACTGAAATATTTCAGGTCTTTTATTGTTTTAATACTGATGATTTTGACATACAGCTCATTTAAACCCCAAATTCCTATCTAAAAAAATTAGCATATTTCATCCGACCAATAAAAGAAAAGTGTTTTACTACAAAAAAGTCAACCTTCAAATAATTGTATGTTCAGTTATGCACTCAATACTTGGTCGGGAATCCTTTTGCAGAAATGACTGCTTCAATGCGGCGTGGCATGGAGGCAATCAGCCTGTGGCACTGCTGAGGTGTTATGGAGGCCCAGGATGCTTCGATAGCGGCCTTAAGCTCATCCAGAGTGTTGGGTCTTGCGTCTCTCAACTTTCTCTTCACAATATCCCACAGATTCTCTATGGGGTTCAGGTCAGGAGAGTTGGCAGGCCAATTGAGCACAGTAATACCATGGTCAGTAAACCATTTACCAGTGGTTTTGGCACTGTGAGCAGGTGCCAGGTCGTGCTGAAAAACGAAATCTTCATCTCCATAGCATATACTGGTTATATACAATAGCATACACTGGTTATATACAACAATCAATGTCTTCTTATCCTATATGACATCACTGATTCATTTGGGTGTCCAAGGAATAGACAGAAACAGGAATCGCCTCAAATTAATGTACTTTACCTGAACTTTCTCCTGCTTTCACAGTATTATTCTCTGCTGTTCATTTATCAATTTGGTAGGCAATTTGAGACCTAAAATTAACTTTCAATGTAAAATCATATTTGGATGATTATTCTTACACGTGTTTCTGGCAAAATGAATATTACTGTTCAAGGCCTATTTCTGTCCTGTTCAGACACAAAATGTTTGCTTTGTGGAAAGGGTACTTTTTACTTTAACACATATGTTAAAATATTATAGATAGTTCTATTATAGTTTTTCACTGTTGAAAGTAAGGGCATGTTTACCTAGCATGAAGGCTGCATATTCAAAATTGCATGCTTAGTTTGGCATACTGATGTTGTCTGACTTCAGTGACATTAGGAATTGTGCAACACTTCAAGTGAGGCATTTGAAATCTGAACAGGAACATGTTTGAGATATGGGGATGGGGCTAAAGTGAAGGTGAAGAAGATTATTAGTAAATAATAACTTATCAGTGAATAACAGCTTGTCAGTCATATGACTTCAGGAGTCTTGGAATATAGAAAATTATATTGACTACTTTTAAAGTTCTTTTGAGGTTGACAAACACATAAACATACACTATATTGCCAAAAGTATTGGGGCACCCCTCCAAATCATTAAATTCATGTGTTCCAATCACTTCCATGGCCAAAAGTTTATAAAATCAAGCACCTAGGAGGCATATAGACTGCTTCTACAAACATTTGTGAGCGAATGGGTCGCTCTGAGGAGCTCAGTGAATTCAAGCGTGGTACCATGATAGGCTGCCACCTGTGCCAAGTCCATTCCAGAAATGTCCTTACTACTAAATATTCCAGCTTCGTGGAATGAGTTTCCATTGCTGAGCAGCTGCATCCAGGCCTTACATCACCAAGTGCAATGCAAAGCGTGGAATGCAGTGGTGTAAAGAACACTGTCACTGGACTCTGGAGCAGTGGAAACATGTTCTCTGGATTGACGAATCACGTTTCTTTGTCTGGCAATCCGATGGACGAGTCTGGGTTTGGAGGTTGCAGAAGAACAGTACTTGATTGACTGCATTGTGCCAAGTGTAAAGTTTGGTGGAGGGGGATTATGGTGTGGGGTTGGGCTTGGCTTCTAAGTTCCAGTGAAAGTAACTATTAATGTTTAAGCATACTAAGACATTTTGGACAATTTTATGTTCCCAACTTTGTGGGAACAGTTTGGGGATGACCCCTTCCTGTTCCAACATGACTGCACCAGTGCACAAAGCAAGGTCCATAAAGAGATTAATCGCAAAAAAGGGTTTACATAATATTATGTGTGTGTACTGTGTATAATTGGTAACACTTCTGAATAATGGTCATTAGTTAATGTATTAACTAACATAAACTAACCAGCAGGACATGTTACTGTACTTGTTATTATTTAATAATTTTAGTTAATAAAAATACAGCTGTTCATGGTTTGTCCATGTTAGCTCACAGTGCATTAACTAATGTTAACATGTATATTTTAACCAATACATTTTAATAATGCATTAGTAAATGTTGAAATTAACATTAACAAAGATAAATAAATGCTTTATAATGGTCATTAGTTAACATGAACTGCACAGTTCATTATTAGTTCGTGTTAACTAATGACCATTATTCTAAAGTGTTACTGAATAAATTGACATTGCATGTGTGATAAATAACTTTACATTGATTTTTATTTTATTTTCCCCATGATATAATTTCCAGAATGTATTCCTGATACTGTACTTAATATTGGAGTCTATTCGTTATTTTCCTCACAATTCAAAAAACAATACCCCATAGTGAAAATGTGAACGAAGTTCTTCTAAACTCTTCTAAATACATGTATTACAAATAAAAAATGAATAAAAAATAAATAAAACATCAATGCAGCATTGAAGGTCCCAATGAGCACAGTGGCCAACTCCTCAGAAGAAACAGAAGCAACTCCTCAGTAAAAGGCACATGACAGCCCATCTGGGGTTTGCCAGAAGGCATCTGAAGGACTCTCAGACCATGAGAAACAAAATTCTCTGGTCTGATGAAACAAAGATTGAACTCTTTGGCCTGAATGGAACTCATCACCTGGCCAATACCATCCCTATAATGAAGCATGGTGGTGGCAGCATCATGCTGTGGGGATGTTTTTCAGCAGCAGGAACTGGGAGACTAGTCAGGATCGAGTGAAAGATGAATCCAGCAATGTACAGAGACATCCTTGATGACAACCTGCTCCAGCACACTCTGGACCTCAGACTGGGGCAAAGGTTCATCTTCCAACAGGACCACAAACCTAAGCACACAGCCAAAATAACAAAGGAGTGGCTATGGGACAACTCTGTGAATGTCCTTGAGTGGCCCAGCAAGAGCCCAGACTTGAACTCAATTGAACATCTCTGGAGAGATCTGAAAATGGCCGTGCATTGAACCTGATGGAGCTTGAGAGGTGCAAAGATCTCAAACAAATTTATTTCATGTTGTCATTATGGGATATTGTTTGTAGAATTTTGAGGAAAATAATGAATTTTATCCATTTCGGTATAAGGCTGTAACATAATTTGCACTTTGTTACACAATGGTGTATTGATTGTTTTCTCTGGATATTGACTGAGTGTCCACATATGTGGACATACTTTTTATCAGAAATAGCTTCATGTTCAAAGATGAAGCCCAAATAAGCTAGAAGAAATCTTAAATGCAAGCCAAACCAAAGCTTGTGTCTTAATCTTTTCAGAATAAGATATTTTAAAGAGTACAATATTATCAACATGTTTCTCTAAATATGTAGGTGGGTTAGGGGTAGTGATTATAGTGATTAACTGCCACTATATTGAAAAGAGCTGTGTTAATATTCTTGTAAATCTGAACCTTGTTGAATTGAGAGCGAGTAAATAATTGTTATTTTTATATTAACTTTACCTTTAAGGTTTTCGACAAGCTGAAATGGAATGACTTGACTGTGACTCAAGTAAATCTGGTTAATGACTGTTCTTTTGAGGTTTGTTAGATGAAGCACATGATGAATCACTGATCTAAATGGATTGTTTTTTAACTAATTAGAGTTGAAGCTTCCAGCACATTTGGATGGAACAGCATGAAGCTACTTGACTTTCAATTTACTTTGGTTTAATAAGATTAGCAATGTTTAGTCAGTGCATTTACTTTCAACTATTGAGAGTAACAACTTTACCTTTAGCTGGAGTTAAATGCTTTTCTTCCACCCTAAGTTTCACCTACAACTGGTGGGATTATAAAAATGCATACTAGGAACCCAACAAGGAACAATGTCCTTGAAATATTCACCTTCTCACCCTTTTCTTAAGCTGGGGATAATTGTATTAAAAGCAGTGCTGAACAAGGCCAGAGATTTCACCTCGCAATTGCAATTCATGAACTAATGTGATTATGTGTTTCTTTCCACATTTCTTTTCCGATGGTGGAAAATTAAACTCTTATCAGTAGGAGGATTTTCACATTACCTCTTTGGCTCAATCTGTGCTACATTTAAAGTTAATACTGCAGTTATTAACTAATTGTACAAAGAAAGCTGTGTTTCCACAAAATCTTAAATTGTATTGGAGATGATCCTAAGATAAGTTCATGCTTCTTATACTCAGACATAAACCTAATCTGTGAATAGTCCAATAGCAATAAACATACAGAACAGAAATTAACTGACAATCATAGAACACTCTACAAAATTAGAGCTAAAATGCACTCTTGAGTTTATTTTAACAAATGGTCAAAGAAAGGGGATTTACTTCCAGAAAATAATGATCATTAACCACGTGAGGGCAAACTAAATATCATCCGAGCTGTTCAGCAGATTGAAACCATGATTGGTGTGAATGTCATATTTAGCAATAAACAGTAGATGAACATCAAAATTAAACAGATATTGAAACAAAACTTATTGAAGAACTTTATATTTACACTTTATAAACTCCATCCATCCATACATATATACATGCATCCACCCATCCATTAACATATTTAGCAGATTGCCTGTCTATCCATCCACTGATATATTTTTCAAACTGAAGAATGTGCAGGACCTGGAGGATTTTTCTGAAGAATGTTGGGAAGTGTAACTGCTCAGGACAAACAAGGGACCCGCTGTGGATTCATCCAGGTATGGACACATAGTATTAAGAATCAATGGTTCATAAACTTTGAATGGGGTCATTTCAATAAATGCAGCTTTTTTTTTTTTTTTTTTTGACTTGTGGACTGTATGTTAACATTTTTCATGGATTTTTTAATGTTATTTTCTCAGCCCTGATTATATGTAGCAAGCAATTTTGTCTCTTAGTCCTCTTCTACATTCCATCTACATGTCTACAATCCCACGGCACAAAAAAAAAAAAAAAAAATAAACACAGATCCAATCACGGCATACTCCATTATCCAGTTGTTGACATTGTTGGATGCCACACTTAAATGACGTCGCTATTGACCGGATTACGTCACATGCGAAAGCAACCCGTAAAATGGACCTAGGGGGAAATTTAGTTCTCTGGTAACTGCCCTGGTGGCTAGTTCCTATATGAAGTTATAGGAAGGGTCCTTTCAGGTCATTTCACAATTGACAAATCATTTAATCATTGTGCGGGACTCCATAGTGACTGTTTGCACATCTTATGTGTCTTCATTGTGGACATGGGTGAATGTTAGAGTCAGTCCTTGGAGGTGGGCCGGATCTCAAAGGTCCCATGTTAGATGAACCTTCACCCAAATCTGAATTCAGATCCTCCTCCCCTGCTCCAGTAGTTGGTCTGTGTCACTGGCTGCCTAATGTCCTGATAAATTGTAATGACTTTGGAAGTATGATATAATGAGGGTTGTGCTCCGGATTACTAATTACCGTAATTAATGCTTATTAAAAGGTGTCAAGATGACAAGTGAGCTAAAGGTTCACTGAACTGATAGAGAAAAGTTTTCTGGACCCAGTGCAGTATATATTCTTAACATCAGTCAGAGGATCTGTTTGGATTACAAAACTTTACTAATCCGAGTGTAAAGGATTATCAAAGAAAATTAAAATGTAGGGCAAGGACTTCTATATGTCAGTTGTGGATTGGATTTTGAGATATATATTTAATCATTTAGTGGACACTTTTGTCCAAAGCAATTTACAAATGAGAAGAACAACCGAAGCAGTTGAACCAACAAAAGAGCAACAATATGTAAAATGTGGGCGTGGCACTTAAAAAGAACTTGAGCTTGTAGGGACGGAGTTTAAGCAGAGTAAATGGCTGTGTCCGAAAGCTTAGCCGGTTGTTGGCAATAACTTTGCAGGCAACGTTTGCGCATGGATTCTTTACAAAACAGACTTCTTAGGCAACATTACATTTTAATGATCTACATAAAAACAGACAGTGCTTTGGTGATAACTATGCAGATATTTATTTATTTTTATCTCTAGAAATGACATACATTTACATATAGAACACGTAGGCCTGCATTTACACACAAACTGACCAGCAACTGCACCATTTAGATGGCATCTTTTTTGTTGTTGCTCAACTGCCACCGAATGGAACGCACAGGATTGTGGGGTATCAAAGGTAGTGAAGGATACATCTGTGCTGCCTTCAAAAATCGATAAGATGAAGGTATCTCATGAGACAGGAAGTGAAGCTAACATTGGATTCCGACATGCCTTGATGTTCCATATTCTCTGTGTATGAAAAGCTTTGACTTTCATTTAAAGGTGATACTGAATATGATTGAGCAGTGAAGGTTATTTGTAAGTATGTACACATTTATGCCTATTCAAATGTAATATGTTTTCATTTTATTTAAATATTTTTCTAATATTCAATACACTTTGGAAAGAAAATCCAGTCTCCTCATTCTTTGTGTCCTGATCGACACCCAGTAGTAGAACCAGAGCCTAGCAGTCCCTTTCCAGTCAACACTTGATATAAGGAACATGCGACCCAGGACATTGTGGGTATGATTAGTATTGTCTCATACAATGTTTTTGTATGGTATTTTTGTTTTATGCATATTTCATGAACCAACGGTCAATATAACCTCACCTATACCATGTTTGGTCTCTATAAATTTGTACTTTGAAGACTGAAATGATCGTGCATATGATGTGTTGATAGCTACGCAACATATTAGTACTACAAGAATATTCAGTAGTTTCTTCATCTGCAACAAATCCAGCAGTACATGCAAAGGGACATGGTTAAAACAAAGAGCCATCAACAGAGGAATATTCCCGCTTGGAAGATTTGGACTTCCTCATTGGTCAAATCAACCCTGAGGGGTGTGACCTGTCCCAGACCTTTAAAGAGAGGCGCTCTTCAACCTCTCTCTGTCTCTCCTGACCGACGACCGACACGTCAACTCTGCTGTCTCTCAGCTGGCCAAGCAGGCCAGGCTGACAGTCGTACACACACATCAAACCACGTGCGTGTGTGTGACCGGAAACCCGATCCGACCACACAGTCTAACATCTTAAGCCATGCAACTTCCTCTGCCTCGACGGAGTCGAAATAACCGTGCAAGTTCATCATATCTTCTTCAGTCAACGCAGAAGAAATTGATTGCAACTTCAACACCATCGGACCGAACTATCAATACTTTCTCCTGTGTCTGTACATTGGATGCTCTTTTAACCGCTCAGGCAAACGCAAGTAACGTACGATATACAAAATTGTTATATAGTTAGTTAAAACTGTAAACCCCTTTGATCAGACAAAGGATCTTGTAGCCACTGATGGTTCTCCCAGGTGTTTTTCATAGCTCCATTCCCTTGTTCTTCAACCACTTTAACTTTACATCTTACCCATGTATGTGTGATCTGTATGTATGCGTTTTCTGTTAGTTTAATTGTGTTTGTGATTTACTTAATACATATCTGGCTCTGACTCCCTGCCTGCAAACAAATTGTCACTTAAAGGTAGGGTAGGTAAGATTTGGTTAAAACGTTTTTTTCCAGTTGGAAGACGCATTATTAACCTGAGACGAGCGGAGAAGAAGGAGCGGAGTGCATGTAGTGACATCATGTCAGAATCACATGTAATAAAAAATCTAACTTTATCAGTATGAATACAAACAAATAAGATGTCTTTTAGTACTCACTATCAAGCTAGAATACCGATACTGGTAAAGTTTTAAATATATTTTTGCTTGATTCGGTAACGAGCTAGTTATATTTATAAGGCAAAGCTAAAAACGGGTAGCATTGATACATGTTTTTCCAATAACATCAGTTATACTGTGATGAAGATGAAATTCGTGTAAGATTCATAACATAGGTATACAGTGTTTTGCATGTAAGAGTTTCCATGATGAAAGGCAAGCATTGCTGACTCTGATGAGGACTACACTCCGGAGACAAGTAGCCTACCGCATCGTCGGCTCGAGGGCGAAGCAGAAGTCATGCAAGAGGGCGGGCAACAGGTTCCGAGGAAGCAGAGGTGCGCGCATGTGGGCAGATCCTGTAGCAAAAGGGGTGGTAGTCATGGTAGCGAGAGAGAGTGACAGTCGCACAAGCCAATCACTTGATTCGTCCCGAACGAAAATAATGAGCGGTGTTTATTGCAGATTAAAAAGTCTAGAGTCACTCGATTTTTATACTCTCTTTTTCAGATTACTTACAATTTAATTATGTATTGACATATAAATAAAGTTTAATCAAATTTGGACAAAAGTGTTTTAGATGATTCGTACCTACCTACCTTTAAATGATCGATTTTGTTACACACTCTAAGTGCTGTAAATGCTGAGGAAGAATTATTTTTCTGTGGCCATGAAAAATACCTTTCTCTAAGAATTAATTCATATTCAATACCGAGTGTTCACAGAATGAACTGATTGATTGATTGATTGATTGATTGATTGATTGATTGATTGATTGATTGATTGATTGAGTGATTGTAATGTTAATGTGTCTACATCAAGTTAATCTCATTAACTGATTAAAATCTGTATAATTAATCAATAATCATAATGAGTTATGAATAATTATTAATATTTTCCCTTTGAGCTATTGGGAAAATAACTTGTTACACTTTGAAACCCGATTTCAAACACTTGCATTCTTTTGCATTGTCAAGTAAATGATCGGCCAAAACGAATGTAGTTAAAAATGATGTCATGTAAACAGTCCCTAAAGTTGCAATTGTGAAAAGTCTTGCAGTTTGATTGTTCTCAGAGGCAGGAACTAGCTTCCTAAATAACTAAATTCCTAAATCACTTATTGCATTTAAAAGAATGTTTCATGGAAGAATGAAAATAATATTGGGTCAGAAAGTCATATTTTCAACTGCTCAAATTTTTCTCAAGTGCCCAGCTTCTACTCTGAACGTGTATATAAATCGATTTTTTTAATGAATAATTCAACTATTTACACTAACTCCAGTCAGTTAGAAAACTTTAAACCTAGAGCATTTGTCACACTTTCAGTTTTCTGTTGTAATATAAGCTTTTACAGACCTACATGTTTCATAATGTAGGCCATCTATCTAAAGTATTGAAGTTTTGGTGTCATTCTCAGTTAAGACACCTCCGTATCTCCTGAAGTCTGCAATGTTATTTTGTTGTTGTTCAGGTCAGGTCAGGTCAGGTCAGGTCGTTCTTATCTCACCACATTGTCAAATATGCCACCTGTTCTCTGTATGCGGTTTTATTGCTGTTGATTAGCCAAATTACTGTGGTGTCATTACCAATTTTGTTGATGTGATTGTTGCTGTGCCGTACTGAGCAGTCACCATAATAATGCCACAATCATAGCGCTAATATGTGAGAAGTTTCAAAGAGGTCCTGAATGTTTTTAAGAGGTTTTATCTTATTGAGGTACTGACAGTTTGGTTTAGGTTTATTGAATGGTGTATAAAGTGTCTCTCAGAAGTATGGGTTATCCAGGGCATCATTATATTTGTTGTGCCAAGATGATTAAAAAGAGTGGAAGCTGAATACTTCTGAAATTTAGCCTGAAAATATTTGCTGAAATTGTTATGAATACAGCAAGGTCATCACTAGTGAGGCACCAAAGTGTTTTTATTTCATATTTTAACAAAACACTGAAAACAAAATCGAAAGGCATTTTAAGTATTTTTTTCAACCTTTTAATTATATATGTTTCTCCTTCAGTTCGTTGTTGAAATATAATCATTTAAATGGTTGCTGTATCAAAGACTTGTTTTCATTACTCACATTATTTCATTTTAAACATACATTAATTAATGAAGACAACTTGCGGGTTGAGTAAAAACAAAATTTATAGCTATTAGGCAAAATGCTCCTTGTTTTTTGTGTGTTTTTTCAGTTACACTTTATTTTAAGGTGTCATTGTTACAGTTTAATTATATATTTAAGCACTGAGTAATATTAATTACTTTAGGGTTAGGGTATAGGATAACGTTTTGGTTGAGGGTTAGTTGCATGCAATTATGCATAATTTACTGTTATTACATGGTAAGTACTAAGGACACTGTAAAATAAAATGCTACCTTTTTTTTTTCTAGTTGACTGACAAGCTTCGGAAACTGAATGGCTTTCCTGAGGTAAAAGGAACATTATGTTATATTGTTTACAAGCTGTTTTATTGACGTCTTTCCGCATTTGAAACAATGATTGAGCAATTAGATATGAGATCATTCAGTAAGATGTTGCCAGGGCCGTAGGCAGGGTTTTTAATAATCGCAGA
Source organism: Gobiocypris rarus (assembly GCA_023029165.1). Classification (NCBI taxonomy): domain Eukaryota; kingdom Metazoa; phylum Chordata; class Actinopteri; order Cypriniformes; family Gobionidae; genus Gobiocypris; species Gobiocypris rarus. The sequence goes on along the minus strand of CM040918.1, from coordinate 34,025,979 downwards.
GGTCCCAAATTTAAACTTGTTAGGGGGGTGGGGGTTGTTGGAGGGGCATGCATACTCCTCCATGAAAATGTTTATTTCTCTCATCTACATATGTGCAATTCAAGACATTCGAAGTGGATAAGAGATAGCTTAAAAGCAATGTCAGTGGGCAGTAGATTATTTGTCAATACCTACTCTCTCCTCATCTCTCAGTCTCATCTTGCCCTGTCTCTTCCCCTCCTAAAGCTGAGCTTTGACTGATAGTCTTCATTTTTGTCTGTGTCAGTGAAAAAAGTAAACATATAGGATTCAATGATATTTAGCCTATGTTTTATTAATCATTTTCTTAGACAAGTCAATTTACTGAAGGCTATGAACACTAGTAACTTTCAATGTGAGGGGACAAAAAGCATTAACAAAGCCGTTTTCATCATATTAGGCATAATATTAATAATGAATGTGTACATTTTTGTGAATGAATTTAATAAACTTGTTTATGTAATTATTTGCAAATGGCAAAATTTGAAAATTGTATTGTTTAACATTACTATCCTAAAACAACTGTCGAATATGAAATGTTGAGTTTAGCTACTTACATCTTATCTTGCACTTTATGACGTTTACTGTGGAATTCGCGATCAGCTTCTGCAATCATAAAGCCTGCCTACTTTGTTTTAATTGGTAATCTCAAGTATTTTGACACTGATGAGAAGTAACAGACTGCTCAGGCAGCTCAGATGAGAAGATATTGGTGCTGTGTAATATTCCTGCAGCACTAAAGTAATGTTAATACCATATAAGGCAATTATTTCACAACATTACTATATACACCTCAGAAAAATGACCTCATATCTAGCTATTTCTTTTACATAGCTTCTTGTTTTGTATTCCAGAGTAGAAATATCATCATATAGATTTAGTAAATTACATTTTTTTCATCCATTTTTTTAGTTAAACTATCCCTACTATCCCAAATTAGATTTCATTGGGGTCATTTTGTATAGTATAGGTTAGGTTAGACTTTATTTAGATTTTCCACCAACATACATTCTACTGATTAACTTTGCATGTACATTTCAACTAACTCTCATTCAATTGCAACAACATGTCAATTAACTCTCATTAGAGTATCCGACCGTTAGGCACCACTGGTAAATATGATCAAAGATGGTTATAAAAATAAATCTGCCCCTGTTATCCTCTTGATCTTTCATTCAAAAATTCGCAAAAATCTAACCTTTCATTGAAGTAAAGTAATTAAAATGTGTGTGTGTGTGTGTGTGTGTGTGTGGGTGGGCATGTTTTGTTGAAATATCAGGACACAAATGTGTATAATGACATGGGGATGACAAAGAGGGTGAAATATGAGGACGATCCCCATGTCCTTTTTCATATGTGTTTTTTTTCAGTTACACTTTATTTTAAGGTGTCATTGTTACAGTTTAATTATATATTTAAGCACTGAGTAATATTAATTACTTTAGGGTTAGGGTATAGGATAACGTTTTGGTTGAGGGTTAGTTGCATGCAATTATTCCATTGACATAATGCATTTTATACTGTACAAATATGATTTGTACAGTATAAAATGCATTATGTCAATGGAATGTCCCCACATTTCACAAAAACAAACATGTGTGTGTGTGTGTGTGTGGGGGTGGATGGGTGTGTGAGGGTAATTCAGTGGAGATTGAGTGACTACATGATAGATAAGACATTTATGTAAGTTGTTTCTTTTAACATACTTTCTGATGTTCAAAATATCTTCATTTGTGTTCTTTTTCATTTTCGGGTGAACTTTACTTTTAAAGCAACAATACTTTTATGGAAGTTTATAGGATGGGTTACACTTTAATTTGATAGTGCACTTTAGACATTCTACTAACTATAAGTAACGACATGTCAACTAACTCTCATTCATTTGCAAAGGTCGACTAATCCTCATTAGAGTATTAGTAGACTATAGGGTTAGGGGTTGTAGAGAATAAGTTGACATATACTTTCAAAGTTACTTATAGTCAGTAAAATGTCTGTTGGCGACCATCAGAATAAAGTCTGTCTGTCTGTCTAATAATAATCTAATGACTGAAATTTGACATGTAGTTGCAGAGTTATAGTTAGTAGACTAAAGTGGATTATCAAAATAGTGTTACTTTGCGGTATACTTACCTAGACAGGGCCGTGATTATTACAGTCAGTTCACTTATTCCTGAACCTTCCAATTGTGGGTAAATATTTTGGATCAGTATGCGTGAAACACAACTGTCAGCTGTCAGGATGGGCCATAACAGGACAGGCCATTTGGGACAGGAAACAATTTAGACTGTGTGGGATTTAGCACTACCACCAAATGCCCAATCAGTCAGAGAAAATATCTGGCAATGCCTGCTGCTCTAGTGGACACGGGGGATAAAACAGCTTTGTGATGGATTTAATGGCACATCATAGTCGTGGAAAAATCATCCTGCCTTCACAATCAAATGAGAATGAATGCCTTGCGAGCAATAAAATCTGAATGATGTTCTCCTGTTCAAAATATTTTTTAGACATGTTATTGCAAGAAAATTGGCTACAGATTATGGAAAAACAGTCTATTTACAAGAAACAGTCTATTTATACCACTGATCAATATAATTATTATTATTTTTATTTATTTATTTTTTCTTGTTGAGCAAAACTTTTCTCTTTTGGGTGTTCTCTTTGGGATATTTTGGCCACTTGGGAAAAAACTATTTATACAATACATGTACAGTGTACACACAAAAAGTGGTTATGTTATGCAGTTAGGTATGCTATTTATATTTTATTTGACCCTTAATGTAACTTACAGTAGCAGTCAATTAAAAAGCCACCAAATTTGAAGCACATTTTAGGATTAAAACTGCTATGAAAACTGGTGTTAACTACCAGTCTATATAATATAATATAATATAATATAATATAATATAATATAATATAATATAATATAATATAATATAATATAATATAATATACCATGAGTACCCCAAACTTTGCTTCCGTACAATGCAATATTGTGAGACAGATTCAAAATGGTATTTCAAATTGGATAGATTTGTTTTAATGGCATAAAAAGCCCTTCTTGCATTCTATTTTAGTTCATTCACAGCCACATTGAGGTTTCTGTTTGCACTGAATTTCAACTGAAGGTATGTGTAGTTTGTGGCATGATCAATTTTGGTCATACCAAGAGGTAAAACTGTATTTATTAATTAAAAACAAAAAAAAATTCTGAAAAAACAAAAAAACTACGTTTAAACTTTGTTTTAGTTGCAGGTTAATAGTTAGGGCCCAGGTCTGATAGAACTGATGCAGGATGTCTAGGTTCTGCTAGACCCTCTTCTGTTGTTGACAGCAGGATGAGATCATCTGCATACAGGAGGAAAAATGGTTTGATCAATAAGTTATACCAACATCATATTTTTACATTGCTTGAACTCAGCATAATAAATTAAGCAACTTTGTTGTATAATTTATATAAGATTCAATTGACTTAAACATGCAAGGTGATAGTACTGAAACATTTAAGGCATTTTTATTTTTTTATTTCTTTTTATTTTTACAGTGTGCTGGTGATTGTTCTAGTAGTAATTTATTAATGTATATATATATATATATATATATATATATATATATATATATATATATATATATATATATATATATATATATATATATATATATGTATATATATATATATATATATATATATATATATATATATATATATATATATATATATATATATATATATTGAAGAGGGTCAGTGATAGTGGGCAGCCCTGTCTCACACCACACCCTTGACTGCACATTTATTGTTTGAATAAATGGTGTCCCATTCACTGGCAACAGGTCTATATTTATATGGACATTTGGGTGTGTTTTATGTAAATGACTTACCACGGGCACACGGTCGCTCATTTAGAATACTCTAAATTCATCAACATTTGAATGAGGTTAAGAACAAATTCATGTGCTTATGCACATGTTATGAATTAGGTTGATAATAGGTGGATTTTATTGAGAATTTCAGATGTGTGTGCATATAACAATAGCATATTATTAGTGAATGATGTTGTATGTTTTGCCAGCTATACTAATTTCTGAAAGTTTAAACAGTATACAGATTAAATCAAATGTTTTCTGGAAATCTACAAAGCAATTTTGAATTTGTTTTGTTTGATGTATTTGTGTGTGTGTGTGTGTGTGTGTGTGTGTGTGTGTGTGTGTGTGTGTGTGTGTGTGTGTGTGTGTGTGTGTGTTGGTAAGGAAGCTTATGAGCTTTTGTTGATAATGCTGCAAAACAACTTCCCTAGATTACTGCTGACACAAATGCCTCTGTTGTTTGGATCTCATTTATCTTCACTTTTGAAAATGGATGATATGAGCCCTCTATTTGATGTCATGGAAAACACTCTAACCACTTCACTCTAACCATTGTCATATATAATATAATATATATATATATATATATATATATATATATATATATATATATATATATATATATATATATATATATATATATATATATATACTCACCTAAAGGATTATTAGGAACACATACTAATACTGTGTTCTTTAGAAAAGCATTCTTTAGAAATGTTGGCCCATATTGATAGGATAGCATCTTGCAGTTGATGGAGATTTGTGGGATGCACATCCAGGGCATGAAGCTCCCGTTCCTCCACATCCCAAATATGCTCTATTGGGTTGAGATCTGGTGACTTTGGGGGCCATTTTAGTTCAGTGAACTCATTGTCATGTTTAAGAAACCAGTTTGAAATGATTCAAGCTTTGTGACATGGTGCATTATCCTGCTGGAAGTAGCCATCAGAGGATTGTTACATGGTGGTCATAAAGGGATGGACATGGTCAGAAACAATGCTCAGGTAGGCCGTGGCATTTAAACGATGCCCAATTGGCACTAAGGGGCCTAAAGTGTGCCAAGAAAACATCCTCCACACCATTACACCACCACCACCACCAGCCTGCACAGTGGTAACAATGCATGATGGATTCATGTTCTCATTCTGTTTACGCCAAATTCTGACTCTACCATCTGAATGTCTCAACAGAAATCGAGGCTCATCAGACCAGGCAACATTTTACCAGTCTTCAACTGTCCAATTTTGGTGAGCTTGTGCAAATTGTAGCCTCTTTTTCCTATTTGTAGTGGAGATGAGTGGTACCCGGTGGGGTCTTCTACTGTTGTAGCCCATCCGCCTCAAGGTTGTGCGCGTTGTGGCTTCATAAATGCTTTGCTGCATACCTCGGTTGTAACGAGTGGTTATTTCAGTCAAAGTTGCTTTTCTATCAGCTTGAATCAGTTGGCCCATTCTCCTCTGACCTCTAGCATCAACAAGGCATTTTCACCCACAGGACTGCCGCATACTGGATGTTTTTCCCTTTTCACACCATTCTTTGTAAACCCTAGAAATGGTAGAAATACTTAGACCGGCCCGCCTGGCACCAACAAACATGCCATGCTCAAAATTGCTTAAATCACCTTTCTTTCCCATTCTGACATTCAGTTTGGAGTTCAGGAGATTGTCTTGACCACACCCCTAAATGCATCGAAGCAACTGCCATGTGATTGGTTGAATAGATAATTGCATTAATGAGAAACTGAACAGGTGGTCCTAATAATCCTTTAGGTGAGTGTATATATATATATATATATATATATATATATATATATATATATATATATATATATTTCTTTTTTAGTAAACAGTGGTTTATTGAACAAATTGTGTCTGTCCTTAAATTAATTAAATTATAACTTAAAAGTTTCTCTTTTTATTTTTAAATAGGCGATGATAATTCATATTGATATGCAAACTTCAAATAAGGCAGTTTTTGCTTTAACTTCTAAATCTAAGTATACAATGATGCTTTACTCCAATTTGTGCATAATCATAATATATAATGTGATATTATAAATATAATCATTTATTCACGCGACTATTATGCAGGAATGAGAAAGTAGTTCCTAGCCATATAGGTGTAGAAAATCGCAACTTTTCATTTTCAGTTGGTCTTAGCACACAATGTAACTGTAGAAGAGTCAAGTTTTAAATAGGAAAAATATTGAAAGTGTCTTTGGTCATTTTTTGAATGAGATGCTAATGGACTGATTAGAATCAATTATGTATGCTAAGCTATGAAAAAAGTGCTACCGCCAGATACAAAGATCGGCTGAATGGATTCAAAAACGGTAAAACTCAACTATTTAACTCTAGGGCAGTGGTTTTCAAACCTGTCCTGGAGGACCCCTAGTACTACACATTTTGCATGTCTCCCTCATCAAACACACCTGATTCAACTCATGAACTCATTAGCAGAGACTGCCAGACCTGAAGTGGGTGTGTCAAATATGGGAGACATACAAATGTGCAGGGCTGGGGGTCCTCCAGGACAGGTTTGAAAACCCCTGCTCTAGGGGACTTGGAAAATGAGCATTTTTTTTAAAAAAAGTGGAATGTTCCTTTAAGTAGAATATAGTGAATATATAGGCTAAAATAGTGCATATATTTAGACAATGAATGAATGAATGACTTTCCTGAGGTAAATGTTGACTAATACTATACGTGAAATCGTTTACAAGCTGTTTTATTGACGTCTTTCCGTGGTTGAAACACTGATTGAATGATTACAAGACATCCTCAACATAGAGATGTTGATTCATATATATATATATATATATATATGAATCAACATCTCTATGTTGAGGATGTCTTGTAATTTAGACAATGAATGAATGAATGACTATATGTAAATATGAATCAACATCTGTATGTTGAGGATGTCTTGTAATCATTCAATCAGTGTTTCAACCGCGGAAAGACGTCAAAAAAACAGCTTGTAAACAATTTCACGTATAGTATTAGTCAACATTTACCTCATTTAGTCATTCATTCATTCATTGTCTAAATATATGCACTATTTTAGCCTATATATTCACTATATTCTACTTAAAGGAACATTCCACTTTTTTAAACAATATATTGTTGGCTTAATAATGTACTACTATAAGGCATGGGATGCATATTTATTTATTTCTGTGTAAAAAATAGTCAACTTTTAACCAGCATCTTTGGGTTTTAATCAATCAATTTTTGAGGTCAGGGGAAACCCGGCACCAACAGGCTATTAAGACAATTAGTCAAGTAGTAGTTCTGGCAAACCGCCGACTATTGATTTTAAAATTGTGTAGTTTTGCACATAGTATATAGTACACATACTGTAGCTCCCTCAGTACTGCAACAAATATCAAATATATTTCAAAATAAGGACACTATTTAGATTTTGTGAGGTTTAATGTTCATCTGCATGATTTTTGTTTCACACATCTGGTACATAAAGTTAATTTTTACACCAAACATAATCCCCATGTAAAAAAAGACAAAAAAGTCAAAATGCTTCACATATGGAAGAATAACTAGCAGTGACACATACAATGATTGAGTTCATGTGTTCACGATGACTCAGACGATGATTTTCCTTTTACAAACATGAAGATATATTGTATACATCGTATGTATTAGAAAATATTAACAAAAAAGCTACAGCTCACGTGTATAAAACAAACGCAGGATTGCAAACATAGAAATGAAGTAAAATAATATCACAGTTTCAAAAGAAAAGAAAAACAATTTCATATTATCTGAGGCAGTAGGACAACAAAGAAAAATCAACTAGTGGCAAATAATGCATGATCTTCAGTGTTGAAAATATTAATAATAATAATACATGTGGCAGCAATAATGGAAAATATGTGACATGGGGACAGGATTTTCTTTCCAGCAATGCGACCCAGGAACCACAGATGATTCTAATGCTACACTAGTACACACATAGAAATCAATGCCAGACATAAAGGTGTGCACAGTAGGTAGCTTCACATATTGTTACCTAGCCCATAAACCACCGCAGAAGATACATTTTTAAAACCAATCCCAGACAACTCTAAGGGTTTCTCATTTATCACTTGTAACTTTCACATTGAGCACAAACATTTAGCACAAATATTTTTTTTTTTCTTTTCCAGCTTATACATTAGACATGGCCTATCAACATGAACGTCATTCTTGTCAGATGATCTCGTTCTTTGAAGAGGTCTGGCTGAGGTTGTAAAGAGGGCAGTGATTCGTATTGGCTCTTCATAGGGTTCAGGACTGAATATGTTCTAGAAGGTAACGGCATATTGAGGATCGTTCTCTAAAAAAATACATCAACATATGCTTTTCTTTCAAAAATAGCTTAATAAGGATGAACATTATGGATTGTCCCTGAAAAGGTTTTTGTGTAGGTCAACCAGTGAAAATGGTACATTTATAGTAGTTTGAAACAAAAAGCATTCTCACTATTCAGAGATGCTGCAAATTAAAGACATGGACTGCATGTATTCGCATGCATTTTCAAGGACAACCTACACTCATAAATACAGCAGCAACATAAATAAAACGCTTTATCTTTTAACAGCAAGCCTTCAAAGCAATAAATTGATACAAGAAGGTTATGATTATCTGGATCGCTTGAAACGTGGATGAGTGTCCTGATGAAAAGTATCCATTTATCCCTTAATCTTTGATAATACCAAATGTAAACATTTGTGTGGAAATAAATATGGAATGCTCTATTTCTTTGGTCACTACGAGCAACACGAGATGAAAGTGTTTATGGCGGCAAAATTTTTTACTTGTGATGTTGTGTCAGATGATATCTTATGAGAGGAAGTGAAATAGAGCCCTTTAATTTTTCCATTTAGAGAAGAGGGAACATTCACATTTTAGATTACAATAACTAAATATTTGATTGATATTTGGTACTATTCCGATATCTTTCGAGAAAGATGGGCACTGCCGATTTACCCATAAAATGCTGTTGCAGCAGAATCACTGTAGGGATGTTGTGCCATGTCACAATTTTGACAAAATGTCATTAGATAAATAAAATAGTATACTTCAACAGTCACTCAACCCAAGCATGTACAACAAGAAGCAAGCAAATATATTATAAAGAATGAAAGAGTAACAATTGATAAAAAGAAAAAAAAGAAAAGAAACTAAAAAGGTGACACAAAGTTAAAGAAACAGTTCTGTCATTATTTATTCCACCTCATGTCATTTCAAAACCATATGCCTTTGTTTTTTTAATTGAACACAAAACAAGACCTTTTAAATATTGTTCATGCAGCTCTTTTCTATGCACTCTTAAAAAATAAAGCTTCCAAAAAAAACTAAACAAACAAACAAAAACACCTTTGGTTCGCTAAAAAACCTTTTAGTAAACAGTTTTTAAAAATCTGAAGAACCTTTTCTACTAAAAATAACCTGTTTGTGCAATGGTAAGATTCCATGGAGGTTAAAGGTTCTTCACGGAACCATCAAGGCCAGTAAAGAACCTTTATTTTTAAGAGTGTAAAAGCTCCAAAAAAAACCCCACTTTTAAATATTGTTCGCATAGCTCGTCCATACATGCTCCAAAATGGCAGCCACCACCAGCTTTTTTGATCATTTTCACAAACATGTCATGGACCCCAGAATAATTTGTTCAACCTTTTCAAAAGGTACACTTTTGTACCTAAAGGGTGCACATTGTCCTAAAATGTACATATTAGTAGATAAAAGGAACAAAAGTGTACCTTTTGAAGAGGTACCGCCACAGTGACAGCTTTTGTACATTTTTTTTTTCTGAGAGTGCTGTATAAATATCTGAACAATATATCAAAAGAACACATGAAAACTTGAGTAAGTTTCATAAAAAAGTTACATTTTGAACAACTTATATCTTTTTTGCCAGTATTTTGATCCAGAGATTCTTTACTCTCTAACACAGAAAGTTCCAAATTTCGTCAATTGTGGGGAAAGAGTTAAAGTAACATAAAACTCCATATGATGTTGATGGTACTTCTATGGAGTTCTATGGAGAACTGTCTATTGGAGAACATCTGTGAGAAGGTTATTCAAAATTTAAAATTTGGGTTCCACGAAAAAACACCAACATACACTTTGAAATATAAGCTTGCATGAATAATGACAGAACGTTTCTTTTCAGGTGATTATTTCTTGAAATATTGTAAATGGTCAGACACTTGGCAGAATTGGAATAAAGAAAGGTAAGTTCTAAGAGAGGAAAAGCGAAGGCTTATACCCTGTGTTCAGGAGAAGTGAGGTGTGCTGTTGTGAGAGGTGGGAGGGTGTAGAGTAGTGGTGTTTCTAAAATTACAGCACGAGACTAAGGGAACCTAACCACAGCCTCATAGTGAAACATGCAGTGCACAATACACACGGTTTCAGGTCCACAAACTACTGACACTTTTATTCATTGTTCCGAGAGACCGCCCGCATCCTGATGTGGCCAGCGCAGGACAACAGTAAAAAGGAAGGAAGTGTTGTTCTCTCCAGGTGTGACTTGTAATAGCTATCCTGTATGGGAAGGGCAACAGAGCTCTCCCAGCTCGGAGGGCCGTGGGACTAGACGGATTGCTCTTTGGGAAAGTTAAATGGGGGTCGGGGGGCTGGAGGGGCGGCGTTGGGCTGGAAGGTGTACATGGGGGTGTTGGTAGGGGGCTGGGTGTAAGGGTGCTGGGGAAGAAAGGTAACAGGGGGGTAGGCAGAAGGAGGCGGAGGTTCAACAAATTTTTCCTGGTTGCCCGGATGATGGCAGCTCACATAGTCAGCTGGGTTCGGTAGCTCTTCGTTCCCAGAGTTCTGTGGAAACAAGCACATTTAAGCAATCGGTGAAAGATACACTGAAATGACACCACAAAAGGCCTTTCAAATAATTTACACTAAACTGAAGATACTGCCAATACATTCACTGACAGGACATATTCATGAACATATTCATGAACATAACACACATATTCATGAAATAACCCCCGTAGCAGATCTATACAGGTGGAGCTGGGGATGATGGAGGGTTTCTGAAAGCACAATGCAGACTGCAACAACAAACAGTGCCAAGTATTTGAATGTTGAGCAGTAAGATTATTGGCTGCTGATGCCACAGCAACCAGTCAGCTGCGCTATTACAAATGATACCAAACTGAATTAAGGACCTATCATAATAATATATACAAATAAACATTCTATGCAACTTAATACATAGTGACATCATCTGCAACATTTGTCTTTGGACATCTAAGAGTCACATGACACTTGTATTGAAGTCCTGATGTGAGTCATGTGAAATAACGTAAAAACGGCAGTGAAACAAATTATTTGGAAAACATGTATTCATACAATATATATATATATATATATATATATACTATAAAAATATACTGTAAAATTATATAAATACAGTATTTGATATTGCTGTGATGATCTTGCAGATAATATAAAATTAAGCAACACAGTGAATATCTTGATTAAAATACAATGTGATCTAACTCTTCAAGCATTTCATCAGATATGATCAATTATTCTTCATTGTCCTGCATGTGACTGAGAGTGCAAACCTCAGAAGCAACATGTTGAGCAAAAACATAAATATTGATGCATTGAAAAGTCACTAAAAAGCTGAAAATATTTGCTATATCCCCACCTCTACCCTGCACGGTAAGTTTAATATTATAAAGTATATTGCTTCCGGAGTCTGATGCCACTAATCCTTTTTTCTTCTCTTTCTGTGTTTACAATACTTCATTATTTGAAGTCCAGTGTAAAGACAAACACAATAATCTGACACAAAAGTATATATGTACATTTAAACTGGATATAATTTTCTCAAGGAAATAAACTTCTTCATTTACAACTTTTAAGTTGACAAAGGCCATTCCAAACTGAAATAATCATTTTGTGTTAAAGCCATGAGTTACAAAGAATGAAAATGAAAATAATGAAAAACAGATTGGAATATGACAAACAATAAAGTGAAAGGAAGTAATGAGGAAATGCAGTGTAGAGAGAAGGAAAGAGAGGCCATGTTTGCACCTGGTGTTACAGTCAGTAGCCATGTTTCCACTGTCGGGCCAGTGCGAGCCAAGGCTTTCATCGTGCCAGGCCAGGCCGGGCCGGGCTAATAACCAATGTCAAGCAAAAAGCTCTGCATCGCTTCATTAAAACCCACCCGTAACACCTCTCTGGAACAGCGTCACACAAACCCATCATCTCACCAACAAATGTATGTTTTATTAGAAAACGAATCAGAAAATCACTGGAAACTAGCGAAAAACAAAAGAAAAAACAACCTGATAAAAGTGGCCGTTTGTTGCCATTTGTGTTGTTAACTTAAAGATTTAAAACCCAAGCATCAATATTTTACCACAGTTTTACAATAATAAGTGATACATTGATCATAATACATTAATTGGTCGAGATTACACATTAGTCACAAAGAAATAAAGTGGTATTTAGAAAGAAAGAGGACACGCATATTTATTTGTGTCAGGTTTGTTTCTGTTTTTTTTATTTGTAGAAAAGGGACAGTTTATCACATTTAGAGAGAACAATCCCTTCTACATATTTTCCAACAAAAATACGACTTGAGAACTCTCTCCAGTGACAGTCCCAATAAAAGCTATATTTTCAATCTGAAAAAACAGGAGGAAGCTCCCGAAAACCGGAGTTGCTTTACTTCATGACATATACAGACCTAAATATGGATATCAGACAATCCGGTATAAAGAGACGAGATGCACTGACAGATAAAATCAATAAATGATTGTGATAAGCTATATGAAATGTCTGATTTCTTCAAGCAGTCGTATTTGCCATGTTTACTATGGTAATGGTCAGCGCAAATAGTCTTTTGCATGGCATATAAATATTTATGCCATATACAGTGATCAGAATCCACATCGGATCACAAACAGAAGTTATTCAAACATTCGCTGCTGTCTGAAAATGAGTTGCTGGTATACAAAATCACCTGCGGCACCAGCACTGCCTTCTCCAGACTTAGATAAACCCCGCCTTTGTTCAAACCCACTCTTCAAGCCCGAGCTGGCCCGCTTTGGACCAAGGTATTTGGCGGGCCAAAAAACCCTGGCCGCTTGCCCATAGGAAGCTCCGACGAGGCCTGATCAAGCCCCGGAAGTGATAGTGGATAAGCAACTGGCCCTGGCACACACTAGCACCCCCGCTTATGGCCCGGCAGTGGAAATGCGGCTAGTGAAATCAAAATTGTCTCTGTTTGCTTCATGCATGTTTTCCCTAACTATCTGAAAGTGGTACAAGGGACTTGATTGCAAAATGTTTTGGACCCTCTTTAAGCCTGTATTTAGAACAGACCACTTGTGATCGGATCGATTAAGAAGAATGTTAATACCAGGTGTAAATAGGACCAGAGAGAAAGCATACAATAAAAGTGTAATGGAAATGTGACTTACACAGAATCCCCAAGCATCTTTACGTCTATGACAATGATGATTCCCACTCTGTAAGCAGTATTGTAATGGAAGGAGCAACAATTTCAATATAAACACCAAACGATGTTCCTCAGGGCTCACCCCTGGGCCATTTTCTTTTCTTAAAGCTGACAGTGAAATATGCAAGCTAGACACATGAGGTTTAGATGGCAGCTGGATTCAGAACTCAGAGTGGGAATGGACAGATGAATGTGTGAAAGAATCTGTTCACACATTCATCAGATGTCGTAGACATCTTTGTGAGCACATATCTGTCAAAATTAAACTTGTGGCAGTGGCTATTTTTTGTATAATAATAATATGATTTTGTAACATCTATTTCTGCACAAAGAGCTTGGAATTAAAATAAAGAATAATGAAAAGAACTGTAGTGCCTTAATGTAAAGAGTAGCTCCTAGTGACAACATTTTTGGAAAATTCTTAGAAGGGTGGGCATTTCTTCTTAAATTTAAAGAAACAATCCTAGTAAAGAAGAAAATAATTCAGAAAGCATCTTAACTCTTAAGAGGTCTTAAAGGGGTACTTCAGCGCTGGGAAGATGCATCTGTATTTAAACTGGGTCATTTATGTAGTAGAAATGTGAAATTATTTTTTAAATTGATGCCTTCTAGACTGAGAAAAGACAGAACATTTATTTTTGTCTCATGGGGATGAAAGAAAACATTTCCCAGAACGCACTTGCTTCACTGCCCTGCAGTGAAGCAACTCTAGGCACGGCTACTGGATTACTGGATCACTTGCCCACTGCATTCATTTTCATAAAATCAGTTCAGTAAGAGACACTACAATTAAAAGCTGAACGTGTCTGTTCAATATAATGTGAGTGAGCCGATTGAGTGTCACGGCACAAACGCAGCAGGAGTCAGGTTACATTCATCACATGAGCTGAGGTAATCGCGGCTGCCTTCACAGCGTGTGTTTAGTCTGGCGCATTTTCAGATCATGTCTTTGGACGCTTAACTTTGATAGGAATTCATTTGAGAAGTTGAAACACTCTCCACCGCTCCGTTTACATCAATCCTCGCAGCACCCTGAGCCGAGTGCTGTGAGTGTGATGTTGAAAACATGCGGAAATAGCGCCTACTGCTGGCTGTAGTCTTTAGCCTCTAGCCAAAAAATGACGATATCGGAGGATTTTTTTCTGAAAATAAAATACATAATTCTCTCATACGATACTAGTACGATAATTTGAATATACTCCCGGGTTTCTACTGATACAAAGCTTGATGCTAATCGCTGAAGTAACCCTTTAAGGTCCAAAATTGTTAGGAATACGGACGAGGACTTTTAAGAGGCTTAAGAGTTTCTTTAGCAGCAGAGAAAATGGATGAAACTCGAAGGGGGAGAAGAAATGTGCTGCACACAATGCATGAGTGAATTAATAAGACACTACACATTAGATCGTACAGGGATCATGTTTGTGACTGATCTTATTAGAGACATGGTAACATCTACGACACAGCGCAGAAATGCCATAGCGCCAGAAATGGAAGTAATCACTACATTAACACATTTGGCAACTGGAAAAATGCAACTATGCAGCAGTGATGATTCGGGTCAGTCACAACCTTCTATAAGCATCGTGATCACAGAATTACTGCAATTTCAGAATCTTATTGTGTCGCTGCTCCTATCAAATCAAAAACATTAAGTACAACATTAACAGCATGGTAAATAAATATACATATTATATACATATATATATACATATATATATATATATTATATATATATACATATATATATATATATATATTATGTATGTGTGAGAGAGAGAGAGAGAGCGAGAGAGAGAAAATGGTAAAAAATTATCTCTGTAATTTTAAAGTGAAGGTTTATATAGACTCTATACTTAAAAGCATTATTTTTTCCCCCTTCTTAGTCAACCAACCAATCACAGTCTTCAAAAGACTGTCATACATAGCAACGAGGTCAGCCCTGCCTCCTCACTAAGATAAACGTTTTTGTATTTTCCTCGGTCAGAGCTGCTCTCAGATCGGTCCTGAATAACTCTTAAGCTAAGACTCCTACATGGAAGTTTTTAATGTAAATTGGGAGCTTCTTGAGAGGATTCTTAGAAGCTTTAAGAATACGGGCCCTGATCTTTTAAATCATTAAGGTGATACGTTTTCTGAACAACAGAAAGCTGTCACTATATAGCTACTTCAGATGCACAAGGACTTGACGTGATCAGCGACCATATTCACAAAACATTTTATCTTACCACTAAGAGTTCTCCTAAATTGCAGTAAAAGTTCTTAGTTACGAGTTTTCTCTTAAAACCTATTCACAAAGCTGCTGAGAACAAATTTTACTAAGGAATAGAGAGAAGTCTTAAGCTTAGAGTAAGGGCGGGGTTGGCCTCATTGCTATGGATGATGTCATCTTGCTTACTAACTATGACCACAGTGAGTGGCTGATAGGAGAGGGTCTCTGTCATTGATTTAGATATAGAAATATCTTGTCATGTTGCCATATTCAAATAAAATGTTTAAAATTAGAATGTTGCCATATTGAAATAAAGATTTTAAAAAGTAGGCCAAGTGTCACAAATTAATCTAGTATATTTTCAGCGAATTGTCAGCCTCGTACATGTCTGCATCTCGAGACATTGCAGAATTCAAGCGAAAATTATGTTTTATAAACAAAGTTCGTGAGGAGCACGTTCAAATGGTCTATCTAATCAGGTATATACACAGCCGAGAGCTGACTCCCCAAGTTACCTCATAGGTTTTCTGTATCCCTCCCCCACCCGTTCCTCACTCATGGTCTGCAATGCAGGGCAGAACTCTGGGGCTGAATCCGAAATCGCCCCCTAAACCCTCGTTCACTATTCCCTACGGCAGTCCACTATTACAACCCCAAATCAGAAAAAGTTGGGACAGTATGGAAAACACAAACAAAAAAGAAAGCAGTGATTTCTAAATTTACTTTGACTTGTATTTCATTGCAGACAATATGAACACAAAATATTTCATGTTTTGTCTGGTCAACTTCATGTCAATTGTAAATATGCATCCTTTCCTTTCATTCAGACCTGCAACACATTTAAAAAAAGATGGTACAGGAGCAATTTAGGGCTAGTAATGAGGTAAAATGGTTAAATAATTATGTGATTTGAAACAGGTGATGTCAACAGGTGATTGTAATTATGATTTGTTACAAAAGCAGCATCCAAGAAAGGTCTAATCCTTTAGGAGCAAAGATGGGCAGAGGATCGCCAGTTTGCCAACAAATACGTGAGAAAATTATTGAAATGTTTAAAAACAATGTTCCTCAAAGAAAGATAGGAAGAGATTTGGATATTTCACATTCAACAGTGCATAAAATTATTAAAAGATTCAAGGAATCAGTGCGTAAATGACAAGGGCGCAAACCTAAGCTGAACAAACGTAATCTCCGATCCCTCAGGCGGCACTGCATCAAGAATCGTCATTCATCTATAAGCGATATCACCAAATGGGCTCAGGACTACTTTGGCAAACCTTTGTCAAGTACCACAATAAGTAGTTACATCCACAAATGGTAGTTAAAACTGTACTGTGCCAAAAGGAAGCCCTATGTTAACAGTGTCCAGAAGCGCCGTTGACTTCTCTGGGCTCAGAGGCATCTGGAATGGACCATCACACAGTGGAAACGTGTCCTGTGGTCAGATGAATCAGTATTTCAGGTATTTTTTGGGAGGAATGGACGCCGTGTGCTCCGGACCAAAGAAGAAAAGGATCATCCAGACTGTTACCAGCAACAAGTCCAAAAGCCAGGGTCTGTCATGGTATGGGGTTGTGTCAGTGCCCTTGGCAAAGGTAACTTGCACTTCTGTGAAGGCACCATTAATGCTGAAAAGTACATAGAGATTTTGGAGCATAATATGCTGCCTTCAAGAAGACATCTTTTCCAGGGACGTCCATGCATATTTCAACAAGACAATGCAAACCACATTCTGCACACTTTACAAAGTCCTGGCTGCAGAAGAAGAGGGTACGGGTACTTGACTGGCCTGCCTGCAGTCCCGACCTGTGTCCAATAGAGAATGTGTGGGCCATTTTGAAGTGCAAAATGCGACAACGAAGACCCCGTACTGTTGCCCACCTTAAGACTTGTTTGCAGGAAGAATGGGATAAAATTACACCTGAAACACTTCATCACTTGGTGTCTTCTGTCCCTAAACGTCTTGCAGGTCTGACAGGAAAGGATGCATATTTACAAATTACATGAAGTTGACCAGACAAAATATGAAATATTTTTGTTCATATTGTCTGCAATGAAATAAAAGTCAAAGTAAATTTAGAAATCACTTCTTTTTTTTAATCTTTTTTTTTTTTGCGTTTTCCATACTGTCCCAACTTTTTATGATTTGGGGTTGTACAGTTCACTTGAAGGAGTGAATGAAAACGAGTGAGTGAAGTCGGACAGCCGTTGAGTGTACATCAGCTATACACTCGTTATTGCGGTGCAGTGTGGGATTGAATGAGTGTACTTGAACATGTCCACTATGGTTTCGGACACCACTACAAATGGCTGTCCCTTCAAATAGTACCCTACTATATAGACTTAATAGATTTCGGATTCAGCCTGGGTTTGGGCTAAATACCAAAGCTCGGGCCTAATATGCTTATATTTTTTTAATCTATTCGATCATTTGTACGTGCAAACTCGTAAAATATAGTGTCTTTGCGTGGATTGCGGCAACAGCCAGATTGTTTAGTGATTTGGTCTTAGTGACTTAGGAGTCCTCTTGACTACTCCTAGCGTTTCATGGATTTAGGAGCTAGTTTTAGCGCTAAAATGCTTTGTGAAATACTCTTAGAGCTGAAATTTAGGAGTCTTAAAATTAGGACTGACACGCCCATTATTTTTAAGAGTTTCTCCTAAATTGGCAAGTTAGTAGCTACTTTAAGCCTTAAGATGTTTTGTGAATACGGCCCCTTGAGTACAATGTTACAGAGAGTTCAATCTTTATGCTTTTTCAGCAATATCAAATACCTTCACTGGCTTCAGCTGTGCAAAGAACAAAAAGCTGCTTGGCTTTAGACTCGCCTATTATCATTTGTTTGATAATGCATAAGATGCAGTAGGAGATAACTGAACATAAAGCAATAGTTTACCCAAGAATGAACACTGTTATCGCTTACGTAAGGAATAATTGATATGTGCATAATTTTTCTAATAATTAATTAGCCCGGAGTCAATTATTCAGCTTATACTATGGTTACCACACCTCTAAACACTGTTCAGATAATGAATTTCAAAACATTTGTCAGGTTTTGTCCTTAAAATGCTTTTGTGTGCAGAACTAATTTCTTTTATTCATATAAACCCAAGCTAATTTTAAAACAATATATAATTTTAAAGCTAGTAACGAAGGCTTGAGCCATATTGATAGCAGACTAATGCAGTTATTAATGCTGTGTGTGTGTGTGTGTGTGTGTGTGTGTGTGTGTGTGTGTGTGTGTGTGTGTGTGTGTGTGTGTGTGTGTGTGTGTGTGTGTGTGTGTGTGTGTGTGTGTGTGTGTGTAAAAGGATCATCCAGACTGTTACCAGCAACAAGTCCAAAAGCCAGGGTCTGTCATGGTATGGGGTTGTGTAAGTGCCCTTGGCAAAGGTAACTTGCACTTCTGTGAAGGCACCATTAATGCTGAAAAGTACATAGAGATTTTGGAGCATAATATGCTGCCTTCAAGAAGACATCTTTTCCAGGTTTTGTCCTTAAAATGCTTTTGTGTGCAGAACTAATTTCTTTTATTCATATAAACCCAAGCTAATTTTAAAACAATATATAATTTTAAAGCTAGTAACGAAGGCTTGAGCCATATTGATAGCAGACTAATGCAGTTATTAATGCTGTGTGTGTGTGTGTGTGTGTGTGTGTGTGTGTGTGTGTGTGTGTGTGTGTCTCTCAAGTGTTCGGCAGCAGCGTCTACTAATACGAAACTATAAGAACAGCGTCGTTATTACCTCGCTGAGGAATGTGATGTAGCTTTTAAGTTGCTAAACTATTTTTACTGATGAACTCGCCAGAGCAGCGCTGACAACATGTTTCTTTTGCTGTTATCGGCTGTAAAGACATTTGAAATAACTGAAATAATTTGGCAAAGTGATATGGAACTATAATGTGACCTGCCTTAAAATACATTTGCTGTGCATTTCCCTGAAAATAATTGCACACCATAGAATGTTCGTCAACCTATCAGATTCAAGCATTCAACAGCCCCGTAGTATAATGACTCTTATGTCAAACCCATATTAAATCTTTCTCCCATGGAACACAAAGTAAATTTAACATAATGTGTATTTTTCTATTTGTCCACAATCTGAATGGGAACCAGCAGGACATTGTCTTAGGTATTTCCTTTTGTGTCCCATGCACGAAAAGCGTGTTTCCTCTGGTGGCATAGTTAGCCCTGTAGCCATTAGACAAAACATATTTGCTTTCTGGCTACTAAGAACATCAGTCTTGTTCATTAGATCTCTAAAGACAAAAATTACTGGACGAAATGCTGGTTTAACCATGCACTCAGAGTTTCAAAAAGGGTTTTGTTTAAATAAATTTAAACATATAGTCTCTTTTTTGGTCTTTATTTAACTGGTTGTCAAGGAAACAGACACAGAAAGTGAAATTAGTGCTAAACCACGTTTAAACAACAATCTGTTCATTGTGCTAGTTCAGAAGGAGCCTTGCCTATTGATCGTAGCAGAAGTTTGAATGCACATAGTGCAAGGTACAGATGACTGAAATATACATCTCTTTAATTATTACAAAATTCGTCTGATTAAAAAACAAAATGAGGAATAATACAAAATGATGTTTATACCAAGTTACAGTCCACAGATAAGAACTAAGGGGTTAATTTGCTGCTTTGTGGAAAATAAACAGAAAAAAAAAAAAAAAAAAAAAACTAATAAGCTACCAAACAACACAGCGGAACTAAATTTATTTTTACAGTCTTTGTTTGAACTCTGATATTAGAGCACTTCTATACATATGCACAAACACAAAAACATCTGCTTCCTTTTCTTAAAAAGCATACATAATGAAATGTCTACAGATGGAAGAGGTGAGCCATTTTGACAGCACCTTTCTCAGAGACAGTGTGGGATTCAGAGAGACACTTCACTCCTGCATAAAATGCAGCAACTAATCTAAATGAAAATCACTGGCCGAATAAGAAGCCCTTTTTTTCTTTCTTTTTTCCAATACCTTCAACAGTGAGGTAGGCGAGTAGGGGTCTCTCTGATAGTCCACCTTGGGGAATTTGACCTAAATAGGCTTCTTTTATCTCCTTTGACAATGTAATGATTCCCCCATCGCAGCATTGCCGCGTTCCAGAACTTTGGAATTTGCCAAAGCAATTATTTCACTATCTTCAGAGAAGGACTTTGACCTTCTGGCCTGTCTAGTGGCTCTACATAAAGCCAGTTACAATGCTGATTGAAAATGCTTTCAAATAATATGTACTGATTGAAATGGACCTCTTTTTTGTACCCCATTTAGGAAAGGTGGAATCCAGAGTTTATCTGTCAGTCATTCTTGAGTGCTCCTTTGAGCATGTAAGACATGCCTCTATTTTTCCTTTCACTGATCTGAACAGAGGAATTATATGCACGCTGTTGTATGGGATCCACAGAGACACAGTACAGCCAATTAGAAAACATATTCAAGCCATAGCTTAATATTCTATTTCTTTTGGATTACTTCAGGAGAACATTTCAGGAAAAGCAATTCTGAAAAACAGGAGCCCATAAGTGGATTTCTAAAAGACTTAGGCTGTGTGTCCACCAAAGCGTTTTTTTCATGCGGCTGACTGGCATATTCACTTGTTTTCAATGGGAGAGCCGCGTTTTTAGAACGCCATGAGCGTAACGAGGCACTGAACGAGTATTTCACGCTCAAGCACTGAGCGTTTGGTGTTTTTTACTGGTCGAAGAGAGTTAAAGAATGCTACATCACTGTGCTCATCACTGTCACTTTTCACCCAGCCGTCCAATCACAGAGGAGGAGGGTTGGACAAATGCAACACCGACCAACCGTCTAAATTTGCATGTACAATGTCAACAGATGGAAACAAGCAGCATAATAACGGAACTAAATAATTTAAAACAAGAGCCAGAGCAAATACTTAACATTGTATCGGCATCTTTATATATAATCAATACAGAAACAAACTATCTGTGAAATGAGATAGTTACACTTCCGCGGATATTCCTTATCATAGCAAGCAAAGAGTCTCAACTGAAAAAAACGCTGCACTGCCAAAACGTGCTCACAGCAAGACGTTTTCAGCAGAGCGCCTAGCGTTTTCAGCTGGCTAAAAACGGTTTGGTGGACACGTGGCCTTAACTCTTTCCCGCCAAACACAGAATTTTCCATTATTTGTGAGAAAACGCTTCACCGCCAAACACAGAATTTTCCGGGTCAATCAGAACACGGAATGTTTTCACTGTTAGACGCTAGGGGGAGCTATTACGCATCTCCTGTATGAGTACTGAATCTCCAGATCAAAACACACAGCAAGTAAGACGGAGTAAAGCAAGTGATTGCATGTAAACAGATGCATATGTAAAATAACGTGATTGTTAACATGAATCAAAACTATCTAATGTTACTGAATGAAATGTGGACCCTGGACGGGCTACAGGACTGTGCAAGCATTAGAGGTGTTGATGAACTCGATCTACTCCATCTGTGGTTGATCATCGCTCTGAATCTGATCTAAATGTAGTTTTTCACAAAATGGATGCCAGCCAAATTTAGCCCCGCCCACAAAATTTTTTGATCTGGGAATTCGGTCTGGACTTGATCCATAGACGAGTTATTATGCCCAAACAGAAACTGTTCGGACCAATGAAATTGTCAGGGGGGGCTTTAGACGATGATGGACAGATGATAAACAGTAATGTAATCATCCACGTCATTGAAGGCGCTTGGGTTGAATTTGCTCTTATCCTAAGCGGAGAGCTTGTTCGTATATGCATTCACCTTCACTGTTTCTCTCAGAAATGATGATTGTGTTGGTAAGTACACTGTGTATCCTTAATTATTTTTTGTACAACACTGGCAAAGATAGTTTACACTCATCTTTTTCTTCTAACGTTACTGAATCCATCGCGTGTGCAGACAGGGTTGCCATGTTTTTTTGCAATGTCGAGCAATTGCTACTCAAAACTATAGCCCGAAACAATAGCTTTCCGAGGAGGTTCTCCGGCAAAAAAATGGCGTTTGGCTGGCAAAATATGTTATTTTGGCAAGTTTGCCTGCTAAACTTCGCATTCCTGGGTCTATATATCACATAATTGGGGTCGCTTCAACCCGCGGACATGATGAACAACCCGCAGGAAAAACACGGACTTGGCAACACAGTGCAGTTGAGTTTTGTTGACATTTGACAACTAACGTTACGCGTCGCTCCGTTGCTCTGATTGGTTGTAGGTTTATCCAATTCTTTATCCAGTCTTTCCTGGTTCGGTTGAAACACGCCCCATAATCAAAGCCCAATGGAGCAGTTTCAGACTCATATTCTGACTAGAATTGAGTATGACCACGTCAGGCTAGATTTTCTCAGCTTTTTTTTCAAAATGTTGCTTTTATGAAACTTACCCATATTCAAGTGTTGATAAAAAAGGAATGCATGAAGCTAGAATAAAACTTTTTTTTTTGTTTGTTTGTTTAAAAGAAGAGGGCCAGCTCTTTCTTTTGATATAGTGTATTCTCAGATATTCATAAAACAAAATATTCTATGGGCTATTAAATTTAGGTGAAAATGGTCAAAAACTCTGGCGGTGGCTGGCAAATTTTTTAAAAACGCTGGCGGGGAAAGAGTTAAGGTCCTAAAAAGACACACCAGACCTTCTAAAGCTACATAAATGATGTGTCAGCAGCCATATCACCCTGTAGCCCAAGACTGGTTTCCCACTGAAGCTAAGCAGGGCTGAGCCTGCTCAGTACCTGGATGGGAGACCAACTGGGAAAACTAGGTAGCTGCTGGTAGAGGTGTTAGTGAGGCCAGAAGGGGGTGCGCACCCTGTGGTCTGTGTGAGTCCTAACGCCCCAGTATAGTGATGGGGACACTATACTGTCAATAAGCACCGTCCTTTGGATGAGATGATAAACCGTGGTCCTAAATCTCTGTGGTCATTAAAAAGCCAGATTTGCCCATTGGCCTCTGTTCATCATGGCCTCCTAATCATCCCCATATACAGTATATATATATATATATATATATATATATATATATATATATATATATATATATATATATATATATATATATATATATATATATACTCACCTAAAGGATTATTAGGACCACCTGTTCAATTTCTCATTAATGCAATTACCTATTCAACCAATCACATGGGAGTTGCTTCGATGCAATTAGGGATGTGGCCCTGGTCAAGACAATCTCCTGAACTCCAAACTGAATGTCAGAATCGGAAAGAAAGGTGATTTAAGCAATTTTGAGCGTGGCATGTTTGTTCAAGCTGATATAAGAGCAACTTTGACTGAAATAACCACTCGTTACAACAGAGGTATGCAGCAAAGCATTTGTGAAGCCACAACACGCACAACCTTGAGGCGGATGGGCTACAACAGTAGAAGACCCCACCGGGTACCACTTATCTCCACTACAAATAGGAAAAAAAGGCTACAATTTGCACGAGCTCACCAAAATTAGACAGTTGAAGATTGGAAAAATGTTGCCTGGTCTGATGAGCCTCGATTTCTGTTATGACATTCAGATGTTAGAGTCAGAATTTGGCGTAAACAGAATGAGAACATGAATCCATCATGCCTTGTTACCACT
This sequence comes from Gobiocypris rarus, assembly GCA_023029165.1. Lineage (NCBI taxonomy): Eukaryota > Metazoa > Chordata > Actinopteri > Cypriniformes > Gobionidae > Gobiocypris > Gobiocypris rarus. The sequence continues at coordinate 34,001,799 of CM040918.1, read as the reverse complement.
GTGCAGGCTGGTGGTGGTGGTGTAATGGTGTGGGGGATGTTTTCTTGGCACACTTTAGGCCCCTTAGTGCCAACTGGGCATTGTTTAAATGCCACGGCCTACCTGAGCATTGTTTCTGACCATGTCCATACCTTTATGACCACCATATACCCATCCTCTGATGGCTACTTCCAGCAGGATAATGCACCATGTCACAAAGCTTGAATCATTTCAAACTGGTTTCTTGAACATGACAATGAGTTCACTGAACTAAAATGGCCCCCAAAGTCACCAGATCTCAACCCAATAGAGCATATTTGGGATGTGGTGGAACTGGAGCTTCATGCCCTTGATGTGCATCCCACAAATCTCCATCAACTGCAAGATGCTATCCTATCAATATGGGCCAACATTTCTAAAGAATGCTTTTAGCACCTTTTTGAATCAATGCCACGTAGAATTAAGGCAGTTCTGAAGGAGAAAGGGGTCAAACACAGTATTAGTATGGTGTTCCTAATAATCCTTTAGGTGAGTGTCTATATATATATATATACGATAGGCTTCATCACTCTGTCTCCTCTCTACCAATCAGCTGGTGCGTGGTGGGCGTTCTGGCGCAAAATGGCTGCCATCACATCATCCAGGTGGATGCTGCACATTGGTGGTGGTCGAGGAGATTCCCCCTTCTATGTAAAGTGCTTTGAATGCCTGTTATGATTATTATTATATAGTGAAATGTTATAGTGAAATTTTTGTTAAATTCTTTTTCATCCCCACTGCTTCCTCTGCCTCTTGACTATTAGAATTGTTAACATGATAACAATTGTTGGCTGATTTTTCGACAGTACAAGATCTAGTTAATATAAGAGTAGGATCAAAAATATTTATATTTTATTTACTAATTTACTGACAGTAGGCCACTGGCAGTTGGAGAAGGACATGCTTAATTGTCATGAAAAATAGATAATGTTCCAAAAATAGGCTTCATTTTCTTTAGGCAATACTATATATATATTTTTTTTTTTTGGTGTGAAATGTGACCCAGCAAACAGCAAAATCCTTACTCCGTAAGTATGAGCAAAAATAATAGAGGCTAAACAATCAGCACTAAAGGTGAGGGATTCTGGATATGAGCAAAAACAATCCTCATATGTGTTTTGAAAAACAAACACAATGAAAGTATGTTGATAAATGGTTCCGCTGCTGTCGAATCTCTTGTGACTTACCGTGAAATCTTCTGAGAAACATTGTTTTGGGATGTGATAATAGAGGAGCTGAAGTAAAATGAAATCCACATGGGTCTCCACAGATCTTTACCGATAAAAACATGATTTTCTTATTAACCGAGGTGTGTGTGCATTACAAGCATTTCAGATCTTGTAGATATTACACTGCATAGTATGACATACAGTGCCAATTGCATGAGTTACATAACACAAATGTGCGGATCATTTTCTCATTACCAAAATAAACTTTTTGCAGTACATTTTTTGCATCATACACCCACCATCTCACTGCATGACAGGAGAACACCTAAGTAATTAACTTGGTGATATCATTAGACATCTCCCATCTTAATACATTTCTTCTTCGGCTCAAAAACAATGACACATCACGACCCTGGATTACCTGCTGGATCCACACTATGCATTTACCCATACTTCACTCTCCGCTGTCAGGTAAATTACTGGTTACCTCATTCATAGACCCACACTAATATGAAAGGTCACTGCGATGCGTGTTTAAAAAGTCAAAAACAACACTTAGACAAGTACACACAGGGAAGAGACATAAGGTTAGAGTTAAATTAGACTAAAGAGCAAAAGAAGTTAAGGAAGAATGATGACAGAATGAACATACAAAGATGACAAGGAACTAATTTAACAAAACACACGTATTAAACCTATTAAACTATAGGTAAAAAAAAGTATTTTGAAATGTGCAGAGCTGAATTCACATGATTGTATTTTATGCTGCATTTTCTCCAATGTCGTGGAATATGCCTACTTGAGATGACATCTTTGTATTCCTGTCATAAAAGCATTACTTTGCCCAGCACTCAAGGCCCTGATATGCTCACGGCAAAGTTCTTGTTTGTTCTTCGTTTAGTGGTTAAAAGAAGTTTGAAATGCCTTTGCAACAGTGTACAAAAATCCAGACGGCTGAGAGTGGCGTTTATATGTGTTGTGTGCTTTCTTCTCAATAACACAATAAACAATAAAAATGACAGCGGTGAGAAAACACCAGTTAAGAAAGCATCTGATCATAGTGATGTGGATATGCTTGCACTCTAGTCAAGTCACATCAAGTTACGTTTATTTTAGTGCTGTCAACGTGCTAATGCATGCATTTCAGTTAAACGGTTAAAAAAAAATTATGCAATTAACGCAATATCTGTTTTTTTCTGCCATCCTTTGGCTGGCATTACATCATATGATCACGCTCTTTTTCTTGCAAATGCTTTTAAACCATTCAAGTGTGACAAGACAAAAGATAACATGCTCTCTGTGAATGTCCTGATACATATACACGACACACAAACAGACACCAGTATCGTGCGCAAACTGCGCACAAGAATCAAGCTCTCTTTCATGCTTGAGCGAACAATAATGTTATAATTTATGTAGTGCAGGATGTTTGATAAATGTTTTCAATTTTTGTATATTTTACAGGGCACAAGTAAATATGACATTTATTGTGGGTTTATGAATCAACTTTTTGACGATATTCTAATTATATGACCAGCAGCTATATATATATATATATATATATATATATATATATATATATATATATATATATATATATATATATATATATATATATATATATATATATATATATATATATATATATATATATATACACACACTCACAAAAGCCTTTAAGTTCACAGTCTTGTGCCTTTGACATTTTGTCTAATTTTCAAAAATGTTTTGCTTCAAATCAAAGTTTGTAATGCTGTGATTCACCTCATCGCTGATTGTCTTGTTTCATGACTTTTTTTTAAAATCCCTATGGGAAAAATGAATGGAAAAAAATACTTCCAGAACCACCGTTGCTGGAAAAGCAGGAATTGTGGGTGGAAATTGTTGAACCCTACACTCAGAAAAAAACTTCACTGTCACTGGAGCGGGACCATTAAAAGGACAACTTTGTACCCCTTTCACCCTTAAAAGGTGCATATTAGTACAAAGCAATATGTACCGTATGGTACTATTATGAAACTTTTAGGTGTAAAAAAGGTACAAAAATTTATTTTTAAGGGTACTGCTCCAGTGACAAGCGGTTGTACAGAGTAAACTTTTCCGGGAAGTTTGCTTCATCATTGTGTTTCAAACTATCGAAACAAAGTTCATTTTGGACTGATTTTGTTTGAAATGATGTCCCACCAGTTTGTTCAGTGTATCAGGCCCTTAACAAGATGACATATAAAGACATGATTTTCTCATGCTACTGTTTGATTGGCACTTGGTTTATTTCTGCCATTCTTATTCATGTTTTCTCAACTAAATTTCCTTAAAAAAAAGAAAAAACAATCACTGTAAATTTTCAATTTAAATGTTTTACAGTGTACACCCTCTCAAGAAGTACTCCAGCAGTATTATTTAGAATCACCTTTCTGTTAAGATGATAAATGAATTTATATTTGGCCGCCAGATAATAAAACATATACATCATATATCTCTCTCTGGCTTTTCTTTGTTTTAATCTTAAGTGAAAACATTCACTTTCCACATACACAAACCAGACAAACAAGATGATTGAGGCAAGATTTGGAAGGAAAAACCAATGGGATGAGCATAAGTGAAGCGAGCGTGAGTGTGAGGTCAGCACACATAGAAATTACGCTCAAAGAACAATACCCAGGAGACACTGCAAGATCTTTTGTAAAAAAAAAAGGCAGCCATCTTAGACTGTAAATCCTTCGAATCAACACAGCTTAGATGGGATGAGAGATAAAAACATGTTTGGTCTCTAATGACAGATATTGGAATGTCAGTCATTAATCATTATGGTAATGTGGGTCAAATGGCTAAAGCCACATTTGAGGCATAAGCTGAGGAGGTAATTATCATTTTTAAAGGCCCAATTTGGGCTTGAATGACATTACAAATGATATTGAATCTCATTAATGTTAATAAGTACTAATGGAAAATAAAAACACTTGGAAATTGCAATTCAAAGCAAATGTAATTGCATCATTTAAGCAATTAGAGAAAATGCACCTCAGTCCAGACAAAGTAAAAGAGAAACTCCAAGACTTCTTGATGTATAGAGGAATCAGATTCCTATTAAAAGCACTCTGAGGGGGAAATTCACTAAATTGAGTCTGCTGATGGCATTGTTTATTAGCACACGCTGTCTGTGTTGTTTCAGCACTCAGTTCACTAAAATAATTATGCAAAACCAGTGCAAATGTGCCGATAAAATTATAGTGCTAAAAGCAATTTGCATGTCATAATTCTTTTTTAGACCAGTTCTTAGAGCTAACTATTTTTCACAACCATCGTTCAAGCGTGTCAAACCGGAGTTCTCGCGCGAGGCTGGAATTATTATAAAAATAATAGCCTGCAACAAGCTTGCAATCCAAATTGTCCGTGCGCTGATTTTCAGCGAAAAGGAGAAAAAGAAAGAAAATAAAAAATATGGAGGAGGAAATGGTTGGGGATACACAGGGAGTATAAGGATTGTGTTCTGCAAGGAGAGTTGGAGGTAAATAAATCATTTTGCAATGTGCTGCTGTTGCGGCTGGTCAAGCAAATGCTTGTGCTTTGTTTGATAGAATTCTAAATACATCTATTCAAATTCTGGTCTATAACTGCTTCTGCTGCCCTGTATCTTGCTCTCTCATTGGCTGTAGGTCATCACCGATGTGATTTTCTGTCAGAACACACCTCATTTCACACAGCAGGATTTTGAATTGCCGACAGGTCCAAATATTGGTTTCACTTTTGTGATGGTCCCTTTAACACATTCTGTTGACTATAAGTAGCGTTGCACCTACATGTCCACTAAATATCATTAGAGTGTTTGTAGAGTTTCAGTAGACTTTAGAATAAAGTGTTAGCAGATATTAAGCAGACAGTCTACTGATACTCTAATGAGAGTTAGTTGACATGAAGGTGCAACGTTACTTACAGTCAACAGAATGTTCAAAAGGGACCATCAAAAGTGTTACCCAAATATTTTGCGTGCCAAATATCTCACGAGCGTCAGCGACGCTCTCAGATTGCGTCTTTGATAATTAACACTGTGTGATTGTCACTCGTGTGAACGAGCACCGATTTGCCTTTGATTTCAGGCTTTTGTTGATAATGGCCTTCTGAATCAAATCGTTGCATTTGTATAAGAAAAATATCCATATATTTAAAAATTTTGAATTAAAGTTCCAGCCGATCACCTTCCGAGGAAAAGTGTTGAAAGTGCCTTCTCAGAGTTCAAGATGCACGCAATGTCAAACGAGCGAACCTGGTAGTGTAAGCCTTTGAACTGCATAGGCACTTTCAACACTTTTTGCATAAACTGAATACGGAAAGCGATCGGCCGAAACTGTACTTAATAAAGTTTTAATTATGGATATTTTTCTTACACAAACGCATCAAATAATCATGGGCTAATTTTCATTTTTGGGTGAACTAACCCTTTAACCGATGTAGTTACCTTGAATTTCCTTCTTAGGGAAGTACACTAATTATATGTAAGTGCAACCAAAAAATGCATTGCTAATTTGCTAATAATGCTAATTTCATAGAAAGAAAGGAAGTTTGGCCTTAATAAAGGACAACATTGAAGTGTCATGTTGACTTAATTTAAAAATGTATTATGCTATTTTAGAGCATTCGTTTCTGTGAAATGACTTTATGTATTCTCAATTTTTCCTGCCGTATTATTCATATTGTAATAGAAAAAATAACTTTCTGCAAAAACTATATTTGTTCTTAAGGGATAGTTGTTTGTGTCCTTGAACAGAAATAAATGATTGTTATGCGTTTATCATCAGTCCTCATACTGTGTTTATAGTACATTTGTTTTTAGTACAATATTAAACTGACTTTAATGCTTGGCTTAAAATACAGTTTTCATAACACTGATGAAAAATGCTAGAGAAATTAAATAACATGATACCAATCATTTTGATCTGAAATCCTATCTTATGCCTGTAAGTCGTACGAGAAAAGTACATTGGTGAGACCATAACCCATTGATAGTATTTGATAAACTGCAGGTACTAAATGATTACCATTTTCATGTATTTCATGTACAGTATTCACATGGTTCTCCATGGCACGCCAATGATACCATGATGCGAGAAAAAAATGGGGTAGCACTTTATTTTACAGTCATGTTCATATGTACTTATAATAGTAATTAACTGGGTAATAACTAGGTACTAACCCCCGAACCTTAACCCATGTAGTTACCTTATGTTATCCAGTACTCAGTAAGAAGGCTGTACGTACATGCAAGTGCACATACTGTAAAATAAAGTGCTACCAAAAACAGTAATAATGTGGTACATTTTATTTTGGAAGGACTAAACATGGACTGCTATAATCCTAACACATCCATTATTTCACCCAGATAATCCACAGTTTTCACTTCCTTTTATATGAAAACACTTTGTAGAAGCCAACGTTAATTTAACAATTTTATTTGTTGCTCCCTTGCCTTCAAACTTTTAATTTTCTGCTAAGAAAGGCTGTCTGCTTTTTTGAAAATAAAATGAAGTCTTTTGTCGAGTTATTTATTCTTGTTTTACGATGTTCCTGCTCAGCAGTGTTTGCAGCGGTGGCCCTCTGAGAACTCCACGCTGTGATATTAATTGCTTGTTTTAACAGTGAGGCTGACTTATTCAGACTTTACCCCTGAGATCTGCCTTTTTTTGTGCTGTCTTCCTCTCGGCTATTATCTAAGAAGAAGAGATGGGTTTCTGAAGCGATGGGAAATCTCCTGCACACTGGGACGGTAACAGGCACAAGTCAGACCCTCTTGTGTGTTTATCTTATACAGTGGAGATAACGTTAAAATAACTCACTGAAACCTACTGAGCAAGCAAAATTACAAAATGTTGAAGATAAAAGTACATACACTATCATTCAAAAGTTTGGGGTCGGTTAGGTTTTTGATGTTTTTGAAAGTCTTTTATGTTTTCACCATGGTTGCATGCACCATGATAAAAAAATACAGTAGGGGAGAGCGGGGCACAACCTAACACTTTTTGACTTTCTCAGTTTGTGTAAATCCACTTGATGTTTAGAGTTTTTATTTGTTCCCACATATTGTAACATGACCAAATGACAGCTTAAAATGTTATCTGATATAATAAAATAAAAAATATATATATGCTGAACAAACTAAAATATTTTGTCGATAAAATACAATTATTAACTTTTTAAAATAAAATAATGGCATTTTTTAATCAACACATTTTTGAGTTTGACAACAAACACATCCCTAAATACAGCTATACAGAATACTTCAAAACATAATAATAATGGATAATTTCTGAACATTGCCTCTCAGTCAATATTTACCGTTTTCTCATGGTTTCTCAAATTTAATTCATAAAAGTATAGAATATACTATCATATTTCTAATAGGGGCTCATTGCAAAGCAGTGTTACAATGCACCCCCAGCACAACTGGGATTTAAACCACGGCTCGTGTCTTCTGCTGTTAGATCAGCGTTAAAGAACAATCTCAACTGTTAAATAACAGATAGAAGATTACAATAATATCAGATTTGTCTTATTTAAAATAAACACAAAAAAAACAGAGCTGAAAAATAAACTTAAGTAAGAAATTTACTTTTGCTATGGTTAAATAAATGTTAAGTAATATCTTCCAAAAACTTTTTAATTTTGTCAAAAAAAATCTCTAAATAGTGTTAATATGGCAACTAATAAACAAAGTTTGGTCATCCTGGCATGTGTGGGAAGAGTTAAATCATGGGTGTTACAATTAACCCTGCGTTAGGTTGAGCCCCGTGCTTCCTAATAGGGTGAAATATTATTACAATTAAAAATAACTGTTTACAATTTAAATATATTTTAAAATGTAATGAATTCCTGTGCAAAGCTGATTTTTAGCATCAATACATCATTAAATCATTCTAATATGATGATTTAGTGTTTAGGAAATATTATTATCTTGTTATTATCAATGCCTAAAACAGTTTCTACCGTGGAAACAGTGATAAAGTACATAGCTTTTTTTTTCAGGATTGTGTGATGAATAAAACATTCAAATGAACAGCATGGAAGTTACTTTTGATCATCTTCTTCTGGTAAAGTATTCCAGGACTATTCCTCACCCTGTCTCAAAACGATGTAAAGTACATGAATCTCACTAAACTTAAAGATTTTTTTTTTCCGAATAGATGCGGATGGGGATACTCGCATGGCTCGTGTCAGAATGTACCTTTAAATAGTGGGCGTGACCACATTAATAATAATAATAATAATACGTTTCTACATTTATATAGTACTCAAAGCACTTTATATCTAGAAGGGGGGATCTCCTCAACCACCACCAATGTGCAGCATCCACCTGGATGATGCCAGCAGCCATATTATGCCAGAACGCCCACCACACACCAGCTGATTGGTGGAGAGAAGACAATCGGTATATGGGGATTATTAGGAGGTCATGATGGACAGAGGCCAAACAGAAAATTGTCTGGGATGCTGGGGTTACACCCCTACTTTTTTTTCCAAAGGACATCCTAGGATTTTTTATGACCACAGAGAGTCAGGACCTCGGTTTAACGTCTCATCCGAAGGGCGGTGCTCTTTGACAGTATAGTGTCCCCATCACTATACTGGGGTGTAAGGACCCACACAGACCACAGGTTGACTAACACCTCTTCCAGCAGCAACCTAGTTTTCCCAGGAGGTCTCCCATCCAGGTACTAACCAGGCTCAGCCCTGCTTAGCTTCAGTGGGAAACCAGTCTTGGGCTACAGGGTGATATGGCTGCTGGCATTAACAGATTACGAGGCAGCTCGCGAACGACTGTCATCTCTCTCTTCTTAAACAGATTACATAAACAGTGAATATTTGTCTTTGATTTGATTTACATTATTTAAAATCTGACATTTCAACGCTCTTATAGAGGTGTCTCATGTTTGTGTGACAAGTATTCACTAAGTTACAGTTTATTTTCTGACAAGTACCAGAATGGACTTCATTGAGAGAGAGGCGGCAGATCGCCCATCATGTTTGCTTTCTTTATTTTGCAAAAAGCACAACATTGTTTTCTTTTTTGGTTTTATTGTGTGTACACAAATAAAAGTAGATACTTAACAGTTTCGAATGATGTATTTTATAAATGTCTTTATGACCAAAATCGACAGAGTATTTTCAGTCTCTTTCGGACTGATAAGAAAAAAAGCAAGTTGGTCAGTCGGCGTTACCGCCGACCCCTAGGGATTAATGCAGTATTGCTGAAGTATCAACTTAAAGGTACACTATGTAACTTTTCCACCTGCTAGAGGTCGCCTATTCAAAACAAAGGCAAAGTTTGATGACGCCAAGTTTGAGCGCAGAATCTTGGGACATGTGGTCTTCACCTCACAGCCGGTGGAAAAGAATCGGGACAGGACTCGGGCAGAAATCATGTTCATGGTTATGATTATTAACGTTACTGTAGTTTCAAGCAGAGCAGGACCGAGAGTAGTGGTAGCTGAGCAAAGCCGCTGGAGCGATTGTAAATAAGATGAACGCAACACACGCCTTGCGAGTAGCAGGACTTTTATTATGCCACAGTCGCTGGCGCCATTTGCGCTTTTCCGGTCATGAGTATGAGGTAACGCAGCTCTGTTTATCATATTAGATACATTTGAGTGTGTTGAAAATTGTGCTATGACAGTATGCGTTTGCTTGGTGGCGGCTATGACACTTGTTGCACACTGCAGTAAGAGTAAAGCGTTTCTGCAAAATAAAACCGGACACCCAGGGTAAGCAAGGGTAACGCAGATATGACGCAATTGACAGGCGACTCCCTCACACGTCCTGGTTCATTGGTTAAAATAGCAATTTTCTCACGATTTACAAATAGTTGGAAACATTTGGGATATTGTAAGTACTCAACTGAACAAAATATATAACACTGGCCTTGTGGTTTTTGGATATTTGACATAATTTATTTTACATAGTGCACCTTTAAAAGAAAGTACTGCCCCAAACTGTTGAATAGTATAGTGATTGAGGACTGCAACGTACCATATAATGCACATTAGAACATTTTCTTAAAATGAAGTGTTCATTTCTTCCCCACTAGAGAACGGAAATACAAAAACAATGACTGTATTCAAAGAGGTTCCCCGGACACTCTGCTTGTCTGCCAATGGTTGGCCAAACAGATAATCCCACCTCCCACTCACACCATTGGTAACACCAATGTTGCTGTGTTGGAATGCTCATATAAAATCAGACATTTTAAAGCATCAAAGAGCCACAGCTAACTAAAAGCTGTCTCTTATATTAAACAGTGAAAAAATAAAAATAATTTTTTTGACAGAAAAAAATGACACACCAATCTGACATTACCATCAAGCTGACATTAGTGACATGCTATCACATCACTCTCATGGTAGCTCATTTGTTCTAATTAGAAGCTTTAGTGTTTAGTCATATCTAAGACAGCCGCTTAACATATGGCAATCTCAATTGCAATTAACCAAATGACCGCTCATATATCTCTACCGAATCCTCGTTAAACATAGTTTTTCTCACTTAACCAAGTTCTTAAATAATATATAAACTATTTGCAGCAATGTAATCAATCTCAGCTGTAAAATGGACAGCTCTTTGGACAAAGCACGTGTCTGACAATGCCCCAGATGCATGACAATGCAAACAATGCCAGACTTGTTTTCGACACAAGTTCACTACTTTTAACAAAAAAACTAATATAAAGCTATAAAGCCAAATTTGTACGAGTGATGCAGTTTTGATTTTAGCATTGTGTTCATCTTTTAAACTGATTTACTAATGATTGACTAATCTGATTATAAATACTGATTATTTATAAATACATAAATACATAAAATGTATCTGGAATTCATAGATAACCTTAGTTAAAGATACACTTTCACTATTCACTTTATACAGTGGTAGTTCACCGAAAAATTTAAATGTATTTTTAGTCTCATGTCGTTCGACACCCGAAAATTTCGGAACACAAATGAAGATATTTTTGTTGAAATCCGATGGCTCAGAAAGTCCTCCATTGGCAGCAATGACTTTTCCTCTCTCAAGACCCATAAAAGTTACTAAAGACGTCATTACAAAGTCCATCTCACTACAGTGGTTCTACTATAATTTACTACTATAGATCTACTATAGATACGTGCCATATCTAAGCTATTGAGTCCTGCATTGATTGTGCTTTAGGTCTTGGCGTAGTGCTCAAAACAGTGCTAAAGTGTGCATTTCCTGGATTCCCGAACGCCGGCTCTACGTCATATTGTCGCGCATACGTCATGGTGCTTCGTCAGTTCACGTCAGAGGCCCACACGGAAGACAAGAATAAAGCTGAATTAGATTTTTTTGAGCACAAAAACTATTCTCAGTGCTTCATAAAAATATTGTATAACCACTGTAGTGAGATGGACTTTTTAACGACGTCTTAAGTACCTTTTAATGATCTTGAGAGAGGAAAAGTCATTGCTGCCAATGGAGGCCTTTCTGAGCCATCGGATTTCAACAAAAATATCTTCTTTTGTGTTCCGAAATTGAACAAAGGTCTTATGTGTGTCGAACGACATGAGGGTAAGTAATGTGTGAATGTCACTGCATTACTTTAAAAATGTTTACCAGAGCTACCTTCATCTTCCTTGAACAAAGCATTATAATATCATAATGTTGAAAACGTTTTATTTCGATGGTCTACTTTAAACATTCCACTAACTATAAGTAACCAGTGCTGGGTCGTAACTGATTACATGTAATCTGGATTAAGCAATCAGACTCCAAAAATTAAGTACCTGTAATTAGGTTATATTACATTTTAAAATACTTGTAATCAGACTACAGTTACTTTATTGATTACACAATTACATGTTATTCTCACAATGGCAGAGACTTACTACTGAGGACTACTGCGTATATACCTTCAGAGGGGCTTCCAAGTTTGTGGAATTGAAATGTTTGCAGCCTATCACTGAAAACTGTGCTAAAACGCAGCATTCGACAACTGGATTTACAGAAATCATTTCACTTTTAAGAAGTGCCCGCTCCTGGCAAAGACTTTGATTATTATTTGAATGATCACTCAGCGAGTCTTTTAATCATCTTTTACTGTCTTTGGAAGGCATTTGTCTTTTAAACACATTAAAATGTACAAATGTCAATTCATATTTACATGCAATGCAGGGATTAGCCAATTTTTTCATCAGCTGAAAATCTTTGACCTTATATATTTACTTGAAATATGTTGTTTTAAGTTAATAAGCTAGATCAATAATACAATTAAGTCACTAAGTCCAAACTGCAAGACTTTATCAATTGCTGAAAATATTTATTTGTTTTAATTTTTTTTCCATACATGTTGAAATGAATGCTGAAAGGGATAGTTCACACAAAAATGATTTACTCACCCCCGAGTAATCCTAGGTGTATATGACATTCTTCTTTCAGACAAATAAAATCAGAGTTATATATTTTTTTTAAAAGTCCTGGCTAATCCAAGCTTTATAATGGCATTGATTGTTCTGTTTTCGAAGTCCATAAAAATGTATTTGTCCATCAAATAACGAGCTCCACATGACTCTGGGGGTTTAATAAAAGCGAATCGATGAGTTTGTATAAGAAATATATCCATATTTAAAACTTTATAAAGTAAAGTTTTGGCCGAACGCCTTCTGTGTTCAATTTATGGGAAAAGTGTTCAAAGTGCAGTTCAAGAGGCTTACGCTACCAGTTAGGGGCATCAGACGTAAGCATTTTAAACTGCGAGAAGGCACTTTCAACACTTTTTCCATGGAAGGCGATCGGCTAAAACTTTACTTTATAAAGTTTTAAATATGGAATATGTTCAAAAACAGAACAATCACTGCCATTAAAGCTTAAATTAGCCAGGACTTTTTATTTTTTTTATATATAACTCCGATTTTATTCATCTGAAAGAAGAATGTCATATACACCAAGGATGACTCGAGGGTGAGTAAATCATGGGCTAATTTTCATTTTTGGGTGAACTCCGTGAAGTCTTCCATTGTAACCCATGGTGGTTAAGTGTTTTTCAGTCACAAGATGGCGCCAGACAGTCAATGACAGTGGAGTGACACGTTAAGCATATAAGTAGTACCGGTCAAGATAACTCGTAGTACCCGGATGAGCGGTGTGTTATTCACTTTGGCGGTTGTTATCTGGGAATAATATACCACTTGAATGCGCGACTGACCAATCAGAATCAAGTATTCCACAGAGCCGTGTAATAATAATAAATAATACAATCCACAGGTCTCGGATGTTGGTTAATAGTCACATGACATGGAAGTAAACATACATATTTTTTTTTATTAAATTTTTTATTTTTTTTTGTGATTTAATTACTTGATGGCTTTCGTTAAAAAGCACGAACCCCAATCTCGGAAACCCTGATGTAAAATGTAATGCACTTAATTTAAAACTAATTTTAGTGTCATGTCTGTAAGTAATCTACCCAGCACTGTAAGTAACTTTGCAACTACGTGTCAACTATCAGTCATTGGAATACTAGTAGACTTAAAGGTTACTCCAGTGATTTAGCATATGGCTTTGTATCAGTAGAAACCCAGGAGTATATTCGAATTATGGAACTTTCCCCCCTCATATCCCAAGATAATTATACATTTTATTTCTGAAAAAAATCCTCAGATGATGCAAATATCGTCATTTTGCATCATCAGAGGATTTTTTGTCCAGAGCCTAAAGACTACAGCCAGTAGAGGGAGCTAGTTCTGCATGTTTTCAACCCGCACAAAGGGGAGGGATCTCATCTCACTAACAGAATGTGTATGCGCACGGCCGCTCGGCTCGGACATTCATAAGGGAGTGGTGCAGAGCAAAGTGAGTGTTTCAACTTTTCAAATCAATTTCTATGAAAGTTAAGCTTCCATAAGCATGATCTGAAAACACACCAGACTGAACACGCGCCGTGAATGTATGCCGCGCCCGCGCTTACCTCAGCTCTGCTCAGCACTCTCGTGATGAATTTACTCTCTTGACTTTCGCTTGGCTCACTCGCACTTTATTCAACAGACGCTTTCAGTTTTTAATTGTAGTGTCTATTCTCTAACTGAACTAAATGACGGTGGGGGCGGTGTCATGGTGGGCAAGTGATAACCAGTAGCAGTGGCTTTGGGAGTGGCCTAGATGGGCAGTGAAGTGCATTCTGGGAGTTGTTGTCTTTCATCCACCTGAGACAAAAATACATTTTCTGTCTTTTCTCAGTCTAGAAGGCACAAAATTCAAAAATAATTTTACATTTCTACTACATAAATGACCCGGTTTAAATACAAAGCTTAGTGCTAAATCACTGAAGTAACCCTTTAATATCCGCTAACTCTTTATTGTGATGGTCCCCCAACAGACATTCTACTGACTATATGTAAATTTACAACAACATGTCAACTTATTCCACTTACCTGAACCCTAATACCTAACCCTAACCTAACAGTCTACAACAGTCCACTAATACTCCAATAAGAGTTAAGTGACATGGAGTTGCAAAGATACTTATAGTTAGTAGAATGTCTAAAGTGGACCATTGAAATAAAGTGTAACCAAAATGTCTATCCAATTAGAGGCCAGCCTTGGACAATATAAGAATGGATAGATAGAATAAAGGTAACAAAACCTATTAAAACAACAGAAGAAAGTAGACACAAACAGGAAACACAGAGGGAATTCAGTGTCAGTGAAAGAGAGTGAGGGACAAACAGAGGAAAAGAAACATAGGAGTGCATCAGTCTGTGTACCTTGAGGCCAGAGTCATAGGGGGAAAGGCCTACAATGGCATGCGTTAGTGTGAGCTAGGCTGGATGGTTGCGTACTCGACAAGGTCCCCGCCAGTGTGCACAGAGCTTCGTGGGCTGGGAGAAGATGCCAAAGCTGCAGTATCCAGTTCCGCATACTGGACATCACAGTCCTTGTGACCAGAGTTCTGGAGATAAGAGAGGTGGAGAGGATGTATGAGGAGTGGAGCTCAAAAAAGAAAGAGAGAGAGAGAGAGAGAAAGAAAGAGAGAGTGTAGAGGAGAACAGAGAGAAAGAGCTGTCACTCCAATCTGAGAACACAGACTACAGGTTGGTGAAATGAACTTCACTGAGGAGTCCAGTCATAAAAAACTTTTTTTTTTTTTTTTTTTACTTTTTACTAAAAACTTTAACAAAAAATTTAAGATTTGTTTTAGTCTGAAATAAAAGCCATTTTATCTGAGGGTGAATATCGCAAAAAAAAAAAAATATATATATATATATTATTAAGATTTATTTTGACATTTTTAATAAAGCACATTTTTTCTTAATGGTGATTCTCATTAGATATACTTAATTTTTACTTACAAAAATAAATAAATAAAAATACTGCAATTTTGAATGTGCTTAAAACTTAATAATGCTGTTTATTAACATTTTAATTAAGGGGAGGAGGAGGGGCTTAATTGTCATAACAATATTCTATAATAATATACATTTATATAATTATAATTGTTTGTATATCATTATTATATATAATAATTAGTAATTCTATAATATAAAACTATAATAAGTTATTTTATTGTTTTAGATTGCTGTAATTAGAAAGTGACTTTTTTACAATGAGAATTGTCATTTCTTTCATTGTTCCTGTGTTGGTATCACCGCCTTGACTCTATGACGTCCTTCTGCCTCTACAGCTGTTAAATCATGTAGTTCAGGCAATATGACGAGACTCCTCCAGTGAAGTGACATGGAAGAGCAGCGATGAGATGAATGGACAGACATTATGAAGCATGATAATGATAACACTGAAACCAGACGTGGCGATGTTTTCATATAAAGAGACAGATGGCCTGCCGTGTAACCGATAAATCAATCAAGCTAGAACAAACAAACATGAGCCTGTGTTCAAAAGGGCCAAGGACTCAAATACAGCTCCTCAAGGTTGAGCAAATGACAATCAATGATGTGAATCTGTAAGATGACATACAGCGGCCCAATTTGTAGATGAACCATGAATGCCACTGCAGTACATTTCAAAATATCACATATAAATGTAAATGTTCTATCAATGACATTCATATATGTCGTAAATGTCCACATACTGTCACTTTGGGACCACTGTATTAACACATATATAACACGTGGGACAAGACAAGTCTTAGACATGAGCAGGAGAGGACAGTAAGGTAAAAGGTGTATTTCATACATCAATAACACATGAAGAACAATAATAAAAAAGCAGCACAATCAGAAATAATCTGCCATTCACACTGCACAAAACCTGATATAAAAGAAGACAAGCATAACATGAAAACAAAATAAGTGCACACACTAAATTACAAACTTCAACGCATTCGCGGGACCTAAAAACATTTGGATAAGATGAGATGGCTATGTTTTGAAATGATTTAGCCCATGAAATGTTTATGAGACAACTTGAATCTCATAAAAAGGTCATTATCTGCTTTGTTCTGGCCACAAATCATTGAATTGTAATAAAAGAATTCACAATCTTCGAGTAATGCAGCGGATTTCACCCGCAGGCCGCATTAATGTGGCGGCTCTTCAGCCATTATCCAATCACTGCTGAGGAGCTAATGAACACTCTGGTGGAATTCTATAATCTCTCAGTGGTGGCACTTTATATTCAAACTAGGAGCATAAACTGTCATCTTCCTTTATCATTACTTTCCCTTCGTTTTCTGGCACAGCAGGATTTTCACTCCTGCTTTGACAGTTCCTATCCTCTTTATATCCCATAGTTCATGATAACATCTAGCAGATAATTGTTTTATTCAGATTCAAATGACAAACTCCCCATCTGAGCGATGCTGCGGCGGAGGAAGGGGCTTGTAATCTTCAGTAATTCACTAGGTTTGTAAGCCGGTGTCATTGTATGCGAACAGATGCTGTAGATATTGGTTTTGATGTCTCAGTGATAGTAATGCAATGGGATGTTCAGTGTAAGGTATCTCCTGTTGGTGGTGCTCTTTGTGAATAGGTAATGAGATGAGCTCTGCGGTATCTGTGTGGTGTGCCTTTGGTGCAGTACTGTGAGATGGCGAGAGTGTCTCCCTGGCACTTTCTGCTTAAAAAGACAAAGTGCTGCCTCTACACCTACCCCTGCTTTTCCGTCCCTGGAGTTCAAGAGGCTTTAGGAAGACAAGGGCTGCATCCCAATTCCAGTTCCCAGACCCAAGAAAATCAAGGGGAATTCTGAATGGCATTTTTGTTCCTTTGAAAGGCACAGCTATTAAAAAAAGTGAGCAACTGAATCCCTTCATGAATTTCTCTGTGACAAGGCTGTTAGACTGTGTGTCCACTGAAGCATTTTTCAGCCAGCGGAAAACACCAGCGCTCTTCTGAAAACGCCCAGCTGCGGGAGCTTGAGAGCGCTTCTGTGCTGTTTTTTTTTTTTTAGTAGAGAGCAAGGGCCAGATTTACTAAACTGGGCAAATTAGCATGAGTGCGCAATTCCAAAGACGGAAACTACTGAATAAGCGCAAAATAAAGAACACAGACACAGCTGGATCATTTCCATAATGACCAACACAAACCAAGAGCAGCGCTAATTAGTGTCTGGTTTAAAACATGCTTTTTGGGGGGGTTAATAATGGCGCAAATACCAGTAAATTGACAAGCGTAAACCTTAGTAAATTGTATTGCATGATTCATTTAAATACTTTCCTCCCATAAATGCATATGTAATAAGGTCAGCCTAAAAAAAAAAAAAACCTGTCCACGCCTTTTCACCGCTAATTTTTCATTGCGTGTCTTTAGTAAGTCCTGATGTAACCAGTCCTACTCAACCCGCTCAGAGCAGGATTCGAACCTGACTCTCCACCGTGGGAGGTGGCCATGCTAATGACCGCAGCTGCTAGTGTGCCTCTTGAGGTCAGGGGAGTGAGCTTTACACACACACCTCTTACTGACCTACGTCTGTTATACTCACCCCCATAAACCTCATTCCCACTCCCATTCGAACTGGAGTTTCCTGAGTGGGAGGGGGGTGTGCTAACAAGGACGCTAAAGGAGGCAGCTGCTAGCATCAGTCGATAGCGCATCTCTTGAGGCCAGGGGAGTAAGGTTTGCAAGCACAGCTCTTACTACCTACATCTGTTACACTCACCCCCCGAACCTCACTCCCATCCGGGTCACGGCACCAAATGTAACCGAGTCGCTCCAAGCGTGATTCAGAGTGGGAGGGGGCACGCTAACAAGGACACTAAAGAAGTCTATTACACTGACAGTAGTTTTCCAGTGCCTAAAAAAGTGTTTACGCAGGAGCAGGCTGTTAGTAAATCTGGCCCCAAGGCTGTAACCATGTCTTGAACACTGGGGGTCCAACTTATAATTTAAAACTATACAACTTTTTCTATAAAACTGCATATACTATTCACATTATTTCATATATAGTTCATAACTATTATAGTTATTTCCATTACTTTATTAGGCAGAACTGTAAACTAATGAGAATGCAAGCTCCTGACATTCACAAAGCTGTCAAAATGAAAGCCTGCTTCCAATACTTACAAGCCAAGCTAAGATAATTAAAATGTGCCAAATATTGACCACTAGAATTAACTAACTAACTAACTAACTAAATAACTGAAATTTATGTTTCCAATATCAGACCTCAGCTAACTGATATGATGTAGGGGATGACATCCAAAAATAATAAGTATAACTCACATCCTGTCGAAGCAAAAACAGCCACAGTAGTTTTTTATATAGTTTTTAAAGGTCAAGGAATAATGAATCATAATGTAATTAATGTTAACCTTATTTGTCAAAGGCATACTGACATATCATCTTACTACACAGTCAAAAGTATGCAATTTCCCTAATGCCATGAAGTACATTTTAGTGCATAATAGAAGAATGCAAATTGGAATGTAGCCACCGTCACAGAAAAACCCAGGAAGTGTTACCTCAGCATCACTGTAGAGCCATTGGTGGCTAGTGAGGTGTGTGAAAGTAGAATTTGACATTTGATTATTTGAGACACCATCTAAAACAGCTTCTCAGCCACACACCAATCACTTCTGCAATGTTTATGCCCTTTTCAACGATCGAAGCACATTCCAGTGAACACAATGGACATGCTAGTCAAGCTAATTACAGTCACGTCAGCTATCGGGAGGCGGTGTATCCCCTCTGGGAACGTGCGTTCTGGGTCGGAAAAGCTCCTTTATTAGTCTCCGGCTCTTTTCATTAGGAAGAACACTAAGAACTTAAGCACCCGCACTGTCGCTTTAACATCACAGATAATTTGTGTTTTTTTCATTATGTGTCAGAGTGTAATGCATTTTTCATTCTCTACATGTAGACTTATATTTATGTACTGTAGTATTACAAATAAAGCTGTAATAGATTCATTTAATTATATTAGATCTCAGTCTGTGTTATATAGCACAACATATCTAGCAGTTAAATATTTTCTTAGATAGTGTCGGCACAGTCACACAGTTGTGTGTTAGCAGCACTGCAGCAATAGTTCCCTGCTGTTCATTAGTGCAATCATCTCAGCAGTCCCTCAAGTATACACTCAACATCATAAGGGCACATTATTTTTGCCCTGTAAGGGTACTGCTTTACAATGGTTTAGTTTTTATCTTAAAGACAGGACTTTCTCTATAGCTTTAGGTAAGTTTTCATCATCCTCAGAACCTATTATTTGTGGAGTACCCCAGGGGTCCATACTCAGCCCGCTTGGTTTTACCTTATACATACTGTATATGCTTCCGCTTGGGATTATTATTAGTATTATTATTTTTCCCTTCAGTTATGTCTCAGGTAAGAAACATGATAAGAATATTTTTATCAATTATAAATTATTTATACACTTAAAACATAGGTGCATCACACTGTATCCTTTCTCTTTGGTAGCAACACCTTTACAGCATGCTTTTCTATTTCTACCAATAAAGAAATCCAAAACAACAAAAGTCACATCCTTCAAACACTGCTAGTGCATTGCTGTGTTTAACGAGAATGAGACTCCCGATCATTCCACAGCCGTGTCATGCCGTCAACGCAATCCTGACAAATGTGACATTTTCACACACAATAAGCCCAACAAAACTATAAAATATGACAAACACCCAGCCTATATCAGGCTGGAGATTGTGGCTGTTGAAGAGACATGCGGCACAGAATTATAGAGAAGCAAATGCATCAATATAACAGCCTGCAAATGAGAGTAGCGGGCTGAAAGACAATGCAATACGATGTAGACTGTACAATATGTGCACACAGGGTTGCTGGGTAACTAGTGTCTTAATTGCCCTGCAATGTAGAGCAGCATTATATAAGAAAGAATGAGGTGCGGAGTGACCTAAAGAAAGAAAATCTCAAAGCAAGGACGGCCATGCTCAGTGAGATTATATTTCACCAAGTATGAATTTGGTTTGCTGTGGAGAGTGTGACACCATTGTAATTCAATCACATGAAGCAAGTATATGGATCCATGGTGTAAATGTATTTCCAGACTGCACTGCTTCATTTCTCTGCAGAGAACTGACTGAAAGAAAGGCTCCAAAACCTAGTGAGAAACCTACATAGGCCGATTTTGAGGCATCATAGGTGAACTCTTGATACAAATTCGGTTACAAAGGTGTACTCTCCCCATCCTTCGGATGAGACAGTAAACGGAAGTCCTGATTCTCTGTGGTCATTAAACAATTTAGTTTTATAAAGAGTAGGGGTGTAACCCCAGCATCCTGGCCAAAATTTGCCCAGTGGCCTCTGTTTATCATAGCCTCCTAATCATCCCCATATACTGATTGGCTTCATCACTCCGTCTCCTCTCCACCAATCAGCTGGTGTGTGGTGGGCATTCTGGCGCAATATGGCTGCCGCCGCATCATCCAGGTGGATGCTCCACATTGGTGGTCATTGAGGAGATTCCTGCCTTCTATGTTAAAGAGCTTTGAGTGCCTAGAAAAGCACTATATGAATGTAACAAATTATTATTATTATTATTATTATTATTATTATTATTATTACTTTTTGAAAGACATAGATTCCTTTTGTCAAATTAAAATGTAGATGAGCATATATACTGTGTACATATATACACACACACACACACACACACACACACACACACACACACACACACACACATACACACATATTTCGATATAGCAAAAACTAATACTAGCAAATTTAACACAAATGGAATACAATTGTTATCTATCTCAAAAATTCTATGGAAATCAAATAAAGTAATCAAATGTAAACATCATCTTTAAAGTATGAATTAAATATACATAGATGTTTAATCATTTTAATATAACTTGTTCAGTGCTGAAAAATAGTTCAGTATAATAATACACATTTTAAAAAGTATATTTATGTTTATTTGAGTGTTGTACTGTTAGATTAGCAACATGCTCATGTAAAACTCTATTGAAATCAATTGCCCCTGCTATAAAAAAAAAAAAAAAAATTAAATGAAACCAACCTAAACTGGTTTGCTTATCTTAGCTGTGATTTATCATTTCAAACCAGCTAAGACAAGTAAACTACCTTTTTTTCAGCAGGGTGAGTTCAGTCTTCTGTGGACTTCACATGAGAAGCACTGCTTGCATGATGTACGGAGCTGCTGTCTATGCAGATTGTTCCCATTCGGTCACTTGTTATGTTTAATTTCAGTTAGGATGCTACCTTTGAAGGCAGCTGCAGTATGCAATAAGTCTGCTCACTACATTTAGGAACAGAGCCAGGATGAGAATGCTCTGTTCCTGCAACAGATTCCCTCGCACATGTGAGAAACCCCAAACCTTCTGCGGGAGCCAGCTGAATTACAGACCCTCGTCATCTGTTCCCAGCTGACACAATACAAGCCGGAAAATAAGTCCCCTTGGATTCCTCTTTTAATCTAAACATCTTTCTGGAGTCAATTCATCTTGTGCAACATGCATAAGAAGATGTGCCCCCTAACAGCCAGACACCAGGGGCCTGTTTTCAACCAAAGCAAGAGAAGGGACAAAACAGCAATGAGTTTAGCAGCGCTACTCACCGGCTTATCGGTGAACGCAGTCGACTCAGACTGTGCCATGTCATAGTATGGGGGCTGAAGAGGAATCTTCTGTATCTCATCCTCCTTGTCCAGATGAACAACCTTCAAAGGCAACAGAACCTGAGATGAAGACGCCATTCAGACTAGTGGTAGCCGCCTAAGGAACTATGTTTATCTGTCTGCCTATATGTCCGCTTACTCTGTACAAAGAACCAAACAAAACACTTCGACATGCAGAAATTTCGTATGGCCTACTCGGAACATTCATGTGACAAAATGGCACAAATTGCAAATTAATTTCTGAATTATTTATTTATTTTTCTTACTTGAATGAGTCTTTCATTTGCATTACACAGCTCTCGGGGAAATTCAGTTCTGATTGGTCAGTCATGCCATCATCACTTATTCATCACTTATACAAGAGCATTAACCCCCTGAAGTCATTAAGTTAGAGATCGTTTTCTGAAGAAAATCAGATTAGACGTCGTTGACACAGAGGCTGCAGATCGCGCATCATGTTTGTTTTCTTTATTTTGCAAAAAGCACAGAAACATAACAGATTACAATGATGTATAACACTTGCCTGAATGATTAAAAACAACAGTCATTTGAGTCTTTTTTTGCGCTGATAAGGAAAAAAGCCAGTTGATCGCGCCGGCGCGACGGCCGACTTGAGAGGGTTAATGTGTTGACAGTAAAACTGACCACTATTATATTAGTAAGTTTCTTGTATCACTCTGTGGTCTCTTTTTTCTCACATAAAACCTTTCAATTGTTCATGACTGTTCATTTAATTATTTGGTAAGTGTTCATAAAGCATCTGGATATTAACCGTGTCAAGGTTATTTGAGGATAATGACTGGCTGTACATTATTTATTTCTGGACATATAAGTTTATTTTATTGGTTATTGAACAACAACAACAACAAAATAACTTATGCTGTCCAACGTTTGATTACAGTTCAAATTTTTACCCTCGGTGTGAAGGGGCCCATAGGGATCCATTAATTTGTCATGAAATGTTGTCACAAAAATACATTTTTGGTGTTGTGAATAGGCCAATTATATGAATTGAACATCAGAGTCACTGTAGATTCCAAGTTCTTGTTATAGCAGTGGTTCTCAACGTTGGGGCCCAGGACCCACTAGGGGACCTCAGCAAAATTCTAAAAGGGCCGCAGTATGACAAATTATTTGAATGATTATTATTATTAGTAGTAGTAACAGTATTAAACAATTCAAATGAATCTAAACATGCTAAAAATATATGCTCAAAAATACATAAAGCAATATTCTTTTTTATTTTTTATAAAAATATATTATTTTAAATAAATAAATGAATTATTGCTGTCAAAAATAGCGCATTACGCATACAATTATTTAAAAATATTTAACACAATTAATAAAAAAATATTTAACACAATTCATATAGCATCCGTTTTTTTATATTTTTTTATATCCTTTGGCTCTCATTATATTCATGCAAATGCTTTTAAACCATTCAACCAGGACAAGACAAAAGAGAACACGCTCCAAATCGAGTTCTCTCTCACGCTTGAACAAACAGTTACACACAGAATTATGCCAAAACGAGTATTCTCATAAGACCAGTCTTAATTGAGTTAAATAATGTCTTACATTAACTTAAAGAGTTGTGAGAAAATGAGATGCACGTGAGAACGCGCCAGATCCAGGTCATGTTCGGCAGCGGCAGATCTTAAAGTGACAGCAGCCTAATAAAACAGTTGCTGTGATGTCTGTCATTAATGTTAATCAAAGAACAACGCTAACATAGAACATGTAAGCTTTAATAAGTATTAATCTATATTTAATGCATCATTTATGTGTTGTAAGTGTTGTAAGTTGTAACTATGTAAGTGTTTGATAACTTTATTCAATTTCTGTATATTGATTATATATAAGGCCACAGGTAAATATGACATATTATAATGGGTTTATGTGAAGTTTTAAGTTCACTTAAATTAAAAGTAGTTTATTTAAAAGCCTAATAAATGTTGAAATGATAGCTTACAATTATAATGTAATGTTGAATTTCTACCAACATCAGAGTCTTCATTCATAAACAATATAATAAAAAGAAATAAAATAAAATATACTGTCTTTATGTTGTTTCTACATTAATTTGGAGAGTAACCGTGAAATAATTACAATATAAAAATATTTAAAACTGATGTTTATAATTGCGATTAATTACAGAATTTATCGATTGGAAGCACTAAATAAATAAATAAATAAATAAATAAATAAATAAATAAATAAATAAATAAATAAATAAATAAATAAATAAATAAATAAATAAATAAATAAATAAATAAATAAATAAATAAATTGATGTTCTTCATAGACATCGGGAGGTGTTCTCTCTCTCTCTCTCTCTCTCTCTCTCTCTCTCTCTCTCTCTCTCTCTCTCTCTCTTCTTTAAATAAAGAATTAAAGGCTAGAACTGCTAATGCCACTATTGAATAAGCTCCATTTGATCAAAGAGAATTCATTCTACAGGCTATTAATGTTGCGTCTGTATGCCTGTGGATTCACAGAGCCATTTATAACAGCAGTCTGTTTTTCTGAAACTGATGAGCTTTATTCAAAGTGTTGTTGGCCACCTGCTGATCTCTTCATATCGCATGCAAAAGAAAACATGGGGATAAAAGAGCTTTGACAGAAAGTGTCTCAAATAGGCACACAAACATGCTTTTCTGACTAAATGTAAGTTTTTGAAATATTTCACACACAGAGTTTCTCTATGGGGTCCAGAGAGAGATTTGAGGATGCAAAAAAACATGAAAATGGGTTATACAAGATGCAAAGGGTGGCAAAAATAACGACGGGATCATCTTTCGGCACACGAGAACAGCCACCTAAAAACTGCTGTAGACACAACAAACACTCTCTTAGATGCACACAGCAGAAGAGCGCTTTCAATTCGACATGTTTAATGAGGTGTGCAAAACCTCTTCCAACTAACTGCTAGACGGAAAAATGATGCCCGAACCCATCTGACGAGCTCAGCAAAAGCCTCGGCGTCATTGTTTTCAGAGCAATTTTCATTAGGCTTACAGTGTGCTTCTCATGAAGCTCTTCTTCTGCTTGCCGCTTCGCTGGCAGCAAGTGCGATGTGTTTAGAAGTCTGGAATGGGATAGTTTTTCAACCCTTAAGTACTAAAGCGGAAAGACTTTTCCAAACCTAAATAAAACGTCTGGAGATGCTTGAAATTGCAACTGTCTTCGGAAGAAAGGAGAAAGAACAATCAAGCGATCGCAGCAAGCCTTTTCGTATTTTCTTACAAATCAGAGAGCGGCAGACGAGAGAAGACAACAAAAAACAAAACAAAAGACGAAGCCGCTTATATGTGCAGCAGGGTGGTTGTTTGGCTCGGAGGGCTGTTTTAGTGGTTTGATGTGACTGAATTGAAATGTTTAAATGTGGGATAATCCTCCAGCAAAGATGGCCTTTGAGTAAAGATTCCCAACAATCACCGCCTGCCTATGTCACATTTCTGAGGGATATCTATTCACTGTAAAGAGGACTTTAGCTTTACGGAAGATTTCTGAGACAGAGGAAAAATTCAATTTATAAGAAGAATAAAAGGCTTTGCTGCCTCTTTGTTACGGCAGCCAACTATTTTGTTTCTTGTTATCTCTTCCCTGGGGCCATGCTGAGAGGAACAGGGAGGGAGGAGAACGCTATGGAGGCTCTCGCAGGTTCCCTCATTACCTAAAAGTAGCACAGTGACGGTGTCAGTCAGGCTTTTAGTGGCCTTTCTTGTACATGCTGCTTATCGTATTGGTGCAGGTACAGTATCCTCTAGGTCAGCTTTGGGTGCTTCTGTAACAGGTCTGTCCTTCTGACCTGAATTTAACAGTACAAGAGACTTATTTCATAATTATTCAGGGTTGTGTGTGTATGTTGCCTAATAAAGCACAAGTCACTTTCGAAGACCTCATCAAGTGGCTTGACAATTGGAGCTTTCTTTACTGTGCTGAAGAATTTCCTGTTGTGGCAGGACATGCAGTATATAAGCAGGTACTTTTTTGCCACACCTGCCAATGGCCGGTGACTTAAGGAAATTTAACAGCCATTAATATTTTTTTTTACTGGCTACATTTTTTTTTTTTGCAAACACAGGCAGTTATGACACCAAAGGTTCAGATAGCAGGGAAAATTCACAATTTTCTTTCCCAACTATTACACGCACTTAAGCACTAAAACCGACTATGTTTACTAGGATATTTTTGGCTCTATCATACACTCAATGTGGTGCCAGGCACAACGCCTATATGCGCAATATTTTTTTTGTTATTGTGCGTTAGTAATATGAACCTTTAGGCGGGTCCACAACACGCGTACTCTGCTTATTACACACACGGACGCGCAGCAGCACACAAATAATTTTTAAATATTAAAAATAAAAGGATTCCTCTCTGGAGAAGCGTTCAGGTTTTCCACTTGCAAATTCCGACCATGGCGCGAGCCCAACTGACTTTTAAAGGGAATGGGAGATGAGATTCTGATTGGTTTATTGTACATTACGCCCAAAACACACCCATGACTCATTAAGAGACTAGGTTCAACCTTTTTAGACCATATGCAGTGTGCGGCGACCGTTTTTTTCCATCGTTAAACTAGCAAAAGTGGATTCGGATATGACCTACGCTCTTAAAAATAATGGTTCTTTGGCGGAGTTTATGGTTCTATGAAGAACCTTTAATATCAAAAGAACCTTTCCATTAAACAAAAGGTTCTTTGTAGTGCAGAAAGGTTCTTTAGACTATAAAATGGTTAGAAAAAATGGTTCTTTAAAGAACCTTTAACAAAACGGTTCTTCAGGGAACAACAAATGGTTCTTATATGGCATCGCCATGAAAACCCCTTTTTGGTTCTTCCTGGCACCTTTATTTTTAAGAGTGTGAGTGTGAGTGCACGTGTGCCATGCAATTTAGACCATGCTCTTATTTTCAAGAAGTGAAAGAGAACTCAATTCAGTATTTGCTGTCTGAGACGCTTTCTGGGCACGTTCTTCAGATGTTTGCACACAGAAAACTTCCCACAGTGCACAAGAAATTGAGTTCCATTTACGATCATGTTCTCACAACATTGCATTGTTAGAATTCATAAAAATGTTACTGGCCAACTATTGATTGACACCATTTCATGTATTTGCCTCGCCAATGTTTCCTTGCATTTGGTTTTTGGTGAGGGTTAATTTTAGTATATTAGTAATAACCAATAAACTTTAAGTTACAGCAGGGAGCTGCTCATTAAAGTCAACATTAGATGCAGTTCCCAACTGATTTTACTTCTTAAATGTGAGGCATTTTTTAAGTTAAATTATATTTCAACAAGAAAAAAAAAGTAGGGCAGGATATGATTATATGTATCTAGAACTGATTGATCTTGAAATGAATGTGTAACATGCCAAGTGATTAGAGTGGGGATGATGGAAAAGTAAAAGGACTGTGTGATGTCAGACAAAAACAAAAGTCGTTTAAGAGGCGCAGCAAGACAAACATTGTTCTTCTGTGGAATGACATGCAGTGATGAATTATACACGATGAGGCTTGTCAAGAGGCCTGTCTCACAGGACGAGTTAAGGTGTTGGTTTGAAGTGGACAAGACCAAGTAAAACACAGTTTAGATCACATTCAAAAGTCTCACAATAAAAACGTTACCAGTCAACTCAGGGCTTATGACTAAAGCAAAAATAAATTTGAGCATGCAGAATTTCTATGGGTACTACAGAAACTGATATGACGTCACCTCAAATAATATTCAAATATGTGACTCATATATAAATATAGAGCCTATTTGACAATTTGTTAAGATGCTTTCACAGATGTGAGCTCCAGGCAGTCAGGAGACGTTCAGCACTCATCTACCTGCAGAGAACAGATTCATCTAGGACAGCTCTTTTGTAGATAGTGGTGAAACATGAGATATAATTAATTTGGGGTATATCAAAGAGCAATCTTTGGTCTTATTGATCTATTACTTGTTCCAGAGCAAAACGATTTAAGGGGACAATTAAGTTTCATAACTTTATATTTAGGCTATATTTTACTTGAATCTTGTGCAAGAGCGCCGCTTTTGTAACTGAATTTAACTGAATTGTTTGCTTGTGTTTATTTCCTATTGTTTTATATAATGCCTATCATTGTTAATTTAAATGGTTGTGCAATACATATTATTTAAAAAGGTCATGAACTGAGAAATTTAATTTTCCTTGAGGTTTTGACATATTCGAGATTATCATACTATAAGAATATCCTGTTAGTTTCAGAACTGAAAACATCCTTGTTAATCCAATAAAAGCTTTTATTGACACCAGGCCCAGCAAACGACAGGTTTTTCAAAAGTGGGGATCTATGACGTCAAAGGGAGGCGAGCACCGCCTCTGCAGAAGAAGATCAACGCCTACTTCATCACTGCCTGTTTAGCCCCACCCACCGATTCACGCATGGCCTGCAATAGAATGTAGCCTAAGCAACAGGCCTACGTGGCTGCCTGGACTCGACAGTAATGCAACATGTAAGTAACTGTGTTAATTCTAATGTCTGATCTGAGATGTAATGATTCATGTACAGTCAGATGTGCTTTGTCTGTGTGTCACTAAATCAAACCAGTGACTAAACTTGCATTGTTTCTCTTAGTAGGATGGAAATAATCTGTTATTTAACGGTGATTAAATTCTATAAAGAAAGCGATCAAAAGAAGGCTCCCTTTGCAATCGTTAGAGCAGCGTGTGCTGCAGCTGTCAATCAAACAGTGAGAGTCTATCAGTGACTCCAATTTTATTCAACGACTCTCTTTACTATATCACGTTTGCACTGTTAGAAGATGAAGATGAAAGCATTGGTTAGTGTACAGAAACGAGTTGCAATGACGAGATTGCTGCTTTCATGCGCTCAACAATGATCATCTCGGCAACTTTTCATGCCATGATCTTAATATAATGCCATATATCTAAATGTAATGCAACACTTTTCATGACTAGTTAACCATGAGAGCTGCAATAGTAAAAACACAATAAAAGAGAGAGTAATACTTAGTTATTTCAAATGGAAAGACATTAACCAATCACAGCAGTGGGCGTTTACACTGAAGTCTCACAGCAGACACGCCCCTCAAAACTGAGCGTTCAGAGCAGAGGGCTAAAATCATGGTAGGAAAAAAGCCTCTCGTATATAAATTATGACAATTTATTTATGTAAAAAGCATAATTTATATTTATCTAAAATTAAAAATACACCCCAGGAAACATCATAAAACAATAAAACAACTCATGACCCCTATAAAATAATTATTATGAGGTATTTTGGTATTGAGAAAGGGTCCGTTAGTAATCGTGATATGGACTTCAGTGACAGTTACATTATTACGCCATTAGATGGTGGTGAAGTCTTGAGTGAGTCCGTAGCAAATTGAAAGGGACTGGTTGTAAAGAATGAAGTTGTTATAGCGCTGTAATGGGAAATCCACTAGACTTTTAAAAAGAGCAAAGACAAAGATTTCCTCGGCTGACATTCAAACCGATTTTTTTTTAAACGGATATAATATTATGCTCGTCGACCTTACGAAAGAATGTTCTATCAGATGCAAGTAATACACTAGTTTAGTCGATATCTCTCTCTCATAATACCATAATACTTTACTTTACTTAATACAATAAGCTTCAATGTAGCGAATCAACATTCCTTCGCTACAAGTTATACAGTGACGTTTTACGGCTTAAACTGTCAATTTGAGATTTTGAATCCTTACTTATTTACTTGTGGCGTTGAACCGTTTTATAAATGCAATATCACAATATTCGTATCAATATCACGCAATATTCGTGCCTACAGCCGAATCACAGCCATACTGATATACAGCCATATCACATGGCTACTCGTGTGATATTGCTCATATATATATATATATATATATATATATATATATATATATATATATATATATATATATATATATATATATATATATATATATATATATATATATATATATATATACATATGAGCAATATCACATGAGTATCTGTATATATATGCTAACGGCTGATTCATCTATCTGTTTCTGATCTCTAACCCATAACAGAACCTGCTCTGGAGCAGGTTAGACTTGTAGCATAAGTTACTGTGGGGATGAAGAAAAAAAAGTCTATTGATCTAAGCTATACTCTAATCCAACAGCCATTTAAATCTGCTTCATGAGACAGGCCTCAGGGATCTGTATTGAAAAACAAACTGGGTACACTTTGATTTCATGTTGACTTTAAAGCAGCCACTTGTATTTCTCTGAAGCATTTTTTCAAGTTCAAGGGCACACGCGTGGTTCCATGAGATTTGTTGACGATGTGTGCTGCGTGTTGAAGCACACACAGGGGTGATACTAACAAGGAAAGCGGTTTAGTAGTGGGTATGTATGCACACTTAACTTTCTATAGAGGTCTGTTATGAGCAGTTACCTAGCAACACTGACTGTGAGGGCAACGGTCCTTTGTTTACACCAACTGCATGTCTTCCCTTCACTGACACACCCTGCCATGCACTGCAAAAAGCCTGATCTTATTGAAACTTACATAAAACAAACATTTATGAGATCTGAGCAGGGCACCGGATGAAACGCTCACTCACAGATTCATGCAGGTCAGACATCCGAGCCTGCATGACTCGAAGAAATCAATGACTTCTTCAACGCTCAAAAAAGCACAACAAACACATGAACAAACTCAAAGTTGTTTTCTGTTTTTCTCCTTCTGCCAGAGATGGATATTTGTACAGGAAAAAAAGTGGAAGGCAAGACACCTGCAGTTTATAAATGCAACTTGCCTATGATCCCCTCCATCCTGTGTGCTTTCAGATCAGGGAGACGCTATCACAGCCTGAACATGTTTACTGTCAGGTTTTTACAATTCTGCGCACCTGCTTTAACCTGCACGCTTTCAAAACGGCACAGCTAGAGCCAAACGTCTCTGAAGACCTGGAGGGCATTTCAGTTTCCATTTGCGTTCAGAAAGGCTGTGAAGATTTAGTAGAACCGCTGTGACCTTCAAAAGACGCTATTGATTTAGGGAAGTTGATTTTGCACGGCTTTGTTAGAAATTAGCATTGTCCACCAAGGACAACGTACCTCATTTCGAGTACATAGTTGAAGACAAATGCAAATGCACCTGCCGATGTGTCATGAATGCTAAGTATCGGACATCTGCACAGATCCTCAGATGGACTTAGGAATGTCAACATTTAAAATCTCACAAATTAAAGCGGATCTGTGTGGCGCTTATTAACGTCATTTACAGCTAAATTAGCTTACAAGGAACGTTCTCGGAACTTTGGTCAATGTTCATTCTACTATAGATATAATGATGCAGATATTTGGTCATTAATCTCAAAATATTAGCACAATATATATATATATTTATATTGTTCATGCAATGATTTTTTTCTCAAACATTTTAATGTATGTAAAAATTTTTAAATGTACTTTTGTTACTGTTCAGAGAACATTTAGCGGTAACAATCCCATAATTGCAGAATGATACAATTAAATGTTTTAAAACGTCCAGAGAAGATTAAAAAATAATGTTTTCATGACATATTTTTGTTACTGTAGCTAAGAAAGTCCCACAAGGAACTATTAAAGTTGGAAAAAAAGTGGAAGTTGCGATAGTCTTTTCTTCCCTATATTGTGACATACACTGATCAGGCATAACATTATGACCACCTTCCTAATATTGTATTGGTCCACCTTTTGCTGCCAAAACAGCCCTGACCTATCGAGGCATGGACTCCACTAGACCCCTGAAGGTGTGCTGTGGTATCTGGCACCAATATGTTAGCAGCAGATCCTTTAAGTCCTGTAAGCTGCGAGGTGGGGCCTCCATGGATCGGACTTGTTTGTTCAGCACATCCCACAGACGCTTGATTGGACTGATATCTGAGGAATTTGGAGGTCAAGTTAACACCTCAAACTTGTTGTGCTCCTCAAACCATTCCTGAACCATTTTCTCTCTTTGTGGCAGGGTACATTACCCTGCTGAAAGAGCCACCAGGAAATATCACGTTTCATGAGAGGGTGTACATGGTCTGCAACAATGCTTAGGTAGGTATTATGTGTCAAAGTAACAACCACATGGATGGCAGGACCCAAGGCAGAACATTGCCCAAAGCATCACACTGCCTCTGCCGGCTTGCCTTTTTCCCATAGTGCATCCTGGTGTCATGTGTTCTCCAAGTAAGCCACTGCAGACTGGGAACACCCGACAAGAGCTACAGAGTGTTGCTCTGACCTGTCGCCTAGCTATCACAATTTGGCCCTTGTCAAACTCTTTAAAATTCTAACACTTGCCCATTTTTCCTGCTTTTAACACATCAACTTTGAGGACAAAATGTTTACTTGCTGCCTAATATATCCCACCCACAAACAAGTGCCGTTATGAAGAGATAATCAGTGTTATTCACTTCACCTGTCATAATGTTATGAATGATCTATTTATATCTAGGAAAAATGTCTAGAAAAATGTAGGGCGGGACTTTATTTAGTCCATTGGGATTAATTGGATATGTGGATCATTATGGTTTGCGATTGCTGTGATGTATGGCTTGACATTCACTTTTTTTGCTCACCAGTCACTGTGGCTAGAGGTTTTCCAAAGTAAGTAGCCACTCAGTATTTTCACTGGCCACAATTTTGACATTGATACCATGGAACAAATATTCCATTTAGATCTTTTTAATATTATCTCATAATTTGGCAGAAGGTACTGTATATTATGCTGCTATCACTTTAATATCTGACACATGGATCCATTATACTGTTACACATGAGTTTTCTTTCTCATCTGTTTACATTCACTTAAAACATAGCTGACTGTGTTTACGTGAATACTCTCCAAGCCTGGAATTTTGACATTATTTGGTGTGTACTTGACTGTTTCAATGCAATAAAGCAGAGAAAACAAGCTTAAGGGGGCTTTATGTGCGCGCTCTTTGGGTGTGAGCACAAAATGTGTGGGAATGAGTAAAATTCTGCACAATACGCGTAATTCCATGCCATCATTCAATCCCCCCAATTCAAAACACCAACAATATACTACATTGCACTTTATTATTTCAGATGAATTTTCAAAAGACTACAATTGAAAAATGTACATTATAATATAAAAAATTATAATATATATATTATATATAATACAATTCAACCCGCCAAAGTGGCTAGTAGGAGTGACTGTGTTACACGCCACTGATTTGGCAGGTTGGCAGGTGTTAATGTCAAGCCCTGCTGTGATGTCATGTGAGTGACAGGTTGTCCCGCCCTTGTGCCAGTAAACACATCATCAGAGAAGTTATGAGATGGTGCAGCAAGAGATTATAAGGGGAAAATGAATTAAATATATATATATGGATAAATAATACAGCAATTTTCCATTAAAACAATTTAACAATATTTTTATTTTATGGTGACTTTAACTTGCAGTGTGCAATTAATTTGTTACAATACTTTTATCATTAATATTAGTTCATTAAAATACAACTGCTCATTGCGCAGGTCCATTAAAGGTGCTGTATGTTAGAATGACAGCTAGTGGTTGAAATGGGTACTACAGTCACATGGTATTCTTATTTCTTATCACTGTTTTAATTTAATTTTCTATGTAAAGCACTTTGAATTGCCATTGTGTATGAAATGTGCTATATAAATAAACTTGCCTTGCCTTGCCTACAGTCTAAATTCAAATTATTGTTTGCCCCACCCCTTCCTCCTCAGACTCTACACTCAAGCATTTAGCCAGTTTGAAGACACGCAACAGGAACCAGCACAATTGACAATGGAAGGTGAGGAGTTGATGAATTCATTTATCTGCATTTTAATGTGCTTTTTTAGATGTTTTGATGGATGCCGAAGCATTTTAGGTCGGATAGAATCTGCGTTCTCTGACCCAGTTTGTTTGCTGGCTTCCATGGCAGCAAAATGCTGTGTTTTTACCAACTGGCAACCTGTGGTGTTGAGATACCATTGGGTAAATTGACAACGTGTATTATCACACAGACCAAAACAAAAACAGACATTCCGCCATGGAACGCACATTTCAAATTAGAATAACGGTAGTAGCATTGCTTTTCAAAGAGATGAGTATGTGAACTCAGCATGTTTCCTAAATTTCTGCAAACATAATATGATATTTGTATGGTTTAGTACAGTCAAAAACTTACATACAGCACCTTTAAATAATATAACAACTTTTTATTTAATAATGTAATAGTAAAAGTTGAAAATAACATTAAATAGCATCAATATATGTGTTAGAAGTATTTGTATTGTTAGTTAATGCTAACTAATGCAGTTAAATAATGGAGCCTTATTGTCAAGTGTTACCAATGTGTTTATTTGGCACACATTCTGACATGTGGTATAAAAATTGTCATAGAATTTACATAAATAACATAAGCACAGGAAGTTTCAAGATAGATATTATATATTCAATACTACAGACTGAAATATGTTAAATAGCTGCCCTGGATTCCCTTATTACATTTCGCATAGCCTTTGGACTGTATAACAGCATGAGATCATCTTGGCATAATGGTCATCATTCGTTCAAGTTCATCTAGCTGGATCCAACATAGCTTCACAATCGTTTCAACATGCTCACTGCTGGGGTACTCGTGCAACCATATTTGACACATGATGTTTTATGATACAGTGATACTTGATTTTTTTTTACCAGACTTTTTCCTTCAATACAGCCATGTAAGTTATTCTGCTTTGCACTTTTGTAGAAGGTTATTAAATCAACAGTTTTTCCAGCAGCTGTTGACGAGTTTAATTTAGTATTTACAAACAAACGCTTTGCGATGGTTTCTCAGGCAGAATTGGAAATAAGCTGTTTTAAATTAGCACTTCATTAAAATTTAGATAAAATGACCAAAAGTGATGTGTGGTGTAATAACACTGCATTTATAAAATACTGCCTTTTCTTTAGAATATAATTACATTGGTAGATCATGGGAAACTTAAATAAGAACAAACCATAATTCGCAGGCACTGTAAACATTTAAAAAAGTGAAAATGTATTAAGTTAAAAAAGTGAAAGTAGTGATTTCAGAGGCAGACTCAAGACACTGCGTTTTGTTAAAGAGGAAGACACCCTACCTGGATCTCATCAGACGTCAGGCCGCCTTTCATGTCGCTGCTCTTTTTCTTGGGTGGCGGAGGGGCCGGCTTATGAGCAGGGGGGAGGTCAGTCCTGTTGGAGGAAAAAAGAAAACAGACTGACACCCGGTACCATGAAAGAGCTTTCATGCGGCCATGACTTAAGCCTTGTGTGAGCACATGTAATGAGGAGTCGTGCCCACGTCTGTCTCTCCCGCCTGCCGGGGGTTTGATAGGCATCTCTTTACACTGCCTTTGTTGTAGCCAGTGCCATTTCAGCCATGCCCTTTCAGCGGCTTCCACTAGCCATGGGGAGAGAGATAATGAAACCAGATCGTAATGGGCAGAATGGAGAGGAAAAATGAGAACGCAAGGACAAGGGTGGGATCGAATTATAGCCCACCAATCCTTTAAAGTGTCAGACACACAGCAAACAGCACATGGGTCTGATCCCTGATGTAAGGCACAGTATGGAAGAGTTGAACCAGCCTTTCGTTATTTCAATTCAGATCCACCATCAAACCGGGACACAACTGGGAACACTTAAAATATCACACCAAGCCTCATGAATTTGAGCATTATTTGCAGTACATACTAGGTCACAAATAAACAGCATTGGATTAACTTCGATGGTAAATAGTGCTGAGAACCAAGGTGTTCAGTAAAATCATGCACACTCATGCACATGAAAATGAAGACTCTAAACGTATTAGCAATCTAATAACAGCTATTTTATTTTAGGTTCAAGGGTCACCCCTTGAAAGCCGCCATCTTGAAATGTTCTTGAAACTTGATGTCGTTAATTCTGCTGTTACTAAACAATTTTGCTAATGTAGTAAACAAATTATGGCTGATGCAGAACAGCAAATTTGTGCATGGCATGGTAGAAAACTGGAAACTTTGTAAGTATACAGTCGTCCAAATAAAT
Organism: Gobiocypris rarus; assembly: GCA_023029165.1. NCBI lineage: Eukaryota > Metazoa > Chordata > Actinopteri > Cypriniformes > Gobionidae > Gobiocypris > Gobiocypris rarus. The sequence continues at coordinate 33,965,504 of CM040918.1, read as the reverse complement.
GTTATTGATCCAAAAAGGCTCTACAATTGTAAACAGGATGTAGTAGTGAAAAGCTGATCTTTAATGTTGCCGGTTGATAATCAACGTTTTTTTTTTAGATGGATGGATGGATGGATGGATGGATGGGTGAATGGTTGGTTGGATGGATGGATGAACGGTTGGACGGATGGATGGGTGAATGGTTGGTTGGCTGGTTGAATGGATGGGTGAATGGTTGGTTGGCTGGTTGAATGGATGGGTGAATGGTTGGTTGACTGGTTGAATGGATGGGTGAATGGTTGGTTGGCTGGTTGAATGGATGGGCGAATGGTTGGACGGATGGATGGGTGAATGGTTGGTTGGTTGGTTGGTTGGTTGGTTGGTTGGATGGGTGAATGGTTGGATGGATGGATGGGTGAATGGTTGGTTGGATGGATGGGCGAATTGTTGGTTGGATGGATGGGTGAATGGTTGGACGGATGGGTGAATGGGTGAATGGTTGGTTGGTTGGTTGGTTGGATGGGTGAATGGTTGGATGGATGGATGGGTTAATGGTTGGTTGGTTGGTTGGTTGGTTGAATGGATGGGCGAATGGTTGGTTGGTTGGTTGGATGGGTAAATGGTTGGACGGATGGATGGGTGAATGGTTGGTTGGTTGGTTGGATGGGTGAATGGTTGGATGGATGGATGGGTGAATGGTTGGACGGATGGATGGGTGAATGGTTGGTTGGTTGGATGGGTGAATGGTTGGATGGATGGATGTGTTAATAGTTGGTTGGTTGGTTGGTTGGTTGAATGGATGGGCGAATGGTTGGACGGATTAATGGGTGAATGGTTGGTTGGATGGATGGGCGAATGGTTGGACGGATGGATGGGTGAATGGTTGGTTGGTTGGTTGGTTGGTTGGTTGGTTGGTTGGTTGGTTGGTTGGATGGGTGAATGGTTGGATGGATGGATGGTTGGTTGGTTGGTTGGTTGGTTGGTTGGTTGGTTGGTTGGTTGGTTGGTTGGTTGGTTGGTTGAATGGATGGATTGGTGAATGGTTGGATGGATGGATGGATGGATGGATGGATGGATGGATGGATGGATGGATGGATGGATGGATGGATGGATGGATGGGTCAATGGTTGGTTGGATGGCTGGCTGGCTGGCTGGCTGGCTGGCTGGCTGGATGGATGGATGGATGAATGGGTGGGTGGGTGGGTGAATGGTTGGTTGGTTGGATGGATGGATGGATGGATGGATGGATGGATGGATGGATGGATGGATGGATGGATGGATGGATGGTTGGTTGGTTGGATGGATGGATAATTGGATGGGTGGATGGATGATGGTTGGGTTGACAGCCCTAATAAATTATAATGGATGGTGAATTGATTCATAAAGCATCTTAATCTTTCAACAAATTCTTATTTGATTAAACAATTTTGACTTTAAAATGGTAGATACATATTTGTATACATGTGGTATTAAAGTATTGTAAGACACTCATAATCACATAAATAAAAAAAATAAAAATAATACTTATACTAATAAAACCTTTTTTAACAAACATTTTAATGTAGCTATACAATACATTAACTACTATTAATGTAGGGTTAGTTTACCAAAAATGTTAAACTATGTAATTTACTCACACGTATCCTCAGAACACAAATTAAGATATTATCAATGTTCTCTCAATATTTTTGTCCATCTATTGACAGTTTATTTAGACACTGACAATGTTTATAAAGACAGTGACACTTAATTAAATTATGACAGAATAACTATACCTTTAATCAAAATATGTAAATATTAAATATAATGGAATTCACAAACCAGAAAAAAATCTACATTTCTGTTTGTGAGCTGACACTAATGCACAAATATGATGATACTGTGCACTGTTCTAAATGCATTAGATTGGTGAATGTAATTATCAAATTCACCAATAAATGTCAAAAGGATCGAATTATGCCATGGAAAGGCATCTGTAAATATTCAGTTTATGTGTGGGGTCTTAAATACATTTGTGCAATGCAAAAATATTAAATTGCGCATTGAGCCAAAACTGTAACTTTTGCATTGCAATGGTTATACTGCAGAGAGCATCTAATCAGCCGCAGTCTGGCACTACCCATGACCTCTCTCATGACACTTCAACACGCCTGGGACTCAACACACACCTGATGTGCTTCTGGAGAGTTCATGCAAACACCCGATATTCAATTTTACTTCAAATAAGTCACAAGTCACTAAGTCTAGAAAAAAGTGAAGAACAGCATCTGGTGAGTCATAAACTGTCCAATTTTCTGCACTGTAATTTCATTCATAAAACCTTAAAATTCAAATAAAAGCCAGTTCCCAGAGGAGAACTCAGACAAAACTCAAAAGCAGATGTCAAACTACCACATACACGCACACACAAGCCCGTGCATGTAAGCACACATGCACCCACGCAAAATGTTACACAAATGTGGGTGCATACACAAATGCACATCTGCGCACACAAATACATACACATCCACTGCTCTAATAAGTTTTTGGGTGTCATTATTTGCATCGCTTGAAGGAGACCCAAATAATTCTGTCTGACAGGTGAGCTGCGCAGGAGTTGCCATCTAATTTACAGAAAGAGGAAATCTCTTTCCTCAAGGATGTTAGCAGTCAGACATCATCCCGCTCGTTCTGACAAGATGTCTGTGCTGATAGATAATGAAGGTGTGTGTGTTTGTGTGTGTGGCTCAGGTATACCCTACGTTATATGGCACACACCCCACAAATATGGCAATATCTGCAATCCTTAGTACTTGTGGGGACATTTTTTGGTCCTCATGAGGAAAACAGCTTGTAACTGATACTATTTTTTAAATTTAAAAATGCAGAAATATAAGAAAGTTATGGGTAGGGTTAGTGTAGAGGGATAGAATATATGTTTTTACAGTATACAAATCGATATGTCTATGGAAAGTCCCCAATAAACATAGAATCCCAACATGTGTGTGTCAAAGAATAAATCAAGGGAAAGACAGGCAGCATAACTCTTCTACATTTTACACAAATTGACAAAAAAATGCACATTTCCACATGCAAACAAACCGCCACATGTCGCTGTTGAGTTGCATGACCTTTCCACGAGGCCAAACGGGCTCTGTAAAGTCAGGGCTGCTTTGCGCATGAATGCTTCTCTCCATTTCCTCTTTTATACACATCACTTACACTTCACATCACCTTGTATCACACCAGAACAGAGGCGTGGCAATGGCACGCGACGACCTGTATAAACACTCACTGCAGATAAACACACACACACACACACACACACACACACACACACACACACACACACACACACACACACACACACATATAGAGATAGAACATTTCCAAGACACAATTCAAACCAAAGAAATGTGAAATTAAATGTGTGGGAAATGAAATGTGCGGGAAATGAAATGTGCATATAGAAAAATCAAAAACTTTTGAGCCACTGAGAGTTTTGCAATATAACTTTACTATACAAATATCTCAATACTGTGTGTGTGTGTGTGTGTGTGTGTGTGTGTGTGTGTGTGTGTGTGTGTGTGTGTGTGTGTGTGTGTGTGTGTGTGTGTAAGGGGGTGGGGGTGGGTAATTTCAATTTTTTTCAAACATTTTAAAAATTATTTATGTGAATGGGGAGATTGATTGTCATAAAAGTAATGTCTTTATGGGCCTAAAAGCATGCCTTCAGTTCATATAAGCTGCACCTTTTTTGCATTTTCCTTTTAATGTTGGTCTGAAAAAGACTCAACATGTTCTTGACAGATTTCTTGACATTCACCCGGACAAGAACACACGCACATCGTGTTGAAAGCCTTATGGTCCATCTGTGTTCTGCCAATACGGATGTTCCTGTGTTCACTGTGGCCTTAAGCAAAGCACTCAACCCAGAGTCCCTCTTAAATGACTGTGCCCCCAAATGAGTGAGCAGTAATTTACTTAGTAACTCTTTCCTGCCACTGACGAATTATCACGTAATGTATGATCCCACGCTGCTCTGCCAATGAAGAGTTATCATGGCTTTCCGTCTTACCACTGTTGTATAGTGGGGTACTATTATGCATCTCCTGAACGAGTAAAGTATCTCCAGATCAAAACACAGGAAAAAAAGAAGCAGAAATAAGTGATCACATATGTAAGCTTTCCCATTGAGAATGGGCAACAAATTTCTATATGGATATGCAAAGAGAAATGTGTTGCCCATTCCCAATGGGAAAAAGGCCACAGCAACATCTTTCAGCATCATTGCTCGGCAACATTGCTCAAAAAGGTGCCCTGTGTATCATCAGCTTAAGGATCACTTATAAGTCGAGGTTGCACTTTTTTTTTGCATCCAAAGCAGTCATAATTTAATTTCGACCATTTACTTTACATTAGGTGTCTTTAACTATGTACTTACACAAAGAAAAACAAGAATTGGTAACACAAGGCCACCTAATATAACGTGGGTCCACATGTACTTACTATAGGGTTATGGTAGGATTAGGGTTTGGTTGAGGGTTAGTTGCATGCAATTATGCATAATTTTCTGTTATTACAATGTTAAGTCAAGTCAAGTCAACTTTATTTATATAGCGCTTTTAACAATGCATATTGTTTCAAAGCAGCTTCACAGTGTTAAACAGAAAAATAATGCAACAGAATATATTTCGATTATCATACAGTAACAATGTGGGCTTTAGATCAGTAATTTGGTCTATATGGTTAATTTTGTTTAATAATTAGATTTATTTTGAAATATATTTGAAAAATAGTAACATACGTAACAATGCTACACGGTCTCACTCCAACTCGTCACATATTGACGCTTGGTCAGGACCCCTCGGCATTACTTTTTAATGCACAGGGTACCCCTTTAGTGTAATATTCCAACACGATCTCATGACAATGCGTATCAATAGTACGAGTGTGCAATCTCGTAGAATGTATACGCCAAAATGAGTTTTGGCGTGCATATGGTACGCCGTTTTTGGTGTGCATATGATATGCACTTTATGGCGTGTATATGACACGCTTTTGGGTAGGGTGAGGGTGAGGGTGTGGGGGGTTTGTACATATAATACGCCATAAAGTGCGTATCATATGAACGCCAAAATGAGTTTTGGCGTATACATTCTATGAGATTGCACACGCGTACTATTGATACGCATTTTCGTGAGATCGGGCTCAATATGCTGACGCGCAGAGAAGTCCATTGATTTCAGTTGACGCAATTGGTCACGAGACATTCGAGAGCCAAAGCAATTTCACTTAGAAAAGTGGACGTAATGTTCCTTCAGGGTCCTGACCAAGCATCAATATGCAACGAGTTGGGAGTGAGACCGGGTTGAACAAGAACACTAAAATAAAGTCTTACCAAAAAACTGAAGGTGTGTGGGTTTGTGTGTGGTTCAGGTATACCCTACTTTATATGGCATATACCCCACTACACTTAACTCCACGATTAAATTAATTGCATTCTGTTGCTGTGCCTTTTTTTTTTTACTGCTACAGCTGTGAAATATTTTTTGTAAGCCAAAACCCAAAAATGAGTTAGCATTTTATCACTTCCATCTTCCTGAAGTCTATGGATGTTTTTTTAATGTTTTTTTTTATTTTATTTTTTATGGGTTTTAGCCTGAATGCCTAATGCCTGAAATATGGTCAGTGGACACAAGCTCAAAATACATCTTTAATTCCCCCTTCTGATTAGAAAAATTATATATAAAAATGAACTTGTCTTAAAAGGGCAGTTTCTTTTACAGCCTCGTGTTTGTAATCACACTCTTGCAAACTAATCTAACTCAAACTTTCAGTGATCTACTTGTAATGATCCAAAAGCAAATGGAATAATTCTATTTGGTCTTTGTCGCCTGAAAGGTGATGCTAACTTTCAGGTTGGCCTACAACCCCAAAAAAACACGTCATCGCTCTAACCTCTTCATATGTTAAATGAATGAGTATAATTGTGCAAACTGGTAAAATCAGACTTAAATTATCAGACCCTATTTACAATAAAGATCAGCCGATAATTGATATGTGGCGAGGTGGGCGAGCGAGAGACGTGGAAGGTCTCTAGTCCGCTCATGAGGGAGCCTGAAGGCATATAAGGACAAGACCAGTGAAAGATGAGAGAGGACCAGGACTTTATGTTGTGTTTACGTTTTATGTTTTGTTTACGTTTTATTATGTGTGTGCACGGCAGTCGTCCGTGAGGGGCTGCCTGCGTTTTACTTTCAGTAACTGTATTACATTGGTGCCGAAACTGAGGAGGAAGGAGGGACATGTGGTCGTAGAGCCCGCACTGCTGAGGGGGATCACAGTGCTGAGGAGGTCGGACAGTGCGGAACAGAGAAGACCGCGAGTGGCTGCCCGAGGCGGTGGTGCTGGAGCGAGTGAAGACCGGTGGGTCGGAGAGCTGGCTGGCATAACCGTGGGTTTGAGGTGTGGTGGATGCTGTCCGAGAGGGAGCGGGCGAGACGCCGGCGTTTGCCAGACTGGAGCCTACTGCCATCTGCCATGATGTGGAGGAGCAGGGAGCGCGGGACTTGCTGCCAGCTGCCCTCAAACGGAGGAGCCACTGCCGGCCGCCAGGGGGCGGAGGAGGATCTGGCCGTCCATCGAGCGTCCAGTACCATCGTATGGCACTGGGAAGAAGAGCCTCACGATTGGCTGAGGGCAGAGGCCAGCGCGTGATTGAGAATGAGCATCACATGCGAGGCACACCGGTCTCGAGTCCTCTCATGAGGGAGCCCGGAGGCACATAAGCACGAGAGACACCAGTGAAGGACGAGAGAGGACCAGGCCTGGACTTTGTTATGTTTTGTTTACGTTTTATTATGTGTGTGCGCAGCAGTCGTTCATGACGTGCCTATGTTTTACTTTCAGTTTATTAATTAATTTGATTAGAGTCTTGTTAACGTTCGTAGGTTCCCGCCTCCTTCTTCCCATTTCTACGAAGTGTATTACATTAAAATATTGGGAACCTTCAGAAGGATCTGCAGAGGTGTGCTACACACAGTCGGCTTAAATTTTGTTGGAGTTTAGGATTAACAGTATCTACTTTCCTCATAATTATCTTATTGAATGAATGGGGTGTGTATCATAAAACTTAATTCTTTCCCAGTCATTGATGGAATTTTCCGTCATTTTCCGACGCTTCCCGCCAGAATTTTCCAGAATTTTTCAAATATTTTCAGTCATCTGTTGATACATCGCTCCACAAAGATGAAGAACTCAGTTTTACTAAATTGTCTTATTGCAATAGACAAAATGTTTTGAATATTATATAAAAAAGGTCATTGATTTGAATGTAAATGCCCAATGATATGAGCAAATTCAAATAACATTGTTCCATGTGGGTCATGAAATTTTAATTGCTATGAAAACCCGAATGCTTTATTTTCCAGGTATTACTTCCTTTTTACAGACACAATAATATATGAATAAAAGATGAAGAAAAAGAGCTGAAGAAATGGAACACGTACATTCGCACTTTTCACACAGACAACAATTACACAGGATAATGATGATGCATTATAATTACCATAAAAGCTGCCAAGAGTCCATAATTCTAGCAAATCACAAATCTGCATAAGCACGCAAATGACTGAAGTTGTTCTAAGCTGCTCTAAATATGAGTAATGTAACTGCCAGTCTAAACACTGCTATATGCTGTGATGAAAGAATCAATGAATACTGCAGTTTTTAGAAAACAGTTTCTTTTACAACCACACTGTGCGGTGCTATCACCTCGTATCACCTCTCATTCACTGTCTGCACTGCTGTTCAACAAATGAACACTCTTTTATGCAGAGTTTCAGAGTTGTATATAATTGTGTGCAATTAGTTGCAATAAAACAGGATATATTGTTATAGTTTGGTCTATTTTTAAGGTAATATCATCACAGATTTTCTCAGCTCTAAGTAAAATAATAAAATAAAAAACTGTGTCTAGTGCAGAATAAGCTAATGTTTTGCAATAACAGCACTATTAAAGAGAAAAAGGACCTTGTGTGTCTGGTCTGCTTCTATTTAAACTTCAGACAGACACACAGTACAATTAGAGCAGACTGGGTCTTCCTGACCTGTGTCCTCAGAAGTCATTGCCAACTGGCCACAGCTGGAGACAGATGTACTGCAGTGAGGCAGCATCCAATCAGCAGCTGCCTGCAGTCCTAACACTGACATGTTCCTCCATCTAGACTATGTCAGTATCTGGATATTACAGGATTAAAATAAACATTCACCAATGCTAAAATACAATTTGAAAACCACCTAAAAAATAAATCACACAATAAGATTCCAGCAACAAGCAACTTGTCTGTCCACACCAGATACGGCGTTACTATGAGATGCGACAAATCAATAAAAAATAAAAGAACACAGCCAATCTGAACAGTGTGTGGACAGGCTCTCGGGGCAAGTGTACAGCACCAGAGATTCATCTTCATGGCACTCTCAAGGAAATGGATAAGTAGCCTACATAATCAAATTCATATTATACCATTTAAACAAATACACACTAAGTTACTAAAAAAATCCTTGTCATAGAATATACTTGTTTGTTCACAGTTTGAACGTTCTTGTTTCCATTTGTTTAATTTCAAGATCTGAGGTGAATTATCCATTGTCTTTTAGTACACTTATGTTAGAGCTGTGAGCACTAAATGATATTCAAAGGTACATTACACATTTTAACATAAACTAAAGCACATTGCCATGTTTTGTGTATTTCCAGATGTGACGTTGCAGAAATTGAAACAGAAATAGAATCATTGCATGTCACCGTCGGGGCTGGTTAGGACAAAAACTGGAAAAATTCATTTTGGCGTGCATATGGTACGCCATTTTTGGCGTGCATATGATACGCACTTTATGGCGTGTATATGACACGCTTTTGGGTAGGGTGGGGGTGTGGGCGGTTCGTGACGTATTATAATACGCCATAAAGTACGTATCATATGCACGCCAAAAACGGCGTACCATATGCACGCCAAAATGTGTTTTGGCGTATACATTCTACGAGATTGCACACTCATACTATTGATACGCATTTTCGTGAGATCGGGCTCCTTTTATCATTTCTCACGGCATTGCGTTGCATGTAGTTAGGACACAGTGTAAGACTCTATAAAAGTTGCTCTTTAATTAGCGACCGTTATTTTAGACCGATGTTACTTTGCGCAGCAATTCAGAGAATCGGATGTTTCAGAGTTACATCATGTAAATTCATCCACTTCTCCTGAAAATACATGGAAGTAAGTTGCCAGTGAAGTGGGAGAAGAATAGAGTAATTCTACACAACGTGTATCTAATATGAATAAAGCACGTCGTAAATTTATAATTTAAAGGATTGTTATTGTCGCTTCCATAGACATCAGTGTGTATTTTACAAGATATAAATGTATTGTTTTGCTAGTACTTATGTGTATATAAATGTTTGAAATCTGAAATAAACATGATGTGGTTGAAAACACTAAATAGTGTGACAAGCGCTGAGCATGTCCGTCTCCCTCCATCTTGAAAGTACATGTTGCCAGACAGGATACATGCCCAAAGTTCCCACCACTCCTTTTGGGTGAACTTGCAAGCGCTGGGAGGCCCACTGAATAGAGGATGCTATCGCCTTGTCGTATTAGTCCCTCGGAGTGAGGGCTCACTCCACTCAGATGTTGCCTTCTCACCAGCACCTCTTTGGCAGACATCTACAGAGCTGCATGCTGGGCGACACCTAATACCTTTGCGAGATTCTGCAATCTCTGGGTGGAGCCGGGTTCATGTACACTGACTCATTTGGCCAGCATTTTAGGTCTTATTTTTATAGAAACATATTTAGATACAGTAAATGCTGCTATTCATCATTTTGTTTTATATGACTACTTTTTCAGCAGTAGCTTGACTGTAGTTTAACTACACTACCAGTAGCTTTAAGGTTCTTACGCTAAATGATTCTGGGAGTGCATCTTTAAAACTTTACTGGAACATCTGTTGATTTTTTGTTGTTGTTATTATTGGATACAAAATGTTACATACATAAACTAAAATGTCAGGCTATTTCTCACAAAAAGACTTCAAAAGGCTTGGAATAAAGTGCATGAGTCATCTAGACCACTTTTATGTTACTTTCATGGTGCTTTTCTGTCATTTTGGAGCTTTCACAGCCTCAGTCCTCATTCACTGTCACAATGTTGAAAGGATTAGCCACAATGTTCTTCAAAAATTCTCCTTTTTTGCGTTCCACAGAAGAAGAAGGAAAAAGTCTTATGTATATGACATATTTATCATTTGTGAGTCAACAATTAATTTAAAATGCTGTCTATGTAGGTAGCTAGGTTTAAGAACAGCTAGAGGGTGTTTGTGTGTGTGTGTGTGTGTGTGTGTGTGTGTGTGTGTGTGTGTGTGTGTGTGTGTGTGTGTGTGTGTGTGTGTGTGTGGGGACTGGTAATCCCCTACGTTATGGGGACAAAATGTCCCCACAAAGATGGCAATATCCAAATTTTTGTCCTTGTGGGGACATTTTTTTGGTCCCCATGAGGAAAACATCTTATAAATCACACTAAGTGATGTTTTTGAAAATGTAAAAATGCAGCATGTCTCCTGTGATGGGTAGGTTTAGGGGCAGGGGCAGTGTAGGGGGATAGAAAATATGGTTTGTACAGTATAAAATGCATTACGCCCATGGAATGTCCCACAAAACATGGAAACACAACATGTGTGTGTGTGTGTGTGTGTGTGTGTGTGTGTGTGTGTGTGTGTGTGTGTGTGTGTGTGTGTGTGTGTGAGAGAGCGAGAGCGAGAGCGAGAGAGAGAGAGAGAGAGAGAGAGAGAGAGAGAGAGAGAGAGAGAGAGAGAGAAGCAGAGATTTGCAGAGGGATAAGCCTTGACAGACAGCGTCACTTCCAGATGCACCATTATCTTTCTTCAAAGGGACAAAATAATGAAAGGCAGCTAAATAATTCAGAAACTTTCTCCTTTCCAGCTTCTCTTTTCGTAGAAAAGGATCACTCCCTCTTTGATCCCATTCTGATTTCCACACACTCACTCTATAGAGAAAATTGATGTAATTATTGATCCAATTAGGCTTATGAGGTACCACAGTGGTTTACCTTTTTTCCCTTATTGGGTATCAAGCAGAGACACAGAATGGTGCTTTAATTCAAATGTGTACCAGGTATGAATCACAGAGCTGAACAATTGATTTGGCTACTAAAATTCAACAGGAAATAAAGGCCCCAGACACAGCAAGCGGAAAATAACTCAGTGATGTGAGGTCTGTTGAATTTTAACTCCACTGGCTGAAATGGCACACGTCGAAGACCACACTTTAACCTAAGGAAAACATTTTTTAAAAGACAGTGATTCTTAATACTATTTTTAAATAAAACAAAAATGACCTGCATTAAAGGGGAAATAACTGTCAGCAAAGGAAAATGAAGCAAAAGGGAAATCATTATAGGCTTTAAGACACTTAGATGTAATTTAACAGATACCATAAACACACACACACGCTACTTCACACCATTATATAGGTGTAAACGTGCTAAATTATGCCTTTTAGCAACATTTCTAATAAAGAGCAAAAAATCACCCCCTTCTAGGCAAATAATTAATGACATCACTTCCTCTGATTATCTCTCTAGATTTATCAAGCTGCAGCATTATAATCAAATTCCTGAACGTAAATTGAAGTAGCAAACATAATGTAGCCTGACGTGGTCATACTCAATTCTAGTCAGAATATGAGTGTGAAAGCGCTCCATTGGGCTTTGATTATGGGGCGTGTTTCAACTGAACCAGGAAAGACCTTGGACCTACAACCAATCAGAGCAACGGAGCGACGCGTAACCTTAGTTGTCAAATGTCAACAGAACTTTTCCCGTGGGTTGTTCTCCATGTCCACAGGTTGAAGCGACCCCAATTATGTGATATATAGACCCCGGAATACAAATTTTAGCAGGCAACCGTGCCAAAATAACATATTTTACCCCCCAAAAACCTTTTTTTATTTCCGGGGAACCCCCCTCCGGAAAGCTATTGAGGTTGTTTTGGGCTATAGTTTTAAGTTGCAATTGTGTGACATTACAAAAAAACTTGGCACCCCTGTCTTCACGCACATTGGAATACCCAAGTAACGTTAGAAGAAAAACATAAGTGTAAACGATCTTTGCCAGTGTTGTAAAAAAAAAAGAATTTAAGGATACACAGTGTACTTACCAACACGATCATCGTTTCTGAGAGAAATAGTGAAGGTGAATGCATAAATCAACAAGTTCTCCGTTTAGGATAAGAGCAAATTCAAGCCAAGCGCCTTTGATGACGTGGATGATTACATTACTGTTTATCATCTGTCCATCATCGTCTAAAGCCCGCCCTGACAATATCATTGGTCCGAAAAGTTTCTGTTCGGGCATATTTACTTCTCTATGGATCGAGTCCAGAACGAATTGCCCGAGCAAAAATGTTTTTGAATGGGCAAAAATGGGAGGGGTTAAATTCGGCTGGCATCCAGGCTAAACATAATGCTGAATTGTCATATAAATTCAAATAAACTAAATTCAAATGAAAACTGAATAAAAATAAAAATCATATAACACAGAAACTTTATAGACATATATCAATCAATATTTGAAATGACACATATGTATGCAATAGCTATCACGTACAAAAGCACATTTCCTGCAGTGCAGGTAACAGTGCCACACTAAAACAATTCAGTAAACAAGAAATTAACATAGCATATCCATAAATATGAATAATGTAAAAATAGAAATTAAATAATTGTATTATTTCTATTTTTAAATGATATACATGTTGTGCGATATCCATGGCTTAAGCCATTATGAAGAGACATAAATCCTTCATATTCAAATTTATTTTTTGACAGCATGTCTCTATATGAAATGATTTGCCAATCTCTGAGTAATTATTTACAGTAAGCCAATGCAAATACCAGAGTAATCACATTCTTGGACACAGTGTGCATTATGATGTTAGGAAAGTTCAACTATAAATGCAAATGTGAATCCAGTCTACCAGGATTTAAAGCATTCTGACATGAATAGCCCTACAGGTTGACTGGTGCATTCAAATGCTTGAACCTGCATGAACTATGATGTAGCCATTCTTGGCAGGAAACATAGGAGTGCAGGTCTGGCCACCTTCACGACCTGCCCTTCTCCTTGGTCTGTTGGCCACGAAAGGCTCAGGGCAGCTTAAGAGGGAAGATTTGACAGGGATAGAGAGAAAAACATAGCTAATCCCTGTTCTGAAAAGAGTAATCTATGAGAAAGGGTTAGGAATAAGGGAGGAGAGACAGAGAAAAAAAAGGAAAATTACTTTCTGTGATCCTTTGACAAAGGAAGTGAGGCTATCAGTCGGAGATGCCGTCTAAATCCGTAGAGAAGAAGAGAAGGTTTAAATATGATGTCTTTTTTTGTTTGTTTGCCCCTTTTCTTACAATCAGAGCTGCAATTCAGCCTGTTGCTCAAGCCACGTTTATGTTGTGTTTATTTATGATTTCAGGTCCAAAAATCTCAGTGGGCAAGATGTGAAGTGAGGCCAGTCTCCGACACCTCCATTGATCTCTGTTGATCACAATCTTATTTGGCAATTTAAATGCTAATGACACTTCTAATTGTGCAACAGGGGAAACCAAATCTGATATGGAGCAGCCAATGGTGTGTTGCTCTTTGTCTCAAATAGGATCCTCTGTGATTCAGAATTACTGTTAAAAAGTGAGGAAATTACATTTAGGATATTCTATCTATCTATCTATCTATCTATCTATCTATCTATCTATCCATCCATCCATCCATCCATCCATCCATCCATCCATCCATCCATCCATCCATCCATCCATCCATCCATCCATCCATCCATCCATCCATCCATCCATCCATCCATCCATCCATCCATCCATCCATCCGCTCTGTATTGCCAAAAGTTTTGGGATGCCAGCTTTTACGTGCCTATAAACTTAAATGACATCCAATTCTGAATCCATAGGGTTTAATGTGGAGTTGGTCTACCCTTTGCTCATTTAAACAGCTTCATCTCTTCTGGGAAGGCTTTCCACAAGGTTTAGGAGTGTGTTTATGGGAATTTTCTACCATTCTTCTAGAAACGCATTTGCGAGGTCAGGCACTGATCACGGGGCAACAAGGCCTGGCTCACAGTCTCCGCTCTAATTCATCCCAAAGGTGTTGATATCAGGACTCTGTGCAGGCAGTCACGTTACTCAACACCAAAGTTGCTCATCCATGCACAGACATGTTGGAACAGGAAGGGGTCATCTCTGAACTGTTCCCACAAAGTTGGGGCATGAAATTGTCCAAAATGTCTTGGTATGCTGAAGCATTAAGAGTTAATTTCACTGGAACTAAGGGGCCAAGGCCAACCCCTGAAAAATAACCCACACCATAATCCCCCCTCCTCCAAACTTTACACTCGGTATAATGCATTTAGGTAAGTACCATTTTGCTGGCTACCTCCAAACCCAGACTCGTCCATCGGATTACCAGACAGAGAAGCGTGATTCGCCAATCCAGAGAGCACGTCTCCACTGCTCTAGAGTCCAGTGGCGGCGTGCTTTACACCACTGCTTCCGACACTTTGGCGATTTAAGGCTTGGATGCAGCTGCTCGGCCATGGAAACCCATTACATGAAGTTCTCTACACACTGTTATTGAGCTAATCTGAAGGCTACACAAAGTTTGGAGGTCTGTAGCGATTGACTCTGCAGAAAGTTTGCGACTTCTGTGCGCCTCAGCATGCGCTGACTCCGCTCTATGTTATATGGCCTGTTACTGTTGTTCTCAATTGCTTTGTTATAATACCACTAACAGTTGATCGTGACATATTTAGTAGTGAGGAAATTTCACAAATTGACTTGTACCATGCTTGTATTCACTGAGCTCCTGAGAGCGACCCATTCTTCCACAAATGTTTGTAAAAGCAGTCTGCATGTCTATGTGCTTGATTTTATACCTGTGGCCATTGAAGTGATTGGAACACTTGAACTCAATGATTTGGAGGGGTGTCCCAATACTTTTGGCAATATAGTTTATCATATGTTTAGGACCAGCTAAATTTATATATGCTAACTTGAAATTGTACAAACTAAATCACTGAGATGCAACAAAATGCAGGTGCTGTGAAATATTCAAGGGAACCCAAAGCCAATACATCTTGTTGTTTTGGTCTAAAATCAACCCTGTCACAGGCCAGTCACTGTAACATGCTTTCTGCTATTGCACGGAAGTTAAATTATTGCACCAGAGCCTTTAATATCACTTCAGCTCTGGTTGTCAGAAGTCAATTCCAGTCCACTTATGGGCCACACTGCTCTCAAAAATCAAATAGTGCTATATTATTATCGTACACAGGAACACATTTAGAATCAAGGAAATAGACTGCATCGATTATATACCTCTGTGTCGACATAAAATGAATTATTATCACAAACTCATCCCTAGGGATATAAATGATGCCTTATTGCATTGTGCCTTTATCTGTTTTCACAGACTGCCCATCCATTGAGAATTGAATCTCACTGACTCTGCCAGCAGTGTTCTTCATGATTAGCAACCAACCGTTGTGCCATTCAGGCCTCTGTGATGACTAAGAATTATTGGAATTGACTAATTCTTACACATATCATGTTAAAGCTGTCAACAGGCTCTGAGTTCACACTCGTATAGATGTGCCAGACTTATACAGATAACCAGACTCTTTGTCATGACATTGAAAAGCTTTGATTTGTACTTCACCTTGATTCAAGAACATTTCATTAATATTTAATCAGTGCATAAACATCACACTGAATGACACAATCATATAGAATAGATCAATCTAAAGAAGCATTCCTCACTTAGAGGAAACCTTCCCTCTCAGCATGATTTAAAAAGAGAAAAGTTTTTATTTTAAAGGATAGATTATAATTGTTTTTTTGTTCCTTTTTAATTACTTTGTGTGTGTTTAAATGTCAATTTGCCAGAAATTATTTTTCTTATTTTTTATAACTTTCTGAAACACGTTTCAATTTTTAAATTGGTAAAATTATTAAAATCGATTTGTACTATTGCTAGCCTAATAACTCATATCTTTATATAAGCCATGCATTATTAGGCTATAGTAGAAACTTTAACTACTTATTTAAAAAAGTAATTTGAGCAATTTCCTAATTTTCTTTTTTTTATTTGAATAAATTAAGGGTTAATTAAATGGTAATTATTAGCATGTTCAATTTCTTCTTCTTCGAAAAAAAGGATATGTCATTACCTTTACATATCCTTACCATCACACCAAAATGCAGTTAAAGGGGTTCCTAATAGAAGAACAAACATAAACAAGCACAGAAACAACAGCTCTATCACTGAAACATCAGCAGCAAGCAGATGAGAATTACTGTTCAGCAGGGACATGTATTCTGGACATGCAGACAAAACATGCTTGCAAGGCAACACAAGGTGAGAAAAGAGACCAACAGAAGCTGGAAGACATCTTATAGCATATTGAGCAGAGTTTTAACTGTGGGTCAGTATAAAGTAGTTTTCATTTTAGAAGTAAAACTAAACGAGAAACCTCTTGAGGAATGATTGTTATACAAATAACTTTTCATCAAAGGAGTGCATGATGAAAGTGCACACTTCAAAAAGCTCAACTTTGTAGCTTGCACATATCATTTAGGCCTTTCTTCATCTTTGGCTACTGCAAAGTCATCCAAAAACTGTACTGCGTTTTTGGCTTGGTCAAAACAGTAAAATCTTAAATTGAAAATAAAAAATAAAAATGTTGAAAGTATAAGGAATTAATTCATGTTTTCTGAGACCTTAATTTAATTTTCTTGTGCCTGGAGACTAAGATATAATTCTTTGATTTATGTGATACAAACCTAAATCTACAACTCATCCCTCAACATGAACGAAGATTATATTTTGTCAATTAATTCAATAATTATGTCACCCCATATCAAAGACAGATGGACAGACACATATAGACAGACAGATAGATAGATAGACAGACAGACAGACAGACAGACAGACAGACAGACAGACAGACAGACATAGATGGATAGATAGATAGATAGATAGATAGATAGATAGATAGATAGATAGATAGATAGATAGATAGATAGATAGATGATAGATAGATAGATAGATAGATAGATAGATAGATAGATAGATAGATAGACAGACAGACAGACAGACAGACAGACAGACAGACAGACAGACAGACAGACAGACAGACAGACAGACAGACATAGATAGATAGATAGATAGATAGATAGATAGATAGATAGATAGATAGATAGATAGATAGATAGATAGATAGATAGATAGATAGATAGACAGACAGACAGACAAACAGACAGACAGACATAGATGGATAGATAGATAGATAGATAGATAGATGGATAGATAGATAGATAGATAGATAGATAGATAGATAGATAGATAGATAGATAGATAGATAGATAGATAGATAGATAGATAGATAGATAGATAGATAGATAGATAGATAGATAGATAGATAGATAGATAGATAGATAGATAGATTTCTATTGCCACACCAATATGGTGTATGGTTGCTCATGCACAGCAGTAGCTCATTTCTAATTAGTTCATCTGATGATCTCATGACTTACCCCGTGTTACCACACTCCTCACTCACCCCACTGATCTTTTGTGGAATTTGTCACAATATTTCCTAATCATGCTCAAATGCTGCTCACACAGAGCTCAAAAGACAAAACTGGAGGCCATCATGCCACACAGAAACTCTATAAAGGGAAATTCAGAAAAGGAGTTGACTAGGAGGCTGTGGCCTTTACTTTCCTGATGGGGGATTCAGGCTTCTCTGGGGCCTCAGTCCCAGGGGCCTCTGGCTTTGTCACACAGCTATCAGCCACTGCAATGCTAGGATCCAGAGAGAGAGAGAGAGAGAGAGAGAGAGTGGTTACTGAAGCAAAGCAGAGAAAGACAGCGATCCAGGCAGTGAGAGAGAGACAGATAGAGAGAGAAAGAGAGCCTCATTTGTTCCTAATTCATTCCTCTGAGACAAAATCAGTGTGCTTTATTTGTCTCTTTAGGCGTGTGGATTGATTGCAAGAGAGAATGTGGGCGGATGCCAGGTCTTTAGCAGACTACTCCATCTTAGGTGCCGTTTCACTGGGACGGCTGAAGCGGATTGACTCTTGACACAGATAAAAGGTGCGACTGGGTGCGTGTTAGAGCTACAGCAGAGCGCTTCCTTTTGACACTTATTGCAGCTGCGCGGGGTGATTTACATTTACCGACAAACACAAGTGCTCCATTTACTGCAGGGTGGTAAATTCAGGGTTCTTGTGGGAAAACAAAAGCACTAAGTTAAATTATGATTATTTGAAAACCCCCTTATTTTTTTCATAAATAATGACATTCATGGCAAACATAAGAAATTACATTTAGGCAGGGAAACCAACACATCCTGAGTAAAGCCGTGTGCACACTGTGTGATTTATCATAGTCCTTTATGGTTCCTTATCAGACTGTACAAACATAATCCCCGCTGCAAGCCACATCACACTGTAAGATCTAAGTTGTCATTAATGTCAGACTGTACGATAGTCAAGGAGTTTTATATCATCAATCAATGACGCGTTCGGTGACAGTGGGGATTGAAATGGTGGCTACAAAGAAATCTCTAGCGCTCAATTTGGTCATGGTTTGTCTTGAAAAATTAAGACAATTTAACGGTCGTCCTAGGAGAAGTTACACTGCAGGGCTGTGCGCCAAATCTTCTGACATTTCATAGGCAAAAAGAGGTAAAATTGGATCACAGCTGTCATTAAACGGCATGTCAAACAAGATATCAAAACAAGAGTGCCCATGAGAAAGAAAAGAAAAGGTATTTTTAAACTTTAGTTTAAATCACATTAACTATTTTCAGAAACATCTTTCCAGGGTATGTATGTATGTATGTATGTATGTATGTATGTATGTATGTATGTATGTATGTATGTATGTATGTATTTATTTATTTATTTATTTATTTATTTATTTATTTATTTATTTATTTATTTATTTATTTATTCATTCATTCATTCATTCAAAAATCATTGTTAATTCATAAATATAATTGATTTCACTTTATTCTGATGGTCCCTTTAAAAGGAACACTGAAATAGGCTCATTTTCCAACTCCCCTAGAGTTAAACAGTTGAGTTTTCCATTTTCAAATCCATTCAGCCAATCTCCGGATCTGGCGGTAGAACTTTTACCGATGGTACAGCAGCAAAGTTCCTTGATTATTACGCAGGAATGAGAGGATTAGATAGTTCCTAGCCATATCGGCCTAGAAAATCGCAACTTTTAATTTTCCGTCAGTCTTAGTACACAATGTAACTACAGAAGAGACAAGTATTAAATAGTATAAAATATCGAAACTCTTTGGTCATTTTCTGAGCGAGATGCTAACGGTCTAATCAGATTCAATGATCTATGCTAAAAGTTCTACTGCAAGATTCGGAAATCGGCTGAACGGATTCGAAAAACGGTAAAACTCAACTATTTAACTCTAGGGGAGTTGGAAAATGAGCCTATATTTTCAAAAAAAGTGGAGTGTTCCTTTTACACATTCTGTTGACTATAAATAATGTTGAACCGACATGCCTGCTAAGTGTTAGCAGAATGGTAGGGTAAGTAGAATTACTAGAATGGAAGGGTTAGGGTTAGGGTTAGAATATATTGAAGTACTTGCAAAGTTTCTTATAGTCAGTAGAATGCTGTTGGTAGACCAACACAATAAAGAGTTAGCAGATATTAAGCAGACAGTCCTACTCTAATAAGAGTCAACATAATTTTCAAAAGGGACCATCAAAATAAAGTGTTACCATATCATTATGTTTTTGGGGATTGACCTTGATGAGGATCTGCAGGAAAATTCTTCACAATTATTTTCAAATCTGTGATCTGCAAATTTGCAAAGCTAGTTTCCCACAAAAGGATTTATTCTCTTATATCTAACAGGAGGCCGATGGCATGCATATGGTATGCAGTTTTTCATGTGAATATGATACAGACTTTATAGTGTATTATACACACAAACTCCTCACCCCACCACCCCCATCCTATCCAAGAGCGTGTAGTATACACGCCATAAAGTGCGTATCATATGTACGCAAAAAACTGCGTGGCATATGCACGCCAAAACTCATTTTGGCATATACATTCCACGACATTGCACACTCGTACTATTGAAACACATTATCATGTGATCGTGTTGAACAAAGAACACTGATCTAGACCTGCCTAAACAGCTGATTGAAGTCCAGATATTACTTCCTAAAATATCTACGTCACAATTTGAAATTTTAGCATAATGCCCACCTAAAGGATACATAGATCTTCAGTGAACTGTATTGTCACCATGCCGTTGAGCCCTTAATTGGCTATGCAAAAACGGATACATTTAGGAATCAGTGGTTAAAATTTGTGTATAACGCTGTTCCTGAGTAGAACTTAATAGTTAGCTTCTGTACAGTACATTTACACACCTAAATCATATAGATGTTTACAGTAGCTTTAGAATCCTTGGAAGCTGAAGCTCAAGATTATGGTAAGGGACGTTACATTTCCAACACGTGCTTGGGGTGTTTGGCCAATCACAGCACACTGGGTTAACTGGACAACCCTGGGCTTTTTCGGAAGGAGGGGCTTTTTTTGGTGAAATGGAGGTACTGCAGTAATGTAAAGTATTGTTTTTATTTATTTATTTATATTGAACTTTAAAGCTTGTTAACCTGTACTGTTACACCCAGTATAGCATACATACAGTGGGTACGGAAAGTATTCAGACCCCCTTCAATTTTTCACTCTTTGTTCTATTGCAGCCATTTGCTAAAATCATTTAAGGTCTTTTTTTCTCATTAATCTACACACAGCACCCCATATTGACAGAAAAACAAAATTGTTGACATTTTTGCAGATTTATTAAAAAAGAAAAACTGAAATATCACATGTTCCTAAGTATTCAGACCCCATGAATGAATGTAAAAACACACAAAAACATGTCCATCATAGAATAATTATTTTCAAGTCACTGTATGGATGAATTGCATTTTTATTGAATTTTATTGAAAAGTCCACACATTAAGTGCATGTCATTAAATCCAAGTGTCCTTTAATAACGTCTCGGGTTATGTATATAACCCTTGTTCCCTGAGAGGGAACGAGCACTGCGTCAGAACGACGAATTTGGGGATGCTCCCTAAGCATCAACGCATCTGAAGTATGAATGAAACTAGTCCAATCCTGATTGGTGCTACGTCATGACGTAGATGTGACGGCATACCCGGAAGCTATAAAGGGGAGCCCGGCGCATTGTAGCGTCAATTATCGCGATGAAGCAAACGCTCTCAGAATATGCGGTGTGGCGACGAGACGCAGTGCTCGCTCCTCTCAGGGAACAAGGGTTATATACATAACCCGAGACGCTCCCTATATCGAGGAACTTCGCACCGCGCCGAACGACTAATTTGGGGAACGAGTACCCACTAGGCCACACCAAGGATACGCCTGCCCTAACGTGAAACTGGAGACCAGGCACAATTAGGACTGGAGTACCCTGCCGCCGGGTTTCGCCGGGAGGTGTAAGCTATAAAACCTTATAAAAGTGTGCTGAGTAGCCCAACCGGCCGCTTCACAGATGTCCTGCATAGGGACTCCGGAAATAAGGGCCACCGAGGAGGCCATGCCTCTGGTGGAATGGGCCCTCAAGGCTATAGGTGAAGGCATATTGCGCACCTGATATGCCAAAGCTATTGCCTGCACAATCCAATTACTGATAGTAGGGGTTGATGCAGGCAACCCTTTCTTGGGTGAGCCAAAACACACTAACAGCTGGTCTGATAACCTCCACTGAGCTGACCTTTCCAGATAAACCTCAAGGCCCGAACCGGCATAAGAGGAACAGTCTCCTTCTTCCGCCCACGTGAGGCGGAGGATGAAACGCCTGAAGAACCAAGGACCTGACCACCCCGGAAGGGACCTTGGGCACGTAGCCAGGTCTAGGGTGCAGTACCGCTTTAACTCCTCCGGGGCAAACTCCAGGCAAGTTGGCGTAACTGCCAAGGCCTGAAGATCCCCCACTCTCCTAAGAGAAGTTATAGCCAGGAGGAACGCTACTTTCAATGTCAGATACTTGGGGTCTGCCGACTCCAGTGGTTCAAAGGGGGCCTCAGCCAACCCCTCGAGAACCACTGCCAAATCCCATGTTGGTACTCTGGTACGGACTACAGGCCTCATCCTTCGTGCCCCACGGAGGAAACGTACAACCAAATGGTGCCTACCCAAAGGCCCATCACCCGTAGGAGTGTGGAAAGCCGCAATGGCAGCCACGTACACCTTGAGTGTGGACGGGGTTAGACCCGCAGAGAAGCGATCTTGGAGGAACTCCAGCACTGAAGCCACCGGGCAGTTAACTGGGTCCACCTCACGCTCTACACCAAGTGGCGAAGACATTCCACTTGAGGCTGTACAATCTCCTCGAGACGGGCCCTAGAGCTAAGTAGGGTCTCTATAACGCCTGCTGGCAGCCCTCCTCCCGGTACCTGGCCCTCAGGGCCAGACCCAGAGGCTCCATATTTCGGGCGGGGTGAAATATCGTGCCCCCTGCTCATGCGATAGGAGGTCCTCCTCAGAGGGACCTGCCACGGGGGACCCACCAGCAGATCTATTACATCCGAGAACCATACTCGGGTCGGCCAACGGGGTGCTACCAGAAGTAGGCTGACCCTTGTTGACGGACCTCTCCAGGACTCCCGGAGCAGAGCAATCGGGGAATGCATACAGACGCAGCCTCGGCCACGTCTGAACCATAGCATCCAACCCCAGGGGGGCTGGATGCGTGAGGGAAAACCACAGTGGACAGTGGGACGTCTCTCGAGACGCAAACAGGTCCACTTCCACGAACCTCTTGCACATGGCCTCCACCACCTCTGGGTGGAGCCGCCACTCCCCGGGCCTCAGCACCTGCCTCGACAGGATGTCTGCCCCCTGATTCTGTATCCCCGGGATATACATCGCCCTGAGGGATAACAGTTTCTCCTGTGACCAAAGGAGAATGAGATGCGCCAATTTGCATAGGGGGCGCAATCTCAACCCCCCCTGGCGATTCAGGTATGCCACGACTGCCATATTGTCCGTACGGACCAGAACATGGTGCCCGCGAAGTTCCGGGAAGAAGCTCCTCAAAGCTCTGTAAACCGCCAGCATTTCCAGGCAATTTATGTGCCAAGTGGAATGACGGTCGCCCCACGGACCCCTCGCAGCGGCCTTCCATGACCGCGCCAACCAGTAAGGGAGGCATCTGTTGAAACGGTTTTCCGGCAACATGATGCTCCCAGCACTGGCCCCTGGGACAGAAACCAAATTTCCTTCCATATTCTCAGAGCCCGAAGGCATTTGCGCGTTGCTCTGATCATACGGAACGGGTTCCCTCTGGAGGAAAACGCCTTGGTTTTTAGCCACCACTGTAGGGCCCTCATGTGTGCAGCAGGCCTAACGGAATAACGCTTGGCCGCTGCTGCCAGATGTCCCACCACCTTTTGGAAGTGTTTTACAGTGATGCTGTGGCCCAGCTTTATTTCTGAGACTACCGCCAGAACGGTCTTGACTCGGAGACAGATGTGCCCGCATCGAAACTGAATCCCATATTATACCCAGAAAACTCGTTTTCTGGGCTGGCGCCAACACGCTCTTCTTCGTGTTGAGTCTCAGCCCCAAGCATTGGATATGTGCTAGAACTACATCTCGATGTCAGATTGCCATATCGCATTTGACTGTGCCAGTATTAGCCAGTCGTCGATATAATTCAGTACACGGATGCCCTGAAGTCTCAGTGGAGCCAGAGCTGCATCCATGCACTTGGTGAATGTGCGAGGGGAAAGAGCTAGACCAAACGGAAGTACTCGATATTGGCACGCTTTGCCCCTAAAGCGAACCTCAGAAACTTCCTGTGGCAAGGAAGGATGGAGACATGAAAATAGGCGTCTTTTAAATCTATCGTGACGAACCAGTCCTTGGCCTGGATCTGACTCACGATGGTAGGAATGGTTAACATCTTGAACCTGAATCTCCTCAGAGACCGGTTCAGATACCTTAGATCTAAAATCGGCCAAGCCCTCCATCCTTTTTGGAACTATAAAGTACCGGCTGTAGAACCCGGCCTCCATCTCTGACGGTGGGACCCGCTTCTATGGCTCCCTTTATCAGCAAGGATTCTACTTCTTGTTCCATTACCCGAACCGCTCTGGCACCACTGCAGTCCATGTCACCCCATTGAATTTCGGAGGGGGGTGATCGAACTGCAGTCTGTACCCTAATTCTACAGTCCGCAGGACCCATGTGGATATATTCGGAAGGCATTTCCATGCGCCGAGATAATCTACTAAGGAATCAGCCTCTCGAGGCTGACCTCGGTATTAATTGAATTTCGTTTTTCGCTCCCTGAAGCGGATGCCCGGCAGAGAGCTGAATACGATTTCTGGTATGTGGACACCCGTGCTGCCCCGCCAAGTCTTTCTTGAGGCGACTGGGGCACCATTTGTCGTGGGAAAACGATGTGGCCCGGCCGCCTGTGACAGCGGATTACCACATCGCTTTCCCATCGAGCGCCGCGCAGAGACCACCTCGGTTGTTCTCGCGCTGGTGGGGCCGTTCTTGGTAGTCCTGCCGCAGCTAGGACTTCTTCCCAGCAGCCTTCTTAGCGAGAAGGACGCCTCAGATCGCCCTTCTGCACAGAAGCCTGCTGGTGAGAGGTCTCCTCTGTTGCCAGGCTCCCGGAGGAGGGGCTCTAGAGGCGACGCTCCTTCTGCACCTGACGGTGCGAGGAGCTGGCTGACGGCTGAGGCTGCCCACTAGTGGCAGCCTTCCCAGGTTTTGGCCGACGAGGAGGAACTGTCGGAAGGTCGCGATTGCTTTTTCGCCTCCTGAAACCTGTCGTCGACGACCGAACCAACTGCGTCGAACAGGCCAGAAGGCGAAATCGGGAGTCTAGGAGAAAGGACTTGTCCTTCTCCTTCATCCCCGACAGATTGAGCCATAAATGCCTCTCCACAGTCACCATTGACGCCATGGAGCGGCCGATGGCACGGGCCGCCTCCTTGGTGACTCGGAGAGACAAATCCGCAGCCTTCCTAAGCTCAAGGATATCCTCAGGGTAGGGACCTCGCCTCGCCGAGCTCTTTAAGGAGGTCGGCCTGGTATGCCTGCAATATGGATAAAGTGTGCAGGGAACTACCAGCCCGACCCGCCGCCATATATGCCCTGCCCACCAATGCCGATGTGTCCCTACACGGCTTGGTGGGCAGTACCGGGCTTTCAGGACGATGCCGATTCGGGTGAAAGATAGCCCGCGAGCATCTTCCACGCGCTGCATCGCCCCGTAGCCAGCCTCGCGCGCCCCAAAACATTCGCATAATCTAACACGGGGTTGGAAATGCGCGCGAATACGTGTTCCAGGACCTGCACAACTCATTATGCAGGTCCTGAAAATGGCAAGCCCGGCGAGGTGTCTGAGCTCTACGCGAGAGAAACCGGTCATCCAGCTTGCTTGATGGCTGGGCTTCCTGTCTCTCCTGTGGCCAATCGATCTTTAATTTGGCCACAGCTCGCGTCAGCACCTCTATAAGCTCCTCTGGGTGGGTGCGGTGGTGACATATATCCCGCACCACCCGCCGATGTTAATCCTCCGGATCCTCGGACTCGGAGAGGATCAGCATCGTATTCTCCACCCGGGGAAGAAGCGCCGCGGCTTCCACACGAGGTGGGAGAACATCTGAACCGTCAGAGGAAGATTGGGAAAGTGCCTCAGCAGTCCCAATCTCCGCTGACAAGTCCAGCTGTGAGCCCCATGATCTGCGACGCCACGCCGCCGGCGGACGCGGCCCAGAACCACGGGCTCACGCGTTGGCCGGCCTCGTCAAAGACCGCCAACCGGGACCGAAGTACCCTGAGCGCCAGCAGCTCACAATGGCTACAGGCGGCTCCTCGAGAGCCGCCTGAGCATGCTGAACGCCCAGGCACTCAACACACAGAGTGTGTGTGTCCGTTCCCGAAATAAAGCGGGGACACGGGTGCACACAACTCTTAAATTCGGCCATTGTCTTGATATATATATATATATATTTACTTTCTATGGGACAAACAACAATAAATAGACAGACAGTTTCACACAGAGCGTTATGCTGAAGAGCGATAACTGACGCTACAATGCGCTGGCTCCCTTTATAGCTTCCGGTATGCCGTCACATCTACGTCATGACGTAGCACCAATCAGGATTGGACTAGTTTCATTCATACTTCAGATGCGTTGATGCTTAGGGAGCATCCCCAAATTCGTCGTTCTGACGCAGTGCGAAGTTCCCTCGATATAGGGAACTGAAATGTTTGGGATGCTTCGTGCAGTTGAACAGACCAGCGCTCTTTAGAGCAAATGATGCCTAGTTCTGCTTCCAAACCAAAATAAATCACAAAATGAAATGGCATGAATTTTGAGAGGGCCTCTCAAATGAGCATCATAATTTCATCACGGATATAATTAAGAACTCAGGTGGACCCTGTGCCAGATTTCATGCACCCTCACACTGGCTTGCCAGGGCGATATTCCCATGAAGGACAAAAGCCAACACTCTCCTGCGAGGGATTAATTATCCTCTCAGAAGGACAGATTACCACTAACTTTAGAAATCACAAGTTAAATGGGGATAAACTGTAACATGGTGTTTTTGCTAATCTAAGTGACTCAGTATGGGATGAAAGTGATATTAGTACCTATGATTCAATGGTTTTGTGAAGCATGATTAAAGAAGTTGCTAATGTGACCCACTCGGGAAGCAGTCAGGGTGTTCACGTCTCCGTATGGCAGAAAAGAAAACCATATGTCCACACATTCATCTCCTGCAGTTTTTTTTTTTTCTTATGAGGGCAGTGGCCACATTGGATTTTGGCACGCTCAATGAACATTTTAAGAAGGGTCTCAGAGGGAATATTTAGCTGGGAACAGGTTGCAAGTCTTGTGCAATATGTTTTGGCAGTGTGGCCTAACAAATCAGAGTAGGGAATATTGTTAGGACTGAGTTACCCTGGACTACATCAGGTCAGAAGTCAGTGTTATATGATGCACATTTGATGATTGATTCACCATCTGCTTTCAGAATGTCTTAGTTACGTTTGTAACCCTCATTACCTGTTACGTCAGAACGACTGATGTGATGAGATCCCATTTTGTCAGTCGCACCGATGTAAAATCGAACGTGACTGACTGAAAGGGAAGATGCTTTTGGGAAACATGTCCCAGAACCGGAACTTATCATAACAATAACCTTCTCAACCAGATATTGGTAATCACGTAGATCATCAAGGCCAAAGTTTTCGGTCTTTCTAAGTTCCCATGTAGCCTTGAAGTGTGCGCTTAAAACCGCCGGCTGTCAAGTGTTCTGTTTATCTGGCATGCTTTGGGATTTGACAGGCTCTGGTGCTAATCTGATGTGCCTCCTGCAATCAGCCCTGATTGAAACACCTGTCTCTCAAACCAAGAAATGGACAAATCAGGTCTACATAGCAATCAGGAAGCCTCTTTAACAAATAGGTAACATGCTCTTAAGCAATCAAGTGCATCCACTAACAGCAAAATGAGAGATGCATTCATAGATGCTTCTTTATAGGATATTTTAAGTGTGATGACCCAAAAATATTGAAGGTTGTTCTTTCATTGAAATACCCAGAAGCCCGACAGGATGATATCCAGAGTCTTAAATGTTCACTCCAGCTGGGTCGCTGGCATTTCTGGAGTGTAAATCTTCTTAGTGACAGTGACAGGCTTTTCATTACCATCTCTTCTACCCTCAAAAGCAGTCTGCATTAAGGTTATCCACAAATAATTTTAAATGCATTTTTTGCTGTTTTGTTAAATAGTAAATGTGATGTA